>JAZKJV010002153.1:0-106608 GCA_037367405.1 Ottelia alismoides
TCACGGAACGTTAAATCCCCCATTGCGGTTAAACTCGCGCCAGTCGTGCGGTTGTCTACAGTCAGGATCACGCGATTCTGTGTGCGTTCGGTAATGCGTAGTGTGGTCGTGATGCTCTGCGTGAGAAGCCCGAGCGTCGGCCGCAGGGTCCAAGTTGCCGAGTCGTGGTCGGTATCGCCTAGCGATGCGTTCGGCACACACGCGGCCAAAAATGCCGCATTTTGCAGTGAGAATCGCACGTGCGACCACGAGCACGAAAACGATTCTATACTTTTGAACACCATCATTGAGAATGCTCAAGAGGAAAAATTCCAGATAAAATTCTCGTCGGAAACCGAGAACCGGACTCGATTGTCTCCTATACCACCTAGGACGACGTTTTCCGACAACAGACTCGAAGACGTGTTGTGACCTCGCCCACCCGCTGGTGGTGCCTCTCTGCAGCAGTGATTTTAAGGAGCATAACAATTCAACCAACGCTTCCTCGGCCAACATTACCGGCCGCTACCGCCCCCGTATCGGTCTCGACACCCACAGCTAGCGGCTTTCGTCGATTCGCAAAGCGCGCTTTCGATGGGATTAACGTCGTGCCGTTTTTGGGACTCCATATTGCCTGCGTGTCAGTCTTTTTCGTCGAGTTCCAGTGGTGGGCAGTCGCCCTGTTCGTTGCAACCTACTCGATTCGGGTGTGGGCACTGACGGCGGGCTTCCATCGCTACTTTGCACACCGTGCGTACAAGACTTCGCGCTGGTTCCAGTTCGTGATCGCGGTCCTCGGTTTCGGCGGCGATTCAGAAAGGGCCGATGTGGTGGGCCGGCGAACACCGCCAGCACCATCGGCACTCGGACCAAGAAGGTGATCCACACTCGCCAATCCGCAACAGCGTCTTTTGGTCGCACATCGGCTGGATTCTGAATCCTGGCAACGGCGACACTGACTGGCAAGAGATGAAGGACTGGCAGAAGTTTCCGGAACTGTATTGGCTCGATCGGTTTCACTGGATTCCTGGTACGCTGCTCGGCATTGGTTGTTATGTGTTCGGCGGCTGGACTGCACTCGCCTGGGGCTTCATTCTCAGCACGGTTGCCGTGTACCACGTGACCTTTTGTGTGAATTCGGTGTGCCACCTGTTCGGCTATCGTCGGTTTGAAACGACCGACGCGAGCCGTAACAACTGGCTCGTCGCCCTGCTGACGTTCGGCGAAGGTTGGCACAACAACCATCACCACTACCAGAGCAGCGCTCGCCAAGGGTTCGCGTGGTACGAAGTGGATATTTCGTACATGGTGTTGCGAGCGTTAGCGGTGGTTGGTCTCGTGTGGGACATCCGTGAACCAACACCACGGGCGCTTTCGAAGAACCTCATCGGCGCGACGCCGAGTTCAACGGTGGTGAGTGAACAAGTACCCGCCGACGAATCGGCAAAACTCGCATCGTAAACCGTATGCGAGAAATCGATCCAGAAAATCGAACGAGCCGTGTGGTGAATTCCACACGGCTCGTTCAATTTTCTGGATCGATTCAGCACGATTATTTCCGCGGTGCGTATTCTGGTGGGAGCAGTAACGCGGAAGGTGGTGGGCTGTCGGTCGGGCGCACGGTCGGTTTCGCTTCGACGATACGAGCCGAACGTTCATCGCGATCCGACATCGCACCGCGTGCCAGCAGGGGCGGTTCAAGCCGTGGCACGCCGCCCAGACTACTCGTGCGAATGTCCGGCCCTCGTGTGTCATTGCGACTCGCCAACGCGATGGAATCGTTCGCCTTCGGCCGCACCTTCGCCGCGCGTGAAGGCGGCACACGCAAGGAATCGATCCACTTCTCTTGCAGTTCGTCGACGGACTCGAATTGGTACATCTGTTGCACGGCTTGTTCCCAGTTGCGATTTCCGTTCCGCATGCCCAACCGTACAAACTTCAGAAACTTTGCCGTCCGCCGTGTTGGTTAATCAAGTAGTCACAGATCGAGTACCCCTGGGCATACACGACGATCATATCTTTGGGGTATTCCTTGAGTGTGAACAACACACGGAGCGGAATACCGCGGCCGGCGTTCAGCAACTCACGACAGCGGATATCGTGGCTAAACCACTCGTCTTCGTTCTCGCTGAGGACACTGCCCCCCTCGTCCGCCCAGCGTGGGACGGCTTGGCCGAAGTGATATGCCAGCACCGTGTGCGTGACTTCGTGCGGCAACACACTGTACAGCAGTTGCTTGGTCTCGCCCCAGATCTTCATTTCCTGCGACGTAACGCTTGATCGGCCGTCCGGTCCGCCGCTGAAGGTGAAGGTTGTCGCGCCCCCTGGTTGTTGGGTGGTCACTTTCACGGTCAGTGGGCACCGCTGCGGCCAGTTCGGCATGACCTTCGCCGAGCCATTCGAGGGCTTTCTCGCGGCGATAGTGCTCGGCCATGTCGCCGAACTTCTCGGCCAGTTCGCGTGTGGGGGCGTAGACACGGAAGTTGTTGGTGCGATACGAGCCATCACGGTCGAAGTCGCCTTCCGAGCCTTGCACCTGTGTCAGTGCGAGTGTGTTGAAGGCGAGCAGTGTAACGAGAGCTAGTAGCCATCGCGGCGTCATTCCCTTGACCTCCGTGCGATCGGTAGGGGGTCCGAATCGTGGATGCTGAGTCTAGAAGCAAATGAACTCTAACCGCAAGGCCGATGCCAGGGAATGGCGTGTCCCCCAACTCCAGCGGAAATCTGGCGGATAAAGTACGACCCACGGCGAGTTTCCGACAATTGCCGATTCTTCCGTCGGCACCATGCACAAGCCGCGTGTGTCGGAAATCTGACCGGCACTTTTTACAATTCCGCATGTTGTGAGTGAGCGTTGTAAAAAGTGCCGTGAAACTCAGTCAGGTGCGGAGCGAGTGTCCGACGAGCGTCCGACGAGTGACCGACTCGGAACGGTTGTGACCGAGTTCAAGCGGAAAACTCCTCTCGACAGGCTTGGGGGAGCTGGGTATGGTCCGCGCACTTAACGGCGGGCGCACGCGCGATGACAGGGGGAGAGCCGTTGTCGCGGCACCGTGGCCAGACCCGCACTTGAAGGAGTTGACAGATGCGATCATTTACTCGGCGTGCCGCCGCGTTCGTGCTGACCTCGACCGTGGCCGCTCACGTCAGCGCCCAGACCCCTCCACCCGCGACTGCACCGACGACCCCACCCGCCGCGGCACCCGCTCCAGCGCCCACCACGCCAGCCGCGGACCGGCGCCGTGCCAGGCCTGGCGCGAGTTCCGGCCACCGCGAAGCCTGAGCCGCGCCCGACCGGCGTCGCCGCGAAGGTCAACGGTCAAGAAGTACCCGAAGTCGCGGTCTATCGCGCGCTGCGGCAGTTTCCGCAGGAAGAACGCGACATCGCCCGTAAAGAAATTCTGAATCACCTCGTCGAAAACTACCTCATCGATCAATACCTCACCGCCCTGAAAATGACCGCCGAGCCTGCGGAAGTCGACAAACTCGTCGACGAGATCAAAGCGGAGTTAAAAAAGAGCAATCTCGATTATCAGCAGCAACTTGAGCAGATGATGCTGACTGAAGCGGAGTTCCGCGCCGAAGTCGTCGCCCAAATGAAGTGGGATAAGTTCCTGAAGCAACAGGGTACCGACGCGGAGTTGAAGAAGCTCTTCGACGGCAATCCGTTGATCTTTGATGGCTCGATGGTACGCGCACGGCACGTCCTCCTCACACCAGGCACCGATGCGGTGAAGATCGAGGAAGCGAAGAAGACACTCGCCCGCGATTAAGCAAACGGTCGAGGCGGAAGCCGCGAAAACCGCCGCCGCGACGATGGGCGAAGCCATCGTGAAAGAGCAGGCTCGCACAAAGCGCGCGGAGGAGTTGTTCGGCGAATACGCGAAGCAATACTCGGTGTGTCCGTCGAAGAAGAACGGCGGCGACCTCAGCTACTTCCCTCGTGTCGGCGCAATGGTGGAGCCATTCGCGAAGGCGGCGTTCGATCTGCAACCGTTCGGCATGAGCGAGGTGGTACAGACCGAGTTCGGGCTATCACCTCATCATGTGCACGGCGAAAAAGTCGGGCACCCAGCGGAAGTTCGAGGAAGTGAAAGACGATGTGCGTGGCGTCTATGCGGTGCGACTGCGTGAAGCGGTCATCGCCCAGGTGAAGCCGAAAGCACAAATTGAAATCGTTCCGACTCAACCTGCGAAGTAACACTCGTCGACGAGTCACGCGCGAGTAACTCTCGAATACGTCATCCGATGACAACATGAGTCTTCGGATGACGTGTTCTTTTTGATGCCAGCCCAAGAGAATACATAATTGTTAATTGTGAAGATTTGATAAATCCGACAGGAATTCGCTTCACATACAACACTGCTACACGCCATTTTCTGGTCACTTTACAACACTTATGCCGACTGTAGCGATTTCTGACAATGCTCTTAAAACTCTGATCCGATCCAAATCCTCTCATCACTAGCGACAAGTCTTTTGCCCAACTACACTAATCCGCAAGATGTGATTGATTCAAAATATCTCTCCAAAACATACATATTCGCCAATTTAACGGAATGCCATCTGGAGCTGACATCTATGATCGGTCTCGCCCGCCGCACGTGGTCGCGAAATCTCCGTCGCCGATTGGGCCTTCATCAACTCGAAGATCGCACGAATCCGGACACGACGTACCACAATCTCGCGGGTGGTGATTTTTCCCAAAATTGGTCGAGCGCAACGCAAATCACAACAAACGACAACTGGAGCGGCGTGCCGAGCCTCGAAGGGTTCCTCGGCCAAGACATCACGACGCTTACAGGTGTCAACCCGCAAGCGCTCACAGGCACCTCGGCGGCGGCTAACGATCTCGACGTTATCGCCAACCAGTCGAACCCCAATACGCTCACGAACGGTGGCGTGGCGGAATTCGATGGTATCGCGAATCCGACCATCGCACTCCAGGGTTCCGGTAACGCCGACGCGCCGTACTTGCAACTCCGCCTCAACACGCTCGGTCGGAATCGTGTGACGGTCGGGTACACGCTTCGTGACATCGACGGCTCTGTGGACAACACCTGGACGCCCGTCGCACTACAGTATCGCACGGATGAATCCTCGGCGTTTCGCGACATTCCGGCCGCGTTTGTCGCCGATGGCAGCACAGGCCCCAGCCTCGCCACGCTCAGTATCACCAAGACGATCATTCTGCCGCCCGACGCGGAAAACCAGGCGAAAGTGCAAATTCGGTGGATCACGACAAACTCGCCGGCGAACGACGATGAGTGGATCGGCATTGACGACATTACCGTAACGAGCGTCGCGACGCCCGACGGCGGGCGCGTACTCGTTCGCGGCCTCGAACTTCTCGGTGGCGGAAAGTGCGGTCTCGTTCCAAGTCGATGTCTCACGCACAGGCGGAACCACGACCTCAGCAGTTGACTTCACGGTCACGGGCGGCACCGCGACGAGCGGACTCGATTTCACCGCAGCCTCGGCACCCTAACTTTCACAGGCAGTGCGACCACGCAATCGTTTAATGTGACGATCGCGGCGGACGGGTTGTTGGAACCATACGAGACGATCAACCTGTCGCTCTCGGCGCCGACGAACGGCGCCGTGTTGGGGTCATCGTCCGCTGTGCTGACGATTCGCGAAAGTACACTTCCACAAGCCGTGCTCAACGAAGTGAGTGTGAACCCACCCACGACGACGGATTCCCCATTCGAATACATCGAACTGCGTGGCACACCCAATGCGCCGGCGGATAATTACTCGGTCGCACTCGTCGTAGGCGACACTGGCACACTCCAAAACATCGTCGGTTATTCGAAGAACCTCGTGGGCACCACGTTCGGTTCGAACGGTCTGCTGGTGATCGCGGCGAACAGTGGCGTGGGCCACACGTTCCCTGCTGGAACAACGGTCGTCGTCGATTCCTACTTCGGCGAACAAGCGACGCTCAACGGCAACAGCAACTCGACCATCGCGATTGGCCTGTACTCGCGACAAAGCGCGTCGCTGATTCTCACAGGGGTGCCGTTAGGGCCAAATGTCACGCAACTCGACGCGATTGGTTGGAGCGATGGTGGGGCTGGCGATGTGGTCTCCGCACCTGTCGTTCTGACGAATACCTCCGGCACCGTGCCAGACGCCGCGACGCGATTCCCTACGAAGCTGACACGCAACGACGGCACGGCGTGGTACAACGGCGACCTCAACCCGACCGGCGCGAACAACGATGTGAACTACGATCTGGCGAACGTGAGCGCGAACTTCCCCACGGGCGGAAAACTCACGCCAGGGCCGCGAACGGGCCGACTCCGACTAGCACCGCACCCACCGCCGCCAACGACACCTACAGCCAACTCCTCAACGAGACGGTGACCTACGCCGCGTCAATCGGATTGCTGTCGAACGATACCGATGCCGAAACGATTTCCTCGCCGTCAATCTCGCAACTGTCACGCCACTCACACCGAACAAAGGAACGCTGAGCGTCTCGGCCGATGGCTCGTTCCTGTATATTCCGGACCCCACGTTCACAGGCTCGCAGGTTACGTTCCAGTATCAGGCGACCGACGGTCTGCAGAACTCGACCGCGAAGACGGTCACGATCACGTTTCTACAACCGCCGATCATCACCAGCGACGGCGGCGGCGTGACGGCGAGCGTGGGCACTCCGGAGAACACAACACTTGCCACGACTGTCGCAGCGAACGATCCGGAAGCCGCAACGCTCACGTTTTCCCTCGTCGGCGGCGCGGATCAGTCGTTCTTTCAGATCGATCCGACATCAGGCGCCCTCTCGTTCAAGGCGGCGCCGAACTTCGAGAACAAAGCCGACGCGGACGGCGACGGAAAGTATGTGGTCACGGTCCGCGTGACCGATCCGGATATGCTCTTCGACGAGCAAACGATTACCGTCACGGTCACGGATGTGAACGAAACGCCCGTGTTCACGATTCCAGTTGGAATACCTTCACGTCGAACGAAGATCTGATGGTCGTCGACCAGCCGTACCTGACGAACATCCAGGATGGCCCAGACCCAGAATCGCCGGCGCAAACGGTCACCTTCACCGTCCAGGTTCTCAGTACGACAGGTACCCTCTCGTTCGCAACTCCGCCGAGTATCACAACGGTCGGTACGAGTGGGAAACTCACCTACGTGCCTGTCGGCAACACTAATGGCACCGCACTCGTGCAAGTGACGGCAATGGATAACGGCTCACCTGTTCAAACCTCGGCACCGCAACAATTCACGATCGTCGTGAATGCCGTGAACGACGCGCCGAGTGTCACACTGAGTCCGGCGCCGAGCCAGCTCGAAGACACACCAGGGTTGCAAACTGTTCCGAACTTCGTCAGCGTCGCACCCGCGAGCAATCCCGTGCCAGCGGATGAGGCATCGCAGACGGTCTCGCTCACGAAACTGCAAATCGTCGGCACGACCGGCAACGTCGCGTTCGTGACGGCGCCAAGCATCGACGCAAAGTGGAACCTTGACGTTCGAAGTCGCCCCCAACACGGCGGGCGTGGCGACCATCGAAGTGACGTACAAGGATAGCGGCGACACGAAATTTGGTGGCGTCGACACGACCACAAAGAGTTTCACGATCACGGTCACACCTGTGAACGATGCCCCCACGTTCACACTCGCGGGCGGTGTGACGGTCGACGAAGACAGCGGTGGGGTGACGAGCACAGGATTCTTGTCGAAGGTGGTGTTCGGTCCGAGCGATGAGTCTGGCCAGGCGATTCTCTCGCTCACCGCGACCGCCGCCGATCCGTCGCTGTTCCTCGTACAACCATCGATTGACAAAACGACGGGCACGCTCACCTTCACGCCAGCGGCGAACAAATTCGGCACGACACAAGTGACGGTGACGTTGCAGGACGACGGCGGTAAAGGTGCTGGTGGAATCGACAGCAGCGAACAGACATTTACGATCGTCATTAACCCGATCAACGACGCTCCGGTCTTCACGCCTGAGTGCGTCACCAGTCGTGAATGAAGACGAGGGACCGCAAGCGATTCCGAGCTTCGTGACGTTTACCGAAGGGCCGTTCGAGTCGACCAACACAGTGTCGTTCGCCGTCATGGTCACGAACATCACAGGCACCTTGACATTCACCAGCACGCCGAGCATCGACGCGACTGGCAACCTGAGCTTCGCAGTCGCCGGCGATACGAATGGCGTCGCGACGATCTCTGTCGTGGCGAGCGATAACGGCTCCGGTACGGCGCCGGACGTCAACACCTCAATCGCACAAACGTTCACCATCAGTGTTCTCACCGTGAACGATGCACCGAGCTTCACACTGTTGGGCAACCTCAACATCAACGAAGACGCGGGTCCGCAGAGTATCGCGAACTACCTCACGAATCTCGTCGTTGGCCCAGCGACCGCGACCGACGAACTCGCCGCCCAGACCATCAGCAAACTCGAAGTGACGACAACGAACGCGAGTTTGTTCAAGACCATGCCCGCGATCAATCTCACGACTGGCGAACTCACCTTCGAGACTGCCGCCGACGCGAACGGCTCGGCGACGGTCACAGTCACGGCGACGGATAGCGGCAACACGCTCCGAAATGGTGTGAACGCGTTCACACAAACGTTCACCATCACCGTGAACGCCGTCAACGACACGCCGATCATCACGCCGAACGCGAGTACGGTCTTCGTTCAGCAGAACAGCAGTTCGAAGGTTGTGCCGACCTTCGCGACGATTCAGCCTGGCCCTGCGACCGCCACGGACGAGCAACCGCAAATGCTGAGTGTCGCGATCACGAACAACACAAATCCGGCGCTCTTCGCGAGCGCGCCGACGATCGATGCGAATGGGAACGTGACTTTCACGCCCGCGACCAACCGCAGCGGTACGGCGATCTTGACGTACACAGTGACCGACAACGGCACCCCCAACGCATCCAGCACGGGCACCCTGCAAATCGACATTCTCGCGATCAACCAACCGCCGACCTTCACGCTCGCGGGTAACCAGAAAACGCTGTGGAATACGGGTCCGCAAACCGTACCGAATTTCGTTCAGAACATCTCACCAGGTACGATTGACGAAACAACTCAGAAGGTCACGTTCAGCGTGGTGTCGAACGTGGTCCGTGGTAATTTGCAGCTCACGAAGTTGGCAATCAGCGATACGGGCACGCTGAGCTACGAAGCGGCACTCAGGTACGGCCGGCATCGCGACCGTACAAGTGATCGCGACCGACGATGGTTCGGGCATCTCGCCGAATATCAACACCAGCCAACCGCAGCTCTTCACACTCATCATCGATGCGAAGTTCAGCGCGCCGACCGTGACCGCGGCGAGTACGAACGAAGACACGATCACAAGCAACGGACTGGTGATCAGTCCGGCAACTGGTGAGGGTGGGCCGCTCACACACTACTACATCACGAACATTCGCGGCGGCTCGTTATTCCTGGCGAACGGTACGACGGCGGTCATCGACGGCTCGTTCATCAGCGCAGCGCAAGGCGGAGCCGGTCTGCGATTCTTGGCGAATCCGAATCAGAATGCCGCGACACTCCCCAGCGGCTTCGGCTTCGACGTGCAGGCGAGCGAATCGGCGAACCTCAGCGATGTGGACGTCGCAAAAGGGGTGGGTACGGTTAACGTCGCGGCGGTGAACGATCTGCCGAGCTTTGTGGTGCCGTTCACCACGGTCATGGTCGAGGAAGATTCCGGCCTATTCAACGCGAAACCATTCGCGCAATCGATCCTCCCTGGTCCCACGACTGCAACTGACGAAGCATCGCAACCGCTCACCTTCGCGGTGACGCTGTTGGGTGCGACCAAGGGCCTCACCTTCGCGCAGATGCCGAGCATTTCGCCGACGGGCTTATTGACATTCCAACCTACCGCGAACGCGAACGGCTCGGCGGACTTCGAAGCGAAACTGAGCGATGGCAACGGCGGATTCGCCACGCAGACATTCACCATCAACGTCAGCGCCGTCGACGACGCGCCATCGTTCACGTTGCCAACCTCGATTAGCCGTCCGGAGGACGCCGGCCCAATCGAGATCGTCGGAGTGGCGGCGAACATCAGCGCCGGACCGAGTGACGAACCGCAAGCCCTCACGGTCGTCACGACGGTCCTGAATAGAACAAATGGACTGACGTTCACAACGGCGCCGCGATTCGATTTAGCCGGCAAACTCACCTTCGAAAGCGCGCCCGACGCGTTCGGCACGGCACTGGTCGAAGTCCGGTTCACGGATAGCGCCAACACGACCACGGCACAGACGTTCACGCTCATTATCGACTCGGTCAACGACGCACCCTCGTTCACCATCGCGTCGAGCGCGAAGAGCGCCGAAAGTGCCAGCAGCGTGTCGATTGCGAAATTCGCCACGAAGATCCTGGCCGGTCCGGCGAACGAAGCGAATCAGCCGCTCACGTTCGCGCTCACACTCAGTAACATCACGGGCGGCTTGACCTTCATCCAGCCGCCCACGATCGGACTCGACGGCACCCTCAGCTATGTGTCGACACCCGACAGCAACGGCACGGCGGTCGTGACCGCGACCCTCAACGACGGCAACGGCGGTACGGCGTCGCAACAGTTCAACCTCAGCGTTACGCCCGTCAACAATCCGCCGACGTTCACAATCCTTGATGGCATCAGCGTGGCGGAAGATGTGGGCGTGGTGTCGAAGGCGAAGTTCCTCACCAACGCTAGCACCGGACCCGCGGACGAATCGAACCAAACGCTCAGCTTCAGCACGAGGATTCTCAATACCAGCGGCACGCTCAGCTTCACGCAAGCGCCGGCGATCGACAACGATGGCACGCTGACGTTCCAGACGAGCACCGACAGCAACGGCACGGCGACCATCGAAGCGAAAGCGACCGACAACCTCGGCGCGAGCAGCGTTCGCACCTTCACGATTACCGTCACACCCGTGAACGACGCGCCGACACTCGCGGCGACCGGTTTGGCGAAAGTCGACGAAGACGCAGGACCAGTCAGCATTCCAGGCGTGGTCACGATCAGCGCCGGACCAAGCGATGAGGCTGGGCAAGTCGTCACGACGAGCGTCGAGGTGTTGAGTACGACTGGTGGACTGTCGTTCACACAACCGCCGACGATCGACTCGACTGGCAGTCTGCGGTTCGTCGCCGTGGCGAACAGCAACGGCACCGCGACGGTCCGTGCGGTCGCCAACGATGGCCAACTCGCCTCCGCACCCATCACATTCACGATCACGGTCGTGCCGGTCAACGATCCGCCAACGGCGACGATCCCCACGACTTTCGACGCCATCGAAGACGGCGTGATTGCGAATCTACCGTTCGTGACTGGCATCTCGGCCGGACCGGCGGACGAAGCGAATCAGCCGATCACGTTCACCGTGACCGTCGCAGACCGGTCCGGCTCCTTGGCGTTCACGGAAGGGCCGAGCATTTCGCCGGATGGCAAACTGAGCTATCGCCTCGCACCGAACACCTTCGGCACCGCGACACTTAACGTCGTCGTGAGCGACGGCGTGACTGGTGTGCCGAGCAGCTTCAAACTCGCGGTTGCAGCGGTCAACGATCCGCCCGAGTTTACGTTCGCGCCGTTGCCGGCCGTCGTCGAAGATGCCGGCCTCGTGACGGTCGACAACTTCGTGCGGAACCTCACAGGCGGTCCGGCGGATGAGGCCGGCGAAACCGCGACTGCGAAAATCAGCTTCAGCGCTGTGAATGGGCTGAGTTTCACCGTTCCGCCGACACTCGATGCGAACGGCCGCCTGACTTTCCGCCCAGCGCCGGACAGTAACGGCACGGTTTCGCTCGACATCACAGCGACGGATCAATTCGGCGCGAGCATCACCAAGAGCGTCATGCTCACCGTAACGCCCGTCAACGATCCACCCATCGCACGGATCGCACAGACAAGTGGAATTTCGGTTGGCAAAGGTCCGCAGACGATTGTCGGCCTGGCGACGGGCGAAGTTGGGCCAGCGAATGAGTCGAATCAAACGGTGACGTTCCGCACCTCGATCGCCTTGACAACTGGCCGCATGTCGTTTGCGGTCGCGCCAAGCATTAGCCCAGATGGTACGCTCACGTTTACCCTGGCGAACAACTCGCGTGGCACTGCGACACTCGCGGTCGTCGCGAACGACGGTGACCTCGATTCCCTCTCGCCCGTGTTCGTCACGATCAGTGGCAACACCGACCCCATCACGACACTCGTGGGTCATCGCGAATATACAGTGGGTTCGGATATCGGCGGCGATCGAGCGACGTTGTACAACCCCAACGGCACGGTGCGGTTCACGGTGGTTCCGTTCCCAGGAAAGCTGGGCGGTGTACGCACGGCGGCGGGCGATTTCACGGGCGATGGCATTGCCGATCTGGCCGTGGGCACGGGTCCAGGCTCGGCGACGCAAGTGCGTATCATCGATGGCGTGACGCAGAAGGTGGTATTCGACATCGCGCCGTTCGAGTCCAGTTTCACGGGCGGCGTGTACTTGGCGGCGGGCGACTTGAACGGCGACGGCAAGTCGGAACTGGCGATCACGCCAGACCAGGGCGGCGGACCACGTGTGCGTGTGTTCAATGGCGCGACGTTCACGCAACTGGTCGACTTCTTCGGCATCGATGATCCGAACTTCCGCGGCGGCGCTCGTGCGGCGATCGGCGATTTGACTGGCGATACGATTGGCGATTTGGTGGTCTCCGCAGGGTTTGGCGGTGGTCCACGAGTCGCGGCGTACGACGGTACGTCGCTCACGACATCGCGAGTGAGGGTGTTCAGCGATTTCTTCGTATTCGAGCAATCGTTACGAAACGGTGCGTACATCGCCGTGGGGGACATTGACGGTGATGGGCGTGCCGAACTGATTGCGGGTGGTGGCCCAGGCGGCGCGCCGCGAGTGGTGGCGTTTAGCGGCCGCGATTTGAGCCTCAGCAATGTGGCGAATCAGATTGTGAGCTTCTTCGCGGGCGACGAGGAAGATCGCGGCGGTGTGCGGTTGGCGGTCAAGAACTTGAACGACGACACAGTCGGCGATGTGATCGTGGGCAGTGGGGAAGGCTCCGGTTCGCGCGTGAGTGGCTACTTCGGTCGCTCGCTCGTGAGCGCAGGCACGCCGTCGACGGCGTTCGAGTTCGACGCGATCGCCGACTTCACCGGCGGCGTGTTCGTGGGGTAAGATTTTTCTGCCGACACTGGTAGAGGCAGAATCTTGGCGCCGAAGTCGACAGGTCGACTTCGAGCGTTGCTGAGTCCTGACTAGAATCTAACCTTAACCCGTTAGGATTCACTCAGAAATCTCACTCATGGCCACCATTCAAGTTGAATGTCCCACGTGTGCGGCGGTTTTGGAATTGGATGCCGTCCACCGCAACCAAGAAGTCGAGTGCGGATCGTGCGAAGCCGTGTTTCTCGCGAAACGCGGCGCACAGAATCGAAGCGTGTTACGAAGTTCGAAGATGATGAGCAGGAATTACGTTTCGATGAGCGTGATCGGAAACCCAAGAAAAAACCGAAGAAACGCAAGCTCTCACAGCGTGAAGAAGAACGGCGCGAACGTACGCACTACGGTGACGCTGGGCTGGCGATCGGCTTCATTTCACTGTTGCTCTTTTGGTGTCCGATGATCGGTCCGCCGATCGCGATCTTGGGCATCATTCTCTCCGCGATCGGCATGCGTTCGACGTACCCAGGGACCGCGATTTTCGGCCTCATCATGAACTGTCTCATGTTCGTGTTTTCGCTGTTGATGCTCTTCATCTTCCGGCACGCGGCGAACCAAGCCGGAATGATGCCACAGCCATGACATCCCTCCGCCTATTCCGGCAATGCGCTGCGTAATTCGGCGGCGACCGTTCGCGGTTCGTCGACCTCCGCAATCGCCGCGGACACCGCCACGCGTGTCGCACCCGCCGCAACGGCATCACGAATCGTGAGCAGATTAATCCCACCTAGTGCGAACATTGGGATCGTCGTTTCGGCACTCGCCTGGCGGATGAATTCCAAGCCCGCGAGTTGCTCGAACTCTTTCGTGCGTGAAGGGAACGTCGGACCGATGCCGACATAATCCGCCCCTTCGCGAACCGCGGTTCGCAATTGCTCCAGGGTGTGTGTACTGGTGCCGATGATCGCATCCGGTCCCACAATTTGCCGTGCGTCAAAGATCGAGAGATCGTCCTGCCCCACGTGGACGCCGTCCGCGTCGGCGAGGCGCGCGATGTCTGGGCGATCGTTCATGATGAACAATGCGCCGGCCTTCCGCGTCCACTTGCGAACGTCCTTCGCACGTTGCAGCAACTCACGATCGTTCAACTCTTTCTCGCGCAGTTGGAAGATAGTCGCCCCCCCAGCGGCGGCTTCGGTGATCGTCCAATCGAGCGTATTCACACACTGCGAGCCAGTTAACAACACATATAATCGCGCCGACTGTAAGGTTGATTTTCGAGATGGAAACAACGCTCGTTCAAGCGTATAGGTCTGATAACGAATTCGCTCGATTTCTTGGGAAAACGTGCCAGTTGTGAGCTTGCCATATTCTTCAATACTGCGCAACGATTCTTGTAAGCGTTTCACATTCGATCGTGCGACGTGATCCGGATCGGCGCGCGAATACTCGCTATGAATGCTAATCGACGTGCCGACATCGTGCTGGGTATCGCGTGATTGTACGAGCCAGTGTGCGGGCAGCAGTTCCGATGCAGCGGCGAGACGATGGCGCAGCGTTTTGCAGTCTTCCGTGAGATGCCGATCGTTCCGCACGAAGCGCGCAAAGTCGTCGAGGACACGTAACGATTCGCGGGCGCGATTCAGATTCGCATCGATGATCCGCGCCGCCGCGAGCGTGTCGCTGGGTTGCACGAGGCGGAACTCGACTGGTGGTTTCGGCGGCTCGGGAATGTCGACTCGCGGTGGATCAACCAGGGGACTGCGTGCCAGTTGCTCGAGGGTCGGAAGTGACGTGTCGAACAACTGGAGAAACGTTGTCAGTGCCGGATCGGCCGCGAGGACCGTGAGCATAACACAATCGGTCGTGAGCGCCGGATCCGCTTTCAAGCGAATCGCCGTCGCGCGTGTTTTCCGGAGGAGTTCATCGTTTGGCGCCGCAGTCGCCGAGGGAATGTTCGCCGAT
The DNA here is from genome assembly GCA_037367405.1 of Ottelia alismoides. Taxonomy (NCBI): domain Eukaryota; kingdom Viridiplantae; phylum Streptophyta; class Magnoliopsida; order Alismatales; family Hydrocharitaceae; genus Ottelia; species Ottelia alismoides. The sequence continues at coordinate 15,092 of JAZKJV010002153.1, forward strand.
TGGAGTTCCCCCACGAATCGCGGAAGATCCACGCCGGCCTTTTGCAGCAACTCCCACGGGCGCCCCTCGTCGTCGTCGAGCAAGCCGAGGAGCCAATCGAGGTAGCGTGGGGCGGGTGCGTGTAATCGTGTTGCCCACGTCTTAGCGGCGTCGACCGCACGCTCCACCGCAGGGCTGATTTCATCGCTCATCGTGTGACTGCCTCGGAAATTCCGTGCAATTCGTGCAGAGTCACTGTATCAAGAATCGGTTCGATCCGTCGCGGCCTATCATGTCTGTATCACCATCCTGGCTGCGAGTTTCTATGTTCCGCGTGACGAAAGAAATCTGGTTCTGCTACGGTCATCGCCTGTTGAATTACAACGGCAAGTGCGCGAACCTACACGGCCACAACGGCAAAGCCGTGATTACCATGGAAGCCCCCATGCTCGACGAGTTGGGGATGGTCATCGACTTTAGCATTCTGAAGCGTGAACTCGGCAAGTGGATCGACGATAATCTCGATCACAAGATGCTCTTGAATGCAAAGGATCCACTTATTCCGGAATTGAAGCGATTGGGGGAACCGTTCGTGCCGTGCGACTTCAATCCGACGGCCGAAAACATTGCGAAAATGATCTTCGATTATGCCGTGAAGCACGGGTTTCCAGTCGTCGAGGTGACGCTGTGGGAAGCCGAGAACTCATTCGCAACCTACACGAGCCGGTCCAACACTACGCGCTGACGCGGTCGCCGACGGCGAGAAGTGGCCCATTCGAGTTCGGCAATGGTGCGGCGGATTGCGTGGGCGGAGCTGGAACGGTCAGTCGGCCGTTGCGATACACATCGCACAGCATCTGCTTCGCCTTCTCCTCGAACTCCGCCGCCCGAATTGCCGAAACCGTTGCGCGGATGTCGTAGGGAATCTGTTTCATCAACACTTGGTCATCGTCGATGATCGCGTACTTCGCGTGCGTGTTGCCGTCGCGCTGGAGACCCAGACTACCAGGGTTAATGACTTTGGTTTTGCCGATCTCGAGGCAGAATTGTTGGTGGGTGTGACCGACGCACACATAGTCGACGTTCCAGCCCGAGATGCGCGGCCCCCAGAGCGAGGCATCGCCAGGAACGTATTCGTCGAGCGGATCGCGTGGGGTGGCGTGGACGAGTAGGAAGCGTTTGGTACCCACGGTGACGATGGTTGTGGTGGGCAAGTCGGCGAGGTAGCGGCGGTCGGTCTTGTTCAACATGCGAATTGTCGCGTTCCGCGTTGCCATCGTGAGATAACGAAAGCCGCCGACGCCGACCACATCCACATTCTGCGCCGTGCCGTGATCGTGATTGCCACGCACGCAGTGAGCGGCGTTCTCACGGACCCACGCGATGACCTCATTGGTTGTGGTCCGTATTCGACCAGATCACCCATGCACAGGCACACGTCGAACGGCTCGGTGACCGCTTGAAGGGCTGACCAGTTCGCGTGAATATCGGACACGAGCAGGATGCGCATGGATCCATTCCAAGGCCGTATTCCTAGATACTAGAACGGCGATGGATGATGGACCACACAGACTGGCGAGATTTTTTGGATTGTATCGCCAGCACAATCGCTTCGCTCAGTATCGGTCGCGTACGGAGCCGACGATGACGCGATCGATTCCAGGAACTTTGCGAACCAGCTCCGCCAGTTCCCATTCCTCGCCACCGCCCTGTGTCGTGCCACTAATCGTCACCACGCCGGCTTTCACATCGAGCTTCAACCCTGAGTATTTCGGCGCCGAAGCACGCACGACCTCGACCGCCGCCGCAACATCTTGCTTCGGTACGACCGGCACGGCGGGCGGAGGGATCGTGGGGAACTCCGGCGGACCACTCGGCGCCGGCGGAACAGGCGGCGGCAACGGCGAATACTGACTCGGCCTTGGCTGAGGGGTCGTAATTGGTTCGAGCAACAACGGCGGTAACTCGTACCGATGCGAGACGATGTTTGCGATCGGCCGCGGATCGAGGCGAGTTTGGGAACTCGCCTCGGAGCGAGGTTCTGCTTTCCGAACCATTCGCTCGGCTCGCGGAATCCAGGTGTTCACTTTCGAATCGCGCACGCCTGGCATCAGCCGTAACAGTTCTTGCAAGCGTTGCTGTTGGGCCAAAGAGTCGACTGAACCACCGACGACCACGACGCCATCGACTACGCTCACGAGCAGTTTCGCCGAGTGCAGGGGGTGTCGCGGCTGATCGCGGTTTCGATTCGCTGGGCTAAGTCCAAGTCCGACCGCGGCGCGGAACGCTCGGCTGCCAGGCTCGGAGGTAGTAGGAATCCCACTGTAAAGACCGAGATCGCCCAACGACGGACCGTTCGTGATTCGACCATAGCTCGCCCATCCGACAGAGTGTTGAATTCTGCGACGGAAGAACGAGTTGGGGCGAGAATCTTGAGGCAAAGATTACAAAAACTGTCGGCAATCGTGTCGACCGCATCTGGTTCAGCGATCGATGCGATTGCGAAAGCTGGCGAGTCTGCGAAGAGTATTTGGCTACTTCGTCATCAACACGAGCCGAAAGCCAACCGTGTCGACACATGCTTTCGGATTCAGCGGACGCCGCGACGCGGACCGTGCGGTGGTCGCAGGGGTCTTTCCAACTACCGCCGCGAATCACACGCTCCTCGCCGTGGACCGGCCCGTGCGGGTCGATCCCAGGGCTGTCGAAATAGTAATACTCGTGATACCAATCGTTGCACCACTCCCACACATTACCGTGAAGGTCGTAGATCCCCCACGCGTTCGCCGGCAACTGCCCGACGGGCATCGCGTGCTTCGCACCTTGGATCCAGGCTTGGGCCGATGTGATCGTGTCCCCATCGCGAACGCGGTCTTCGCGCCAGCACGGCACGCATACTCCCACTCCGCCTCCGTCGGCAACCGATAGGTTCGCTCGGCCTGCACTTCGCTTGGCAAATGGGCCAATCGCTGGCAAAACTCCTTGGCTTCGTCCCAGGAAACCGAGTCGACTGGATACTCGGCCCCACGCTCGCCGGCCGACGGATTGCGACTCATCAGCCACTCGAATTGCGATTGCGTGACCGGATGAATCGCGAGGTAAAACCCGTGGCTGATCCGAACCGCGTGTTTCGGCGACTCGTGTGCGGCGTGGCCCATTTCGTCGTCGCTCGACCCCATTTCGAAGAGTCCGGGCGGCACATACACAAACACCTGCCCCAAGACATTGCGAATCATTTTCGGCCGACCGTCGGCGAGCATCTCTGTCGACACGGCAGGCAAACTGGTACTGGAACCGTGGCGACTGCTGACCGCCTGCAACATCGCGGCGGCGGCGTTGGAAGCGACGTTGTTGCCGGCCTCCGTCACACTCGCCACGGGAACCAGTTTCGCTCGCGGAGGTTTTGCGTCTGGCACCGAGACTCTCGACTCGTCCGCATCCGATCGTGTCGGCAATTGGTGGACCAAGTTTTTTAACTGATCGGCCAACGAGATCGCGTCGAACGGTCGGCGTTCGACTTTCGGCGAGACGCAGGCGGTCAGCAACTTCGCCTGGGCTGACGTGAGGCCATATCGCTCGTACTCCTCCGCCCAATCGTCGCCGACAGGCGGCACGGCGTGCAGATCGCGTTTCAAGAGTTGAAACCAAATCGCCCCCAGCGCATGAACATCATCGCGTGTATCGACACGTTCTTTGCCGATTTGTTGCGGCGACGCATAGCGTGGGGTGTGCGAACCGAGTTCGGTTAACCACACTTCTTCGCCACGATGCACCGTCCCCAGTGTGTGCAACTCCAGCAATCGCTCGGCGGCGACGCGTCCCCAACCGAAGTCCGTGACCCAAATCGAGAATTTGCCGTGTTCGCCAGGGTGAATCAGCACGTTCGACGGCTTCAAGTCGCGATGCACGACCCCTGCACGATGCGCCTTCGCAATGGATTCGGCGATGCGCCGCATGATCTTCAGGGCCGCGTCTGGTCGTGGCGTTTCGTAACGGACGCGCCATTCCTTGATGAGTGCCGAGAGATCGTACCCGTAAACGAAGGCGGACTCCAAGCACGGCGGACCCGTTTCGAGATACACTGAACGCAACGGCACGATGCCTGGGATTTCGTTGAGTTCGAAGACGTGCATGAATCGATCGCGACTCGCTCGGACTTTCTCTTGGAGTCCTGGCTCGATGGTGAACTTCAACGCCGCCGGACTATCCGGCGCGCGATCATCAATGCCGAGCCACACTTCACTGTGCGGACCTAAACCGCGTAGCTCGACGAGTCGCCAGTTATCCAGCCCTGGAACTTTCTGACCTGCTCGCAGTGTCGCGGTACGAATCGGCAACAGGGGGATCAGTTGTTCGGAGTTTATGAACTCCCACGTGTCGGGCACGGTGCGCCCGAGCGGATCGGTTGGACGCCGAAGATGCTGCCGCAGGACCGAAGGAAGGTGCGTGAGGTACGCCTTGAACTCGGCGCTATTCGGAAGCGCCTGCACACGGACGAGGCGTTCAATCGCCTGGTCGATGCGGCGATGAAACGAATCCGGTTCGATCGTGGCGAGATTCCGCAGAATGGCCTGCAAATCTTTGGTGGCGCCGTGCTGTCGGAGATACGCAAACGCGTTGTGGGCGACGTCGGGCAAGACATCGGCGAACGAAACTTCGCCGTTGAGTGCCCGTCGGCCTTTTTCGCAAAATGCTTGGGCAATCGAATCGAGAAGATGGCGAGTTGCGGCATGGGCTAACCTCCAACAGAGGAGCCGAGGGAGAGTCACGAGTTAATTCTACTTGATTTCACACGAACGGCGAACGGCGTGAGCTTGCGGGTCCATCGGGGCTGGAGTTCGGGCGCCCGCACTCGATCATTCACCGCGTCGCTCAGCAAACAGCTCGACACGTCTGCGACCCTTGCGATTACCTCGGAGGTAAGTCGGTCGGGTGATCGAGCACCTCCCGCACCCGTCGTGCGAGCGAGAGTGGAGTGAACGGCTTTTGGATGAACCAGTCTCGCGCCGCCTCCACCCCAGTGCGAATGACGGCGTCGTCAGTGTACCCGCTCATGTACAGTACCCGTACGCTTTGCCGCAGCTCACGCACAGCCTCTGCCAGCGCCCGCCCCGCCGAGGTCCGGCATGACCACATCGGTCAACAACAGGTGGATCGGGCCAGGATGCTCGGCCGTCACCCGCACCGCCTCGGCTCCGGTTCCGGCCACCAGCACCGTATACCCCTGGATTTCGAGGAGCGCACTGGCGAGGTTGCGGACTCCGTCCTCGTCCTCGGCGATGACTATCGTCTCCGTCCCCCGTGGAGCGACGTCGATGACGGCCGACTTTGTGCCGGTCGGCTGTTCTTGGATGGCGGGCAGAAAGATTCGAAACGTGCTGCCAGCACCAAGCTCGCTCTCCACCACAATCGCCCCACCGGCCTGCCGCACGATGCCGTAGACGGTGGCCAGCCCGAGGCCGGTGCCCTTCCCAGGCCCCTTGGTGGTGAAAAACGGCTCGAAGATGCGAGTCTTTACTTGCGGTGGCATGCCCATACCCGTGTCGGTCACGCTTACCCGCACGTACGGTCCTGGGGCGATTACCCCCGGACTCGGTCGGATGGCGGTCCGGTAGGTCGACCACCTCGGTAGAGATCGACAGCCGCCCGCCGGCGGGCATCGCGTCACGGGCGTTCACTGCCAGGTTCATGAACACCTGCTCGAGTTGCCCAGGGTCGATCTTCACGGGTGGGACGCTGCCCAGGCTCGTCTCCAGTCGCACGTCTTCGCCGATCAGCCGGCGGAGCATGCGGACGGACGACTCGACTACTTGGTTGATGTCCAGCACCTTCGGCTCGACGACCGCCTTGCGGCTGAACGCAAGAAGTTGGGAGGTGAGTTCGTTCGCTCGTTGGCCAGCGATTAGCACCTGGGGTGAGCGGATCGCGCTTCGGGTCGGCCGGCGGCAACCCAGCGAGCACCAGTTCGGTGTACCCATTGATGATGGTGAGCAGATTGTTGAAGTCGTGCGCCACTCCGCTCGCCAGTTGGCCGACGGCTTCCATCTTCTGAGCCTGGCGGAACTGCTCTTCCAGCCGCCGCTCCTCGGTCACGTCGCGAACGAAGGCGTAAATCATGCGTTCGTTCGGGAGCGAGATCGCGTCCCACGAAAACCAGCGATACTCTCCGTCCATTCGCCGGTACCGGTTGACGAATCGGTGAACGGCTTGGCCAGCGACCATATCACGTGTGGTCTCATCCGTTCGGACCCGATCGTCGGGATGGACGAAATCGACCCAGGGGCGGGTCAGCAGTTCCTCTTCCGGCCACCCGAGTAACTTGGTCCAGGCCGGATTCACCCGATGGAAGTAGCCATCAAACCCGGCCACGCAGAGCGGCTCGGGGGCATGCAACCACACTCGCTCGAACTCCCGTTGGACGGCGACCAGAGCGGTAATGTCTCGTAGGATACCGCAGATGGCGTATGGGGTGCCGCTGGCTTTCCGCAGTAGGATGTGGGTCGCGAGTACCGTCACCTCTCGCCCGTTCGGGAACCGGTTCGTGTGCCGCCCAGTGACTGGTTTTTGGGCAGCCAGCACCGCTCGATCACTCGCCTCGCACATCTCAGCGATGTCTGATGGAAGAAGTTCTCGCGACCGCTTCCCAACCCACTCGGCGACCGGCACACCGAACATCTCCGCCGTCGCCCGATTGACGAAAAGGTAGCAGCCGTTCAGGTCCTTAACATAGATGGCCGACGGAGCTGAGTCGAACACCGCCCGGAACCGCTCCTCGCTCTCGCGGATGGCGAGTCCGGCGTTGTCTCGCTCGATGGCCACTCCGGCTAGGTGAGTGGGCTTCGATGATCCGTGGTGATTCCGCATCAACCTCGACCCCTGTGGCAGACTGGACGGCCCGCCGGATCAACTGCTCAGCGCCGGTGAGAATGGCGTACGTCAATCGGTCGAAGTCGCCGGGCGTACGGTTGTACAGGGCGAAGGTACCAATCACATCGCCTTTCTCGAACCCGGGCACATTCCCGCTCGAAAGGATCGGCACCGACACGCACGACCGCAATCCATGCTTGAGGGCGAGGTCGCGGTAGTCGTCCCACAACGGGTCGGTCGCGATGTCGGTGACGGTGACGGTCGCCTTCCGGAAAGCGGCCGTACCGCATGACCCAGCCTTGGCCGTGATCGACACCCCATCGACCGCTCGGTTGTACTCGGCTGGCAGCGACCGACCGGCCCCAAACCGCAGGCACTTGGCGGCCTTATCCACGATCAGCACCGAGCAGAGCGATCCTGGTAACTGCACTTCAACGAGGCCAACGACCTCATCCAGAATTTCGTGCAGGTTGGCCCCTGCGGCGATCTGCTCGAGGATCTGGTTGTACGACGTCAGTGCCCATTCGGACCGCTTCCGGGCTGTGATATCCTGAACGGTACCGATGACGCTCACGGCTTCACCTGATGGGTCGCACTCGACCTGGGCGACGTTCGCGAGCCAGCGGACTTCCCCACCTGGTCGGACGATTGCGGAACTCGCCGGTAAACGGCATCCGTCGTTCGACGGCCTCGTTGAATCGGGCTCTGATCCCTGGCGAGTCGTCCGGGTGGAGGAAGCGGACCCACGCTTCGAGGGTGCCGTCGAAATCGGACACGCCGACAATCCGGTACACCTCGGGAGACCATTGGATCCGCTCGGTTGCCAGGTCGAGGGACCACACCCCCATGTGGGCGGCGCTGAGGGCCAGTTCCGTCCGCCGGCTCTGGTTTGCCACTGCCAGTTCGGCCTGTTTGCGAGCGGTGATGTCGTAGTGGGCCACGACCGCACCGCCCCCCTCGGTCGTGAGTGGGGTGACGTGCATGGCGAACCACCGCGTCTGGGTCGGCGAGTCGCACGGGTACTCGAGAACGAAGAACGACCGCTTCCCCCGGAGTACATCCTCGATCCCGTCCGCAGCGGGTTCAGCCTCTTCGGCCTTTTCCCCGATACACCCCCGACACAGACTGACGTAATCAACACCGACGTCGGTCGACGGTGGAACGAAACCGCTCGGCGTGTTCTCCGCGGCGAACCGCTCCCACGCCCGATTCACCTCCCGAATCCGCCCGTCTGGGCCGAGTACCGCGACGTGGGCGGATATGCTGTTGAGGATGTCGGCCGCGTACCGGTCGTGTCGCTCCCTGGCGATCTCGGCGGCCCGGCTTGAGGAATGGGCCGCGATACCCCAAGGATACCAGTGATCGTGCCGGCATCGTTGCGAACAGCGTGGACGTGCGCCTCGATCCACATCCGGCTACCGTCTTTGTGGTAGTCCTCGAACTCCCCATCCCACTCAGCCCCTGCCGCGAGAGTCCGCAAGTGTTCGAGAACCTCCGCCACGGGCGCTCGGTGGGAACCGTTCGACGAGCGGACGTCCGATCATCTCGTCGGCCGACCAACCAAACAGTTGCGTGGCAGCCGAGTTCCACCCACGGATCACCCCAGTAGGGTCGGTGAGGATGGCGGCATCTTCAGTGAGAGCATGGAGGAAGAGGAGTATGTGGCATGGGAGAGTGGGCTGTCTGGAGAGGAGCGTATTGATTTTGAGTTTAGTCCCATGAACGCGAAGTGCCATCGCTCTGCGGTCGGCACAAGTTGGATAGTACTGCTTCGCCCAGAGGGAGTCTGTCCCACGCTGTTCGCATCGAACGCTCAACACGGGCATATACATGGTTGTCGGTTTGTCGGTCTCGTCCACCTGCGTCACACCTCCACCGCCGAAGATAACATCACAGCAATGGTGCGCGCTCAGCAATGTAGTCGCAGAAGCGAATCGTACGCTGCCGCTCGTTGAGCGGATGGTTCGTTTTGTGCGAGACGGACCGGACAAAAACTTATCGGAAATCAACGCTACTTTAAGCTTTGCTCACTCGATGTCCAATACCGAAATTAAAATTTAGGATTTAGAAGCTCACTTTCGCCCAGTAGTTGATTGAAAATGACCGACGCGTACGGCTGTAGTGTTGGTATAGCCGCCCCCAAAGCTGGACCGCTTACAGAACTCTCTCGTGGGCGGTTCGGTGGGAGGATCTGCATGCAGAAACGACCGCGGGCACATTTGCTTAGACACAACTCAAAAGCGACCTGTCACCTTCTGTGAGTGATTCGGCCTCGAGTGTGCGAAACTGCAACGCCTCACGCGTCTCACGAGCCAGATGGTATTCGCAGCAAACGCTGTTGAACTTTCCAGATCGATCGCCACTATAGTTGCTGTGGTGATCGTTAGTTGCAGATTCAGGATTGCCTCGGAGTTCTGGTCAAGACTCATTTGATCGTACCCCAGGGCATGCGACGATACTTTCGGTGGCGATGGAGAGTAAAGGGGTGTCAGGTGCGGCGCTCGCACCTGCGCAATATAGTCTCACGGTCCGCGAATGCGGGTGGAAGAAGTTCGGCATAGGTCTCCTTGGAGTCTCGGCGTGAAGGAACTGACTCACTTCCTGTTTGCGAACTGGGAGCCGATCCAAGTCAAACTTGTCTGCCGTTTGATCCCCCTGTTGTGTCGACATGGCGCTGGACTTTATGGGGTAGACTTCCCACGTGGCAGTGGTCCCAAAGAGGTTCGCGTCGGTTGGCCAAAACCCAACTCACGTGACAACCATATTCTGTCGATATTTGAACCGAAGCTAACCATGTGTCGTTGGGAGCTTCGGCTTACGCCCGGCTGCCGGTTCATCACGGCGGACGGCCCGCTCCGTCTGCTGAAGATGGAGCGAGGTAAGGAACACCGACCCTCGCAGCAGTCCAAAGGTTGCATTGAGGTAGCTGGCGAGATTCCACCAGACGGCTGTGAGGAATGGATTGCGGAGGCCTTCAAATACTGCCGGAATTTGTAAGGTGTTGGCTAGAGTCGCGGTACTCGGCGACAGCGACTGACACCGTCCATAGAACTTCAAGTTTCGTGGAACCTTCCCCAGATATTTAAAAGCGATTCCCAACAAATTCTTGGGATAAAAACCACTGTGTGACTGAACAGTCCAGTTTTGACCACCGCAAGTTGGTTTGATGAGTGGATTCGCCGGGCGACGAGCGTAGTGCAGAGCCTGCTCCGGTGGATTAGCAAGGCAAGAGTTGTTGGCTCCTCGAGGAAGCAAATCGAAACTATTCTGTAGGGAATTTGCACCTAGAACAAGCCGTCCAAACGGGATCCACACGAACTCGGTGAAGTCCGCCGGTTGACACAACGTATGCTCAAGAGCATCCGATGAGCCTTGGTCGCTCTGCTGGCTGAGTTTGCGTCGACTATCTCCGACTCGGCGTGTACCCCCCTCAAGCGTCGCTACAAATCGCGAAAGCCGGAGGTGGTTCGGCTCACGACGGAAAACACTTACCAAACGCCTTGAGCAAGCGAATCGGCCCTTCACTCGCACTTTGCGGCGCACGATCGCCCAGACGATATTCGCGTCTTTCGCCAGAAATCGTAGCCACGTTTCGCTGTCGGCGGTCACCCGTAAATCCGCATCGCCGACATGCTCGCCGGTCGTCACGCTCAAGTGCTGCTCGCGAATCACGACCGTCGCCGTCGCCGACTCGCGGCCCGTAAACGTGAAATGATACGTCGCATTCAGACCAGCCGACGCACCAGGTTGAAACACCAACTTCAAACCCAAACAGAAACCCAGCAATACTCGTCGGCCGCACGCCGTTCACATACTTCAACGTCTTGTGCGGATACTTCCGCGTCGCATACTCGACCGCGTCGGAACCAGGCACGACATACAACGTCTCGGTCTTCGCCTGTAATGGCTTCAGGGTGCTGGACACGAACTGACCGCGATCCTGCAAGAACGGCCCAATGACCTCCTCGCCTGCCGGACAAAACCGACAAACAATATGCCGCCTTGTAATTCGGCCAAATGCCAAACTCTGCCACATTGACGCCGACTCGCTTTCGCTCACCCTCCGACGATACTCCTGCCCATCGCGACTGTCTGCGACGGTCGAGACCCAGTCCGTGAAGCCGCTCATGAATTCGCGATAGTTGTGCGTCATGCACGCGTTGAAGTTGAACGCGCCGTCCGGCGAAATCGCGCCGACCGGACACGCGGCGACACACAGTTTACACGTGAGGCACGGATTGTAATCGATCGGCCGATCCTCGTCGCTAATGTCGTGCGCGAGCAAAATGGTGTCGAGCAAGATGAAGTTACCGAACCGCGGATGGATGACGTTGCGATGAATGCCCATTCGCCCCAACCCTGCGGCGACCGCAACAGGTTTGTGCGAAACGACCCAGGCTTTTCCAGGGAATTTGACATTTCCATCGGAAACCCAACCGCTGGATTCAGGCGCCGCGATGCCACGCGATTCCAACTCGCGCACAATCGTGCGCGCGACGGCGTTCAGGTGATCGGTCGTTTCGTGAAACTCCAAGTTGCTGATCGACCGAACAGGCGTGCGGATCGGCTCGCGGTTCATCTTCCCCACGAGGGCAATCAGCGATTTCGCTTGCGGAAATGCGGCGAGAATGTCGTTGCGTTGATCATCGAGTTCCGGTCGCGACAGACGCACGAGACCGACATCATCCGCACCCGCAGCTCGGCAGATCGCTTTGAGTTCCGCCGCGTCCAGGACATTTCTGGGCGGAACGGTTTGTAGCTCTTGGCGAAACCGGTCGGACCGTGGATGCTGTTCCAGTGTCGCCATACTCGCTCCTTTTTGTTGTATATACAACTATATAATGAAAAAAATTATCCCTGATGCTCCGCACGCAGTTTCGCCCAGCGTGCATTGACAGTCTCGCCGATCGCGACGGCGGCGATGGGACCGAGGGGTCGTTATCGCTTCGTTCTGTGCGGCTTGCCATGCTGGGTAAATGCGATCGAGCAGTTCCAGACCACTCGGCGTGATGCGCAGGTGTTTGGTGCGAGCGTCGTCGGTCGGTGCCAGTTCGATCCAACCCTGTTCCAGAATCTGCTGTAAATCGCGGCTGAGTGTCGACTTCTTCAAGATCAAGAATCCGACTGACCAAACTCGCGGTGATCGGCTCTTCGTTCGCAACGACGACGAGAATACTCGTCTGACTGATCCGCACGCCGAACGGCCGCAACGCCGCATCGTAGATGCCCGTGAGGAGACGAGACAATAGGCGAATGCGAGCACCCAGACACTCGCGCGCATTTGGCGAGGACGCGATCGCATGTTTATAGTTGTATCTGCAACCAATCGGCACGTCAAGCACAATCCAAGCTGGCGCGGATGCCTAGGAGAGCATCCGGCCGCTCGCGGAAGTCAGTCGTGGGATTTGGCGAAGCGAGATTTGAATTCGAGCGGAATCAACGTGTTCAGACTACCGCTGCGGAAGCCTTCGAGATCGAGCGTGATGTAACGGAACCCCCATTCGCGAACTTCGCGGCGAGGTCTGTGCGCCGTTGGAGTTCCGCGAGCGTCGCGACATGCTCGATCGGCACTTCGATGCGTGCGAGTTCATGTTCGTGGCACCGCACACGGCAATCCGGCACCCCTAGCGATCGTAAATACGCCTCTGCGAGTTCGATGCGGAGCGTGCGTTCCGGAGTCGCGGCTACGCCAGGAACGAGCGGCTCGACAGGCAGGGTGATGCGGGCTTATCCCAGACTGGCAACTCCCACAGTCGAGCGAGGGCGCGCACATCGGCTTTCGTGAAACCGGCCTCTTGCAATGGATGCCGCACGTGATGTTCCGCGGCAGCGGTCAGTCCTGGGCGATAGTCGCTCCGTTATCGTCGAGGTTCGCGCCGGAACAGACGGTCGTGATGCCGAGTTCCGGCAACAGCGTTTCGATTTGGGTGTAGAGTTCGGTCTTGCAGTGATAGCACCGCGTACCGTCGTTGGCGACGTAGGCAGCCTGTGTGAATTCCGTGGTGCGGACGATACGATGTCGAATGCCGATGAGCGTGGCCAGTCGCTGTGCGTCGGCGAGTTCGGTTCGCGGTACGCTGGGGCTATCGGCAGTGATCGCAATGGCACGTTCGCCGAGCGCAAGTGCCGCCGCCTTCGCGACGACCGCGCTATCGACGCCGCCGCTGAACGCGACCACGACCGCATCGCAGTCTCGCAGAATTGTCAGCAGCCGTTCACGTTTGGCTTCGAGCGAGGTCATTGTGAATTGCGTGCGGTTCGGCCCATCGACTTCCTTTTCCAATTCTCACGCCCCCAGAACATACGCGAGTACGTATGGCCCCTTCGGAATCACTGCAAGTTTCGCCGCGTCGCCGTACGTTGGCAAGACCTCGGCGAGCGCCGATTCGACAGTCGCGGCGTGATCCACCGCACACATCTTCAGCATATCCGGCGACAGACCGTTGCTCACCACGATCACGCGACAATGCGAAATCACTTTCTGAAACATCACGAGTTGCCACTCGTCCATCTCACATGTGTCGTGCGGTCTCGTATGTGTGTGCGTGTCGCGCTGGACCGTCGCCACTTGGAACGACTGGTTCAGCCCTTTCTCGTGATACTCTTTGACCAACTCGCGGAATTCGTGGCTGCCGAGTCCTTCCGTCAAGCTCGCGGCGAGGATGATCGTGCCGCCCTTTTTCACGATCGGCAGTGCGCCCCGTCAGCCCCTTCACGGCCTGATACCAGGTTGTATCGAGTGGATACCCAGCGCAACTCGTGATGACGACATCGACGGGCGCCGGAACCGCAGCGCGTGCGGTCGCTTTGCAGAACTCGACGCCGGCCTGCCACGCCTCGATCATATGCCCAGCGCCCGCCCACGTCACGCGACGCTTGCCGTCGATGCACACGTTTACGATGAAATCGCAGCCGGTTTGCAACGCAATGTACGTGTTCTCTTCGTGAACTGGGTTCCCCTCAACGCTTCCACAATCGGCTTTCGGATGGCTGAGGAACTTTGGCGAATGCCAGCGTTTGACGTTTCGAGGGCCGCGATGCCTGGGCAAATGAGTTTGCGGCCGCCGCTGTAGCCGGCCATCAGGTGCGGTTCGATGAGTCCAGTCGTGATTTCAGTTCGGCGGTCGTGTAGCGATTATCGATCCACATCGGCACGCCATTGGGCGTGGTGCCGAGGTAGTCGTGTTCGTGCAGAATTTTGCCGTGGTGATTGACGCAGCGATAGGTCTTGGCGATGTGCGCGCCGACGAGTTCGACGAGTTCGTCCCCTCGTTCGGCGATGTAAGCCGGTCGCGATGAGGATGGTGATCCCCTCACGCGGAACGCCGGATTCTTCGAGAATTTTCAGCATCGGCGTGAGGATCAGTTCGTTCGGAACTGGCCGCGTGATGTCGCAGATGACGATGCATGCGGAGCGTTTCCCCTTGGCGAGTTCGCGAAGGGGTGGGGTGCCGATCGGCTGTTCGAGACAGCGTGCGATCACACCCGTGGGATCGTCGAGCGGCGGCGCATCGGCGATAGTGAGCGGCGGCACGAGGAGGCGTTCGTCCGGCACGGTGACGGTCAAGCCGGTTTTGCCGTAATCGAGTGTGACTTGCATGGCGTCGCTGGGGAACGAGTATTGATGCGGATGAGTATTGCTTCCGTCTTACCTGATGAAGCGAAATCGGGCAATGGACGTCGTACTCCACGACTTGATTTCGACGAACGGCATAATCCCGCACTGCCGAGACTGTGTCGAGGTTCACGAACGAAGTCGTCACAGACATTGCAGGTGTGAATTTGGGCAATCGACGCGATCTTCGCGGATGTCGCCGAGTAGATTTCCCAGATTCTCACGCCCCTTCGCCACATCGGTGAGGCGCACGCGAAAGACACGGTCGAATAGTGATGTAACCGCGTGTGGCGGAAACTCGCCGCACCACGGAGGTACACGGATGCTGCAACACGCTCGCACGGTCTGGGCGCTTTCGATTCTCACGATTGTTCCGATCGCCCTCGTCGCCCAATCGCCGAAACCGACGGGCACACCACAGGTGTTTGTGCCCTGGGCGAACAAACTCTTCCAGCCCGCGAACACGCCGCCGGTCATCGTCCACGACTTCGGCAGCGTGCCCCACGGCACCTTGCTCACGCATCGGTTGCGATTCACGAATATCTACGAAACGCCGCTCCAAATCATCGACATCCGCAAGTCGTGCACGTGTCTCGAAGCGATTCCGCCGCAGCAAGTGCTGCAGCCGCACGAGTCGGCGGAACTGATCCTGACCATGAACACCGCGAAGTTTCACGGCCCGAACTCGCAGACCTTCTACGTCACGTTCGGACCGCAATACATGTCATCGGCGGTCATCACCGTGAAGGCGAATAGTCGCGGCGATGTGCAACTCAGCCCCACGAACGTGAACTTCGGCGTCGTGTCGCAAGGGAGCAAGTCGAAGCAAACTGTGAGTGTCCGCTACCTTGGCAAGCAATCCAACTGGCGTGTGACCGAGGTCGTTCCGCCGACCGGACCGCTCGACATCGAGTTATCGCAGAAGGGCAACGAGTTCGTCCATTTCGGTTGCGTTGAAGGACACTGCGCTGGCTGGTACGCTGATCGAGCAAGTTTCGCTGAAGACGAACGACCCATCGGCGCCGCTGTTGCAATTCAACGTCGCGGCCTCGATTCAAGCAGCGATCACCGTTGCGCCGAACGCGGTTCGCTTCGAGAAAGTGAAACTCGGTCAGGAACAGACCCAGAAAGTGATTCTGCGTTCGACCAAGCCGTTCAAGGTGGAACCCGTCACGGATAGCGGCGATGGTCTGACCGTCGAGACGTTCCCAGCGGCGGCGCCCGTGCAGATTCTGACCGTGAAATTCAAGCCCGTCGGCATTGGCGCTTGGAAGCACGATCTGACGTTGCAAACCGATCTCGGTCCGGCAGCGTTGAGTGTCGATCTCGAAGCGATTCCGTAGGATGATGGGTGTTTCAACACCATTTTCAGTCCTTCGAGCGATACGGGTTATGCCTCGCACGGTCGCATTGTTTCCAGGTCAAGGCGCCGCAGCATGTTGGGATGGCGGCGGCGTTGTGTGAATCCTCGCCAGCCGCCAAATCGCTCTTCGATCAGGCTTCGGCAATTCTTGGTTACGATCTGCTGAACGTCTGTGTACACGGTCCGGCCGAGAAGCTGAACGCGACAGACGTGTCGCAACCGGCAATCTTTGTGTCGAGTCTCGCGGCACTCGAACACCTCCGTACCACAACCCCCAACGTACTCGAGAAACGTCTTCGCGACAGCCGGACTCAGTCTCGGCGAGTACACGGCGTTGGCGTATGCCGGAGCCATCTCGTTCGCGGACGGCGTGCGTGTGGTGAAGGCGCGAGGCGAGGCGATGCAAGCCGCCTCCGAAGCAACGCCGAGTGGAATGGTGAGCATTATTGGATTGGAAGTCGCCGAAGTGGAGACACTCGTCGCCGAAGCGCGTTCGGCGGGCGTACTGGAGATTGCGAATCTGTTGTGCCCAGGAAATACCGTCGTATCCGGCGCGACGGCGGCGATCGAGGACGTGTGCCGCATCGCCGAAGAACGCGGACTGCGAGCGATCAAGTTAGCGGTGGCCGGTGCGTTCCACACGAAGCTGATGAAACCCGCCGACGAACACCTCGCCGCCGTCCTGAAGAACGTGACGATCACACCACCACGAGTGCCTGTCTGGTCGAACGTCGACGCGAAACCGCACACCGACCCAGCGGAAATCCGCGACTTGCTCGTGAAGCAAGTCTTGTCGCCGGTCCGTTGGGAAGAGAGTATGCGTGGGTTGCTGGCGGCGGGCGCGGATCAGTTCTACGAGATCGGCCCAGGTCGCGTGCTGGCCGGATTGCTCAAGCGTGTCAATCGCAAGCTCGAAGTCGTAAACGTCTTGTCGTAACGAATGCTTCTTGCGGTATCGATCCGAACTCATCAGTGAGCCTGTATGCGTATCGTCGTCGCGATTGCGATTTTGCTGGGCGTCGCGCTGGCGTTGCAGGCGGGCTTGGTGGCATTCGCGGGTTACGTGCTACTCGGCGTGTATCTGCTGAGTCGATTCATCGCACGGGCCTGGATCACGAACCTCCAGGCGCGCCGCGCCGTCGACACGAACGCCACGCGAGATCGGCGAATCGGCCGATGTGATCCTCACACTCTCCAACCCTGGACACTTCCGCATCGCGTGGGTTCTGATCGAAGACATGCTACCGAAAGCGCCGTGCTGCAAAACGTCTCGGTTTCAAGGGCGGACGCTTGCGCGTGTTTAGCGTGCCACGCGATGGCGAAGTCGAGATGAAATACAAGCTCACGTTCCAGATGCGTGGCTACTACCAACTCGGTCCGCTCTTCGCCGAGACGGGCGATGTGTTTGGTCTCCATCGACGGCACCGTGTGTTGACCGATCCGGTCTTTATCCTCGTATATCCGAAAGTCCTCCCCCTCACTCGGTTCGATTTCAGTTCGAAGCGGCCGATCGGCGAAGTGCGTTTGGCCAATCGTTTGTTCGAAGATCCGACGCGCACGGCGGGCGTGCGGCCGTATCAACTCGGCGATCCGCTGCAGCGTGTCCACTGGTGTGCGACCGCACGGACCGGCCAACTCCATTGCCGGATCTACGAGCCAACAACACTCGCGGGCGCGAGCATTTTGATCGACTTCCACAGCGGCGGATACTTCACACGTGGCGAACCAACTCGCAGCGAACTGGCGATCACCACGGCGATGTCGATCGCGAACGCGGTAGTGCAACTGAATCAGCAAGTCGGCTTGAGTAGCAACGGCCGTGATGCGACGGAGCGAATTCGCTCGGAATCGCTGGAACAACACACCGATGGTCCGACGGCAGACGAGGCGTTTGAAACACGGTTCGATGCCCGCGCGCACTTCGAGGAGAAGGAGCAAAGTGATCGCTTGCGCCCGATCGTCGTGGAGACGCGGCGAGGGTACGATCAGTTTCAAAAGATTCGCGAAACGCTCGCGCGTCTGGAATTGGCCGACGGCATGCCGTTTGCGAACTTCGTCTTCGAGATGGCACCGCGACTCCCACGCGACGCGACCGTGATCGCGATCCTGCCACGAGTGCCGGTCGAAACATCCGTGGCGTTAGGGCAATTGCGGCGGCAAGGGTTCGCCGTGTCGGCGGTGTTGATTGGCCTGCCGACGACGGCACGGATACACGCGATGTTGCGGCGGGTCGGTTGTATGCCGAGGGCATTCGCGATGTGCGATTCGTGAACGCCGAACGCGACATCATGACACTCGGCGACCCAGCCGCCGTCTGTTCGCCTGCGGAATACGGCATGGCCGTCGATCTGGCGTGAGTGGCGTTCCGACGATGCACACACAGTCAGATCGCTGAGCGTAGCAATTGTTCGATCACACCATCCGCCACGCATTTGCCGCGTGACGAAAAACAGACACGCTCGCCAGTGTCAATTAATAACTCCAATTCGACCAATGATTGCAGTCGCACCATGTATCAAGCTCATACTGCGTTTGAGTGCGGAACTCGGTTCGCGAGATACCATCACAGCGACGCAATTGGATCGCCATCGTCTCGAGTGCGCGGTCATAGGGGGTCAGCGTTTCATGCTGAAACGTCGGCGATTCGCCCGCCAACACACGCTGACAATACAACTTTGTGTCACGCACATTTAACTCGCGTGAGCCATTCACGTATCGTGCGGCGCCAACGCCGAATCCGTAATACGCCTCGTTCGCCCCAATACCGCTCATTGTGCCGACACCGCCGATTCGGCTTCGCGAAATTCGAAATCTCATAATGTTCGAATCCGCACGCACAGACATACTCCATTGCATATTCATACATCGCCAATTCATCCTGCTCGGCGACAATTGATACTCGTCCACGCTCTCGCTCTTTCCATAATGGCGTGCCCTTCTCATAGGTGAGTCCGTATGTGGACAGATGATCGGGTTTCGGCGGCGAGCGCGACACGGAGATCGGTCTGCCACTCACTCTGGGTTTGGCCTGGTACAGCAAAAATCAGATCGAATGACACGAGCGGCAGGTAGCGACGCACCACCTCGACC
Organism: Ottelia alismoides; assembly: GCA_037367405.1. Lineage (NCBI taxonomy): Eukaryota > Viridiplantae > Streptophyta > Magnoliopsida > Alismatales > Hydrocharitaceae > Ottelia > Ottelia alismoides. The sequence continues at coordinate 34,006 of JAZKJV010002153.1, forward strand.
GCGTGGGGGATGTGTTCCACACCATGCCGCCGATCGAGCGCGCCGAGCAGGTGTGATTGAAACGACTGCACGCCGATACTCGCACGATTCACGCCGAAGTCCGCGACTAACTTCGCCTTGTCCGCATCCCAGCTTTCTGGTGTCGATTCGATCGAGAATTCGCCCCCAGGTTCGATCGGCAGCCACTGGCGAATCAGCGTGAGCAGGCGTTCGAGTTGGCGGAGGTTCAAATAGGTTGGCGTACCACCACCGATGAATAGCGATTCGACGCGACGCGGTTCGGCGAGGGTTGCGAGTTCCAGTTCGAGCGCATCGAGGTAGAGTTCGATGAGATGATCCTGACCGACAGTCACCGCGAAATCGCAGTAGCCGCAGTGGTGGCCACAAAAGGGATGTGCAGATACGCGGTTCGCGGTTCGAGCCAGGGTGGTGCGGTAAACATGAACTGAGTTTAGGTGTTCGTGACCACGTGTGTGAAATTCGACTTCGGTAGCGTCGTCGTGTTAGAGTCGTGTCTCTGGGTTTTGGTACCTTAACCTCTATGCGTCGTTCGTCTCGTTGGTTGATGGCGTTGATTATTCTTGTGCCGGCGATCGTGGTGACGGTCGCGGCCCGTCGTGGGTTCACGTCGACAAAGCCGGACCGTATCTGGGGTCAACGCGGCGTACTGCCTGGGCAATTCGTGCGCCCGCGCGCCGCGACGATCGTCGGCGATCAACTCTTCATCGTCGATTTCACCGCTCGCATCCAAGCGTATGACCTCGACGGTAATCACGCGGGTGTTACATTCACGACGCCCGATTTCCGCAACGGCCGTCCGAGCGGATTGGGGACGGATCGTGGCGGTAACTTACTCGTCGCCGATTCACACTATCACAGTGTGCGGATTTACTCGCCGCAGGGTGAAGTGCTGCGTGTGCTGACGGGAGATTTCGGCTATGTTTCCGATTGCGTGCAGGACGCGGAGGGGAATTATTTCATCTCGGAATTCGGTCGGCTCGATCGGATTACGAAGCTCGATGTCGATGGGAAAGTTGTGAAGGCCTGGGGTGAGAACGGCACGGCGGATGGACAGTTTCAACGTGTGCGAGCGTTGGCGATAGGTCCGGATGGGTTGCTCTATGCGGCGGATGCGTGCAATCATCGGATTCAAGTCTTCACGCGCGATGGGGACCATGTTCGCACGCTCGGCGGAGCCGGTTCGGCTCCTGGGCAGTTCGCGTATCCGTATGATGTGGCGTTTGGGCCGGACGGTTCACTGTATGTCATCGAACGAGGCAATTCACGTGTCCAGAAACTCACCCGCGACGGCCGACCGATCGCGCAATGGGGGATATCTGGGCGTGGGGTCGGTCAAGTCGCCGATCCGTGGGCGCTGGTTGTCGATCGGCGTGGTTTCGTATATGTGATCGACACGGAGAATCATCGCGTGCAACGAGTACGTTTCTAATCGAGGATCCGTCTCGTTCTCTGTCCGATTACGAGAAAAAGAACAGAATACCGGCCGCAATCACGACGATCGCAGCAACGCCGAGCCAAGTTGTCAGGTAACCCTTGGTCCACTCATCGAGCCGTAGGAAGCCGTAGATCGCCACCAGGAAGATGAAGATCGCGCCGGCGCCGCGGAATCCGTCCGTCACTCGATCCGAGGCGCGGAGTTTTTGTACCTGGTCTTCGCTCAACTCAAGGTCGATTTCCACCCACCGCAGATCGCCACGCAGGCCACTGTCGATGAGCAGCTTTCGTTCATCTTCCGAGGGCAGTATCTCACGCGGTGTGCCTTTGATGTACTCGTTGCGCATCGTGACCTTCGACGGCTTCGCGTTGATCGGTGCATCCAGGCCTTGGAGTTGTCGCATCAATGAGAATCGTGCGACGTTCAGTGCGTCGTCGAGCGCCGCCTCTTTCGTCGAGTATGGCTTATCGCTGCGAATGCTGTTCAGGCGAATCGCGGGCTGAAGACCTGCCGTGCGTGACGTATTCATGACTTCGGCGATCTTGTCGCGCAGAATCGGCGGGCCTGGAATGTTCGCGCCGTCGAATTGCACCTGCATGCCCGGACGCGAGAAATTCACCGCGATTCGCGTCGAACTTTCCGTCGTGGTAACTCCAGGAACACTCGGTACGCCAGGGGCACTTGGTACGCCAGGGGCACTTGGCACGCCAGGGATCGTGGGCACGGCGGGCGAAGGGGGTTCGAGGAGATTCGCCGCCGCGACCACGCCACTTAGCGTACTCGCGTCACGCACGTCCTTGACCGAGGATCGCTTTACGTCAATCGTCGGAATCGTGACCGTTTTCGGCGGACGTCCGCGATCGTCGCAGCCGGTCAACGTGAGCGCCACGCCAACAATTGCCACGATTGCGAGTCGATTTCGGAGGTTGTGAATATGCGTTGTCATGAACGATCCTCGCAGCACACGTGTTCAGAATACCTACTCGCGATCAAATACATCCGCAACGACGGTTGGACTTTCAGAATGAGGGGGCAGACGTCTCCCTGTTTGCCTCAGTGGATTACGCCGCTTTCCACCGCAATTTTCGATTCTCTTTCGGCGGCGGCGGAACCCACGGACACACCCACTGAACCGCAACAGTCGCCATCACCAGTGCGATGATACCAAAGGTTGGGGTGCCCGCATCCCACGGCCAGAGGAACGACAGAACCGCTCCCCAGAACGCCGCGACAATCGGAGGAAACGTACTAAATCGGTCCTTGCGATCCTTCGCCGCCATCCGCCACCAGCGAGCCGCACCCAGAATACAGCCAAAGTAGAGAGCATAACCGGCCAAGATCGGCACGGATCGCGGCGGTAGGCCGACCATGCCGAAGAAGTATGTATTCAGACCGGTCGCATCGTCGCTCGGATCAACCGTCGGTCCGATCCAGCCGTCGAGCCAGAACGTCATTCCGCCGATCAACGCGCCGAGCATCGCCATCCACAGGCGTCGCATCCAGGTATCAGCGGCTTTGAACGCCACACCGCTGGACGCAAAAATCCACGCCCAGGCCAACGCCAACGACACCAGACCCATTTTGCCGATCGCCGCCCAGTCGCCGGTTCGTGTGATCGCCATCCACGGAATCATGGCGGCTCCCACGACGAACGGCGCTTGGACCATCGCGCCGGTTGTGTCGGTGAGGCGATCGCGGAACGTTGATCTGCTGTCGGTCGTTGCGACGGGCGCCGCGAGTGGCTTCATCGCTGGAGCCGGCTGCGCGACGGGCGCCGCGATCGGCTGGGCGACTGGCATCGCGACAGGTACGGCAACGGGCGCTTCGACTCGTTGCGATTCGGTTTTCGTGACCGGCGCCGGAGGACTACTCGGTTTGTGGGCAAGCGGCGGTGCGGGTGCGACGAGTTGCGTCGGATACGCCGCATCGACCGCACGGGCGACTTCCATCATGGAGCCGTAACGCTGCAGCGGATTTTTCTCCAACGCCTTCGCGATGATCGACTGAAACGCTTCCGGAACCTTCGACACGTCCGGCGTCGCTGTGAGATGCTTCATCAAAATCTCGGCGTCAGTCTCGCCATCGAACGGCAGTTTGCCGGTCAGCATTTCGTGCAACACCACGCCGCAAGCGTAGATATCGATCGCTTTGGAATAGTTTCCGCTGGCGATTTCCGGCGCCATGTAGTGTACCGTGCCGACCGAGCGTGTATGCTGACGCGCCGATTGGTTGATCGACTTACACAAGCCGTAATCGCCGACCTTGAGGCTCCCGTGTTCGAGGAAGACGTTGGCCGGTTTGATGTCGCGATGCACGACGCCGTGATCGTGCAAGTAGCCGACCGCACGCGCCAACGCTTGGAACCACTCGACCGCGAGATTAACCGGCAAGCCGTTCGGATGGCGATCGATGACGTTCGCAAGCGATTCGCCCAGAACGTATTCCATCACCAGCCATTTATCGCCGTGGCTGTCTTCTTTCAGATCGTAAATGTGGACAAGGTTCGGGTGTTTGAGGTTGAGGCAGTTCGCGACGCCGCGGAGTTCGACGTCGGAGCTGCCGCGGAGCAATTTGAGCGCCACTTCTTTGCCAGAATCGGAGACGGCGAAATACACCTCGCCGAACCCACCTTTTCCGACGCCGCGTTTGACGGTAAAGCCCGCGAGAGGACGTTCGCCTGTGCGGTAGGTGAATCGCATCTCGCACCTCGTGAAGAAGAAGAATCGAATGCGGGTTGTAATTGGCTCATTCAGCGATGTTTCCGCGTCGAACGAGCGTAGTGATGTCCTATTCGTAGGATGGGCAGCGCGATTTGAAAATCAGGGTGGAAACTTGTCAGTTTTGGGTATCGCAGTTAGAATAACGTTTACACGGTGGCCATAGCTCAGCTGGTTAGAGCGCCAGATTGTGGTTCTGGATGTCGCGGGTTCGAATCCCGTTGGTCACCCTGATAAAAATCGCTGGTAGTTTCGTCAGCCTCCTGAAAGCTCAGGCACAAGTCACAATCATTCAACCAATACTTGTCTAACTCTGGTCCGCCAGAGAACGTCATTCCTTTTGGAATAGCTGGTGAATAACGTCGCTGGCATCGACTGGTCGTATTCGAGTGTTGCTTATCCGACGAACACGCCGCCGCGGAACGCCGGATCGAACGCGAAGAAGTCAAAAACGACGGTTCCACTTTGATTAGCCAACCGTACCCGCGGTCCGCCGCCGAGACCCGTACCGTACACGATCAGCGTCTCGCCGGCGACCGGTTCCACATCCGAGACCGTGACGCCACCACGGAACCCTGGTTCGTAAATAATCGCGTCGGTGAGTCGCTGGCCACTCAGCGTGAGCGTCGCCGCTTCCGGTAGCCGGCCCGCCGAAGTCCCTGCGATGATGACAGGATCGCTTGAGGTCGCTTGTAACGCGACATTCACGCCCGCCCGCGACGCTGGATCGAACGCGAAGAAACTGCTCGCCAACGTCTGGCCCAAATTCGTGAACACCTTTACCAACGGACCACCGCCAACACCAGCGCCCGTCACGAGCCGACCTTGTGCGACCGCGACGTTCACGCCCCCTTTGAACGTCGACTCGTACGCATTGAATGCGCCAACCTTCGACACCTGACCGTTCGCGAAACGGAAGATGCGAACCTCCGGCGAACCCCCCAGCCCCTCGCCAGTCACGATTTCCGCCACGCCGTCGCCATCGAGGTCGCCGGCCGCCAGCGTCACGCCATTGCGGGTCGTCGGATCATATGCGAAGAAGTCGCCGATTTCGTTGAAGGTGCGGCCGTCGTAAATCTTCACGTGCGGACCGCCGCCGATCGTCGAGGTCACGATGATATCTTCCGCGCCATCGCCGTTCACATCCGCCGTCGCGACTGGGCACCCGCACGTAAAGTCGGCACCAAACGGCACAATCTCGCGGAGCAGGTTCGCGTTCGCATCGTACACCTTCACCACCGACGTGACACCAAACCCCAAACCGACCGCGAAGATCGAGTTCGGTGCGTTTTGCACAGCAGCGAGGATCGTCTGCGTGAGTCGGCCCGTACTCGTAACCAAGTTCGGATTGGCAGGCACAAATACGGCGGACAGTGTGTTCGTGCCGAGTGGAAGCGAACTGATCGTGAGGCTTGCCGTGCCGTTCGCGACCGGAACCGAACCGAGTTGGGTCGTGCCGTTGAAGAAGTTCACGGTTCCACTGTTGAGCAAGTTCGGATCGAGGCCCGCCGTGCGCGCCGGCCGCGACGACGCTTGCCCCTCGATTGTCTGAAACGCGATCGGCGAGTTCGGTAGCACGCCAGCACCAAACGCGACCGTCGCGGTGAGCGTGAGCGATTTACCGAGTACGGCCGGATTGAGTGACGATGTTAACGTGGTCGCGGTCGGCACGGCGACGATCTGAAGATCTTGCGACGCGGTCGACGACACGAACTTCGCATCGCCAGGGAAATTCGCGGTGATGGTCGCCGTCCCACGGCCCAGATCAAGGCCGTTGCTGATCGTAAACGTGCCCGCGCCGTTGCTGTCGAGCGTGACCGTGCCAATCGGTTGACCATCGCGGAGGATGTTCACGGTGCCCGTGGGCGTGACGGCCGACGTCACGACGACATCGACGGTGATCGGATCGGTCGCGAAGACTGGATTCGGTTCGAGGGAGAGTTGCGTGGTCGTCGTGAACGGTGAAACCGTCAGTGAAACCGGCGCGGCCTTCGAACCTGTAAAGTTGCCGCCGCCGCTGTACTCAGCGGTTAACGTGAACAAGCCAGGTTGTTGACCCGCAAGCGACGCGACCGCCGAACCGTTCGCGCCGACCGACGATTGCGCGACTTGCGTTCCGTTGAGGAAGAAGGTCACGACGCCAGGCAGAGCACCTGGATTGCCAATCGATGGCACGACTGGAGCGGTCAGAGTGACGGCTTGCAATCCGGCGGTCGGATTCGGCGACGCGACGATGCTCACACTCGTGGAGATGGGCAGAATCGTGAGTGTGTTTGTGCTGGACGTCGATGCGAGGAACGACGTATCGCCGCCGTAGGTCGCGGAGAAGAGAATGTTGCCCGCCGCGAACCCAGCGGGCGCGGTAAACACGGCGAGGCCCTTCGAATCGACCGGCACCGTCGCCAAGAGGTTCCCCCCAGCGACGATCGACACGGTTCCGGTCGGCGTGCGGTTGGGGAGCAGGTCGGCGACCGTGGCGGTGAAGGTGACCGGCAGTGTGGCGCTCGTGGGGTTCGGCGAGACACTGATCGTGATCGTCGTGGGGGCTTGCTGGACGAGTAGATCGACCGTCGGCGACGCGGAATTCGTGAAGTTCGCATCGCCGTTGTAGATCGCGACAACCGACCGTGCGCCGACATCGATTCCGCCACCGACGGTGAGCGTCGCGAGGCCGCTCGGATCGATCGATGCCGTGCCGATCAATTTCCCATCCACGAGGAACGACACAGCTCCTGTCGGCGTGAGCGTGATGGTATCCGAGACTGTCGCGGTGAGGGTGACGGTTTGCTCGAGGGCGACCGGATTCGGCGTGACGTCGAGGCTGGTCGTGGTGCCAGCGCGATTCGTGGTGAGCGACACAGGTGCGGAGGTCGAATCGATGAAGTTCGCATCGCCGACATACTTCGCCGATACGTTCACCACGCTCGCGGCAATCGGAGCAATCGCGAGCGTTGCGACGCCCTTTGCGTCGACCGTGGCCGTACCCACCGCTGTCCCATCGATGAAGAATTGTACCGCCCCCGTGGGTGCGAGCGAGTTCGTTTCGCTAACCGTCGCAGTGAACGAATAGCCACTGCCGACAATGCCCGGATTCGGCGCGACCACCAACGCGGTCGTTGTGGTGTCGCGATTGATCGTGAGCGAGACTGGCGATGAACTGGAACTGAAGAAGTTCGCATCGCCACCGTAGTTCGCGGCGATGCTGACACTACCAACCGGAAGTTGAGGTAGGCTGAGGGTCGCCACGCCTTTTGCGTCGACGGCCGTCGAACCAACGAGCTTACCATCAATGACGAAATCGACCGAGCCAGACGGCGCGAGCGGATTCGATTCGTTCACCGTCGCGGTGAAGGTGATGCTCGTGCCAACGAGCGTGGGGTTCGGCACCACGACAAGGTTCGTGGTGGTGTCAACTGGGTCGATTTCGAGTAGGACCGGCGATGAACTGGAACCGTTGAAATTTGCGTCACCCAAGTAGGTTGCGGTGATCGCCACGGACCCTACGGAGAAGGGCGCGGAGTTGAACGTCGCCACGCCGTTTGTGTCGACGGGCGCCGTACCGAGCGATTGGGCACCCGCGAAGAACTCGACGCTGCCGCCAGGAGCCAAGATGTTGGTTTCACTGACGGTCGCTTGGAGCGTCACGCCGATGCCCGCGACCGTGGCGGACGGTATGACCACCAGGGTCGTCGCGGTGGAATCGCGAGTCACGGTGAGTGTTTGCGGCGCTGAACTCGACGACTGGAACGCCGCCTTGGAGGGGATGTAGTTCGCGACAAAGGTGAAGTTGCCCACGCTCGCCGCGGTCGCACTCGTCGTCGCCGTGCCGCTTGCGTCGAGTAAGACCTTCGCAAACGTCGTTCCATCTCGCTGAAACTCAACGCTGCCAACTGGAGTCAGCGACCCTGCCGAAACTGAGGCACTCAACGACACCGCGTTCGAGACGATCGTTGTCGTCGGAGCAAGCACCAAGATCGTCGTGGTGGGTGTCGGCGCGGAGATGCTGAATTCCACGGGCGACGGATCGAACGCTGAGTGATACAGCCCAGTACCGATAAACTGTCCATTCAGGGTGTACGCTCCGGCCGGTAGGCCCCCTGAGAGAGACAATGTGGCGATGCCGTTCGCATCGACGAGGACTGGCGTACCGAACGACACGCCGTCGAGCGTGAACTGTACGGTTCCGGTTGGTGTACTCCCATCATCGGCGGTGATTTTCGATTGGAACGTGAGAGGTTGAAACTCGATCAATTCGGTTGCAATCAAGGTCACTTCGTTGGTGACGCCAATCTGCACCGTGAACGATTGCGGAGCAGTCGTGCCGCCGAGAAAGGCTACATCGCCGCTGTAGACCGCATCGAAAGTCGCCGGACCTGGTGTGGGAAGTCCGGCGGGCAGCACGAACGTCGCCGTGCCGGAAAAGTTGTCAACGATGGCCGAGCCGATCGCGGACCCATTCACACGGAACGTCACGGTTCCAGTCGGCGGCAGGCGTGGGTCCGTTATCACGGCGGTGAACGTCGTCGGCTTGCCGACGACCGCGTTCACAGGATTGAGCGTGAATGTGGACGGAATCTGGACTTCGAACGCACCCACGTCCGCTTGGCCGTTGACGACCCGCAGGAACGCCGAGCCGCGCGCATCCGCGGCCAGACCTCCGTCGCTTCCCTTGTCACGAGCTGGGCTGCCGATGTTCAAGGCGTGTAATTCGTTTTGGCCCCCATAAAACCCCAGCGGCGCGATCTTCGCATCGATGGGCGTACTCGCGTTGCCGACCTGGTCATTATTCACGCCATTCACCAGACCCGTCAGCGGTCCGTTCGCGCCGATGAGGTTGTTGCCCTGGCTGATGAGGGAGTTGTTGGGCGTCAAGTTACCAATTGCGACATCATCGGCCGCACCGTCGATGAAGTTGCCAGCAATCAGGGCACTCCGGAGGTTGTATTTCGAGTTCGGATTCGGATCGTTCACAAGCAGGCCGCCACCGATTTTCGCGCCTTGCAAACCACCCACTGGAACCGTGCCGCTTGAGCCTGAATTGTTGGTGATGGTGACGTTGCCGATCAGAGCAAGGTTGGTGAAGTTGTCGATGCCAATCCCAGCGCCGACCGTACGCCCAGAGGTAGCCAGAGTGACCGAAGGGCTCGTAGCATCACTCCCCTTGATGAAGTTGCCTGTCACGGTGCTGTTTTGGATCGTGAACACATTATTGTTGGTTTCCAAGGAAATACCGCCCCCAACCACATCGCCCCCCTGCGCACTCGTAATCTTGGCACTCGCTTTGCCTGCGAATGCTGAGTTAGTAGCAATCAGGCTATTGACGATGGTGATCGAGGAATTCGACGCATGGAGACCGCCACCGCGGGCGTCCCCTCCTCTGGCTGTATTCGTATTCGTTGCGTCGCCACCGAAAGCAAAGTTTTCGTCGATCTTAACCCCATCGAACGTCGCTGCGGACATGTTCACAGACACAGCCCCACCTCGTGCAGTCCCTCCGATGCCCGAGCTACCCGCCGACGTGAGGCTGCCAGCACCAACCTGGTTAAAATTGAATCGCGTGTTGGTAATAACGTTTTGCCCAGCCGAATTCGCGATGTATAACCCACCACCACTTGCCGAACCGGCCAACCCAGTGAGCCCCGTGGTTTTCGCGGCTACGATGTTGTTGATGAAAAAGCTGTTGGTAATGGTGACGGTTCCTATCGACGAATACAGGCCCCCACCGAAAGCAGAAATGACACCTGAAACGGTATCCGCAATCACCCCATTCTCGCGAATCACTACGTCGTTCAGCGTGAGGTTGCCGAAGTTCCGAATACCTCCACCCAGCGCGTCAGTCGCCGTTTCAGTCAGGTTGCCATCGCGAAAAATACCGCCTTCGATTCGCACCGTGACGCCGGAATTGGGGATGTCAAGTAGGCGATCCTGATTCGACCCGATGATCTGCACGCCTGGTTCGGATTGAAGGATCAGATCGTCGAGAATATCCAAGTCGCCCGTCCGGCCTAAGTCTTCGCCCTGACCAGTCAACGACAACGAATAGCCACCGGTCGGCAGTTGAATCGTGTCCAGGCCAGGATTCGCTCCATCGTTCGCTGCGAGGATGGCCGAACGCAACGTGATTTCCCCACTCGCGAGTTTGCCCGTGGTAACATCTAATCCGGTCAATGGCGAGTCATTAAACGATGTGACGACAAACGTCGCTGGCGTATCACGCGATTCCAATTTCACCAAATTGAGTTTGAGAGACGACCGATTAGTCCGAAACGTGCGTGGCATATCAGTACCCATTCCAACAAGCGAGCCTGTTTCCTAGCTATCGCAGATTAGCAGATGGCGAATTGAGTTCCCATCACATGAATGAGAAATCGGTCGTCGGTAGATGAGTTGCAATCGTTATAATCCGGTCGGCGAGCCAGAATTTGTACCGACCGTGCAAAAGTGGGGCTGCTCCCATCAACTAACACGAATCCTCGCCACCTTCCGACCCAACCGCACCACGAGTCCATCACTCACAGACACGCTCGCTTTCTCGTCGGCGGGTTTCGTGCGGTCCGGACCGTAGTTGAACGCGCCTTCTTTCAACTTCTGGCGTGCTTCATTGTTGCTCTTGCAGAATCCGGCCGCCGCGATGAGTTTGACGGCGCTCAGTTCGCCGTTCACCAACTCGTTCGCCGCGATCATCACTTCCGGCATCTCCGCCGGATCACCGCCGGTCTCGAACTGTCGCTTCCATTCGTCGAGTTCGAACTGCGCCGCCGCTTCGCCGTGATAGAACTTCACGATCTCCGCTCCGAGTCGCTTCTTCGCTTCGTTCAGCTTGCCGTTCAGCAACGTTGCGATTTCCGCGTGCGGAACGTCGGTCAGCAGTTCGAACCATTCGCGCATGAGGTCGTCCGGAATCCGCATCGTCTTGCCGAACTGCTCCTTCGGAACCTCCGCCACGCCGATGTAGTTGCCGACGCTCTTGCCCATTTTCTTGACGCCGTCCGTGCCGCGAAGAATCGGCATCGTCAGGCAGATTTGCGGTTCCTGGCCGGTCTCGCGTTGCAGATCACGACCGACCATCAGGTTGAACAATTGTTCCGTGCCACCCAACTCGACATCCGCACGAATCTCGACGCTGTCCCACCCTTGCATCAGCGGATACAGGCATTCGTGCAGGTAAATGGGGACCGACGGTTCGGCGCGAAAACGATTACTGAAGTCTTCGCGCACGAGCAGTTGCTGCACGGTCGCGCGACCGAGCAGCCGCAGCATGTCGGCGAAGCCCCATTTGCTGAACCACTCGCCGTTGGGTCGCACTTCGGCCTTGCTAATGTCAATGACTTTCGCGATTTGCGTGAGGTACGTCTCGGCGTTTTTCGCGATCTGTTCTGGGTCGAGACCTTTGCGTGATTCATCGCGGCCAGACGGATCGCCGACCTGCGCCGTCGCCGTGCCGATGATGAGGACCGGCAGGTGACCGAGTTGCTGAAACTGCCGTAGTTTCCGCAACGGAACCGTGTGGCCGAGGTGAACGTCGAAGCCGGTCGGATCGATGCCGTATTTGACGCGGAGCGGTTTGCCGGTTGCCCGTGATCGTTCGAGTTTCTTGCGGAGTTCCGCTTCCTTTTCGATGTGAGCGGCGCCACGCAACAACACAGCAAGTTGATCGTCGACTGGGGGGAACATTGTTTCTCCGAATCTTCCTAAATCGTCACACGGACGGAGCGTGCTGGTGTTCGAGTCTGATGGACGGAAGTCCGATAGTCCAGGGTTCACGGCCCTGGTCCGAATCCAGCACCAAACACAAATTCTCGGACTGCATCTGGCCAGCGATTCAAGTCAGGTTATCAATTCTCCAGTCGTTCGGTTGAGAACACACTCACTTGTCCGAATTGCGTCGATTCGCGAACGCCGTGGATTGCCTCGCTCATGCCGCGTCCGTTTCTCACTGCCGAATGGATGAATCTCATCCTCGCGAACTATCCGGTTCCGGAATCGCTTCTTCGCAAACGTCTACCACCGGGTCTCGAACCGGATCGGCGTGATGGCGAATGCTGGTGCAGCCTGGTCGGATTTCAATTTCGTCAGACCCGAGTGCTGGGTATTGGCTGGCCTGGGTTCCGGAACTTCACCGAGTGGAATTTGCGGTGCTATGTGCGTCACGGCGACAATCGCGGCGTGATCTTCGTGCGCGAGTTGGTGAAAAGCCGCTGGATTTCCTGGGTTGCTCGCACGATTTACAACGAACCCTACCGATCCTGTGAGATCGGCGAATCGATCGGCCCTGGGTGTGCGGAATACTGGGTCGACGTCGGCGGACGCCGGCATCGCATGATCGCGCACGGCGAGAATGCGAGTGTGCCGAGCGAAGCAAGTGCGGAACACTGGTTCACGGATCAGGCGTGGGGGTACGGCATGACCCACCGCGGGCAACTCGCACGCTACAATGTCCAGCATCCACAGTGGCAGGTCTATCGCGTGCGTGAGTCGCAGATTGATGTGGATTGGGCGCGGCTTTACGGCGACGAATGGGCGTGCATGAACGCAGTTGCCGTAGCGAGCGTGGTGTTTGCGGTTGGTTCGGCGGTCGCGGTCTTTCCCAACGCTGTCATCGAGAAGACCCTCTGAGCAGCGGTATTACGACTCAGCAGCGCTCGCCGCATTGATGGCTTCGGCAACAATCTCTTCGCGAACAATGCCTTTCTTCTTCAGTTTCGTGTGCAGCGTATCGCGTGACATGCCAAGAATCTGCGCTGCACGACTAACGTTGCCTTGCGTCTGCCGCAGCGCCTTGCGAATCGCCCACGTTTCCAAGTCGTCGATGTCGAGGCTGGCCGGCATGTCGGTTGAAACCACGGGCATCGCCGCGAGTTCCGAAATCGTGCCGATCGCCAGATCCGCCGCGTCAATCAAGTCCGATTCGCACATCACGGCCGCGCTTTCGAGCACCGCCCGCAATTGTCGCACGTTGCCTGGCCAGTGATACCCCTGCAACTTGCGAATCGCTGCGCCCGAGAGCCGGAATGGCCGCCGACACTGCACGCTCAATCGCTCCAGGAAAAAGCCCGCCAACTCCGCCACGTCCTCGACATGGTCGCGCAACGGCGGGACTTTCAGGGGGATGACCTTCAATCGGAACAGCAAATCTTGGCGGAAGCGAGCCGCCTTCACTTCCTGATCGAGATCGCGATGCGTTGCCGCAATCACTCGCACATCAACTTTTACATCTTTGGTTCCGCCGACCGGCCGGAACGGTTTCCCTTCGATCACACGCAGCAGTTTCGCTTGGGATTCCAATGTGAGTTCGCCGACTTCATCCAGGAACAGCGTGCCTTCATCGGCTTGTTCGAAGAGGCCCGGATGATCGCGGTCCGCGCCGCTGAACGCCCCTTTGCGATAGCCGAAGAGTTCTGCTTCGAGCAACGTCGGCGCGATCGCGGCGCAGTTGACGACCACGAGCGGACCGCCGGACCGATTACTTTGGCGATGCAGCGCCTGAGCGACGAGTTCCTTGCCCGAACCGCTCTCGCCGTGAATGAGGACCGTGAAGGGCAACGGTGCCGCTTTCGCGATCTGTTGGCGAAGTGTGATCATGCCGTTGCTATCGCCGATGAGTTCATCCGCCGACGGCACGGCGGCGCGAAGCCGATTGTTTTCCGCTTCGAGTTTGCGGCGATGACGATGCAATTCGAGCGACTTATTGAGATACGCACTCACGGCTTCGATGAAGCGCACATCGCGATCGGCGAACGCGCTGCCCGTGCGGTACACGTGCAAGGCCGCATACGTATCGGCGCCGGCGATGAGTGGCAAACAGAGTGCGTCTTGATATGCGAACAGGCTTTCAGTCGTCGGTCGTGGCGAATCGGCTTTGGCGGTATCGTTGAAGAGCCAGATGGTTTTGCGATCGTTTCGCACACGCTCGGTGAGCCGACGGCTGAGTTGCGTGTCCATGGCGGCGGCTTCAGGCACGATCGACTTCGGCGTCGGGTCGTTCGGATCGAGGCTCAAGTAGCCCGCGAGTTTCGCGGTGGTTTGGTTGACGATCGTGCGTAGTGCGAGGCGAATAAGATCGGGTGCGTCGGGCGTTTCGACCGCCGCGGTCATGTAGCGACACAATGCCGTGAGTTCATCGACTTTCAATTGCGACGCGACGGTTTCTGTTGGAACGGCGGTCCGTTCGGGCGAAAGATTCGTGCGTGTCATCCGCATCGGTTCGGGTGTGGGGCGATCGAGTTGATTCGTGACGGTGGTGTTGCCGAGTCCGTCGGTTACGAGTCGATTGTTCACCGCAGGTGGGGGCGTTACGTTGCTTGATGTGTGGAATACGAAACGCAAGATCGTGTCGCCGATTTGGATTTTCGCACCATCGAGCAGATCGAGTGAGCCTTTCACCGCGACGCCGTTCACCTTTGTACCATTCAGCCCAAAATCACGAATGATCCACCGACCATCGTCTTGGTAAACTTTCGCGTGCAAACGCGACGCCATATCGTCCTTCACGACAATCGAGCTATCGCGACTACGGCCGATCGTCGCCGGTTGACCCGGTGCGAGATCGAGCGTAGCAGGTGTGGCTTCACCAACATCCACAGTCAAACGTGCGCGCATCACTCGTTTCGCTCTCCCCATGACTCCGCTCGCATCGTAAGCAGTATCGATTCCTACTCACGGTTCGAGTCTCCAAACATAGCACGTAGCTTTGTGTGAACACTCGTTGGTTCGCTTTTCGTGTCGCGGCCAACTTTTCTCTCCAAGCCACAATCAACCTCAGTGTTCGGCTCTGAGACTGCACCGAGTTAACGTGACTCCGCGAGTGAAAATTGCTATCTCGTACTGAACGACACTCCTCTACGACGAGCGACCAGATGCAAACGATTCTAACCGGACGAGTCTACGTGCTGGGTGACAACGTCGACACTGATCAGATTATCCCCGCAGAATACCTCACATACAACCCCTCGATTCCGTCCGAGTATCGGATGTTTGGGAAATTTGCCCTCTCGGGCGTACCGGCCGAGACGAAGGGGTTACCGAAGGGGCACGTGCCGTTTCACGGGCCGGCGGATGAGTTTGTGTCGCCATATCAGATCATCATCGCAGGGAAAAACTTCGGATGTGGCTCAAGTCGCGAACACGCGCCAATCGCGTTGGCGGCCGCAGGGATCACCTGCGTCGTCGGCGAATTTTTCGCGCGGATTTTTTACCGGAATTGCGTGAACGGTGCGTACTTGATCCCTGTGGAAACGCCAACACGACTAATCGACCAGATTTGCACAGGCGATAATGTTGTGGTCGATTTAGGCTCCTGTCGACTCACGAATACCACGACCGGCGATTCGTGGGCCATCAATTCGCTCGGCGAAGTCGCACCGATTATTGAAGCGGGCGGCGTGTTTGAATACGCGAAGAAAGTGGGCATGTTGAAGGCGTAACGCCGAACACGGACGCAGTACGGTGGGGGACACCGAGCCGATAGCGGTTCGCGATGGCTTCCTGAAGCCGCTCGAGACTTGTAAACTAATTCGATGAGTACATCGGACTTTCAGTTGGAATTGCACCACGCCATTGAAGCGGCGAAGTTGGGGGCCGCGGAACTCGAACGGTGGCGTGGACATTTCCGAATCCGCGAAAAGTCGCGAGCCGACCTCGTGACCGATGCGGACACCGCGTCCCAAAATGCGATCAAGTCGTATCTGCTCAATCAATTCCCCTCGCACAGTTTCCTCGGCGAAGAAGAGTCTACGGGCAAATCGTTGGAGTCGATGAATCCACCGCTAGGTCACGCGCCGATTTGGATCGTCGATCCGCTCGACGGTACGGGTAACTATGCGCACGACGTGCCGTGCTACGCGGTGAATATCGGTCTGTTGGTGGATCGCGAAGTCGTCGTGGCGGTCACATATGATCCGCGACTCAATGAACTCTTCACGGCGAGAAAAGGCGGCGGCGCGTTTCTGAATGGCGAACGGATTCACGTGAGCCAGGTGAGCGAACTACGTGATGGGTTGCTCAGCACGGGCTTTCCCTCGAACTATCAGCAGCAACTGCGGAACCTCGGTGCCTGGGCGAAAGTCTCGGAACAAGCCCAGGCGCTACGGCGCACAGGGTCGACGGCGGTGAATCTGGCCTACGTCGCGGCCGGTCGATTCGATGGATACTGGTGCTTCGATAACTGGCCGTGGGACGTCGTGCCGGGCGCGTTGCTCATTCTCGAGGCAGGCGGCACGCTCTCGTGCACCGACGGCGCGCCGTTCGATCCGTTTCGCATGGATATCATCGCCACGAACGGTCGTGTTCATGGTGAACTGACCCAGTTGCTCAATTCGCCGACGGCTTCACACGGCTGATGGGTTCGTATGCCTTCGTTCGCGCATCATCCGATGATCTCGTGATCTCTCCGAGGAACGTGTCCACGAGGCTCCGTTCGGTCGCCGTACTCGCGACACAGTCACCGAACGACACCTCACGTTTCAGGGCGGATTCTCAATCTTCAGTTCTGAATGGAGTCGGGCCAGTTTTCCGAACCGTTGTGACGGAATACCCGCGACATTCAGTACAAATGTGATCTAGAGTGCAGGCGTACGAACGACCATGATCTGGTGAATGGTCCGTTTACCGTATCCGTCACACTATTGCACTTGCAGACATCTATGGCCACTTGCCCATTGTGCTTATTCTCAAACGCCGCCGATGCCGCCGTGTGCAACCGTTGTGGAAAGTTTCGCTTTCCGGCCGCGGAGCTTGCACTGGCAGGGGTTCTCGATTCCTACTCGCCGGTTTCAACCGCGGACGACGGAACGATGCCGACCGCAACACGAACCGTGCGTGGTCCGGTCGCAAATCAATCGGCCGCGCCATCCGCCGCGACGATCGTCGGTGGGCCACGGTCTGGGCTTGGTACGCTTCCAGCGAGTACAGCGATTCCCAGCGTGAGCGAAGACACAGGCATGCACACGGTGGTTGCGAACGTCGTCGCCACGGCGTTGCCGCCAATCCGCGCCCCAAAACTCGTGGTGATTCGCGGTGAACGCATGGACGCCGCGCCGGTCCCCATTTACGAAGGTAAAAACTACGTTGGTCGCGGCCTCGGACAAGCCTGTGGACATTGATTTGACCGGCCTCGAAGCGAAGGATCAGATTTGGTCCTCGCGGCAGCACGCGGTCATCACCTTTGACGTCGGCCGCGTTGGCGATCGAAGACCTCAACAGCCTCAACGGTACGTTCGTGAACCGCTCACGCTTGCATCCTGGCCAGTTACGTCAACTGAATCCAGGCGATGTGATCCAAATCGGAACGGTCCAATTCCGCGTCGAAGGCTAATCGCAAACGTCGCGGATCGGCATGCTCGGCGCACGCCGCTGCGGTGAAATCGTTGTCCGATCCGACGATTCCCTGCATCGTGTCGAACCGCGGAGTAGAATCCAGCATCTGCACCCCTAACGCACGATGCGGGCATGATGTGGGATGAATCTGCTCATCACGGCTGGCAGCACGCACGCACCCATCGACCGCATTCGCGGCGTGACCACGATTTTCACGGGTCGAACCGGTTCGAAGATAGCCACGACCGCGTGGAACCGCGGGCATAACTATCACACTCGTTACGTCGAATGCCGTGAATTGCCGCAACTCCCCCCTGCCTCCGAGTTGTCCGAACGGCGTCTCACGACGATCCTCTACAACCTCGCATGACGACCTCACCAACATTCTGCAACGCGAGATAAAGTCGAAGTCGCACGCGGTTCTCATTCACACCGCCGCGAGCAGTGATTACACCGTCGCCGGCACCTTCACCCCAGACTCAGGCACCTTTTTTAAACCACGCACACGCGTGTGGGAATGTCGCACAGAGCCGCAGATGGTCGAACAATCGCCGGAGCAAATTCACGGCATTGAACCGGAACTGTGGGTGCGGATGGTCCGCGCGCCGCGGCTCGTCGATCGCTTCCGCAATCCGTGGGGGTTCCGTGGGATGATCGTGCGATTCACGGTTGAACCGGCATTCCGGATGCCGAGTTGCGTGGTACCGCCGAGTTCGCGCGCAAGCAGAGCGACGCGAACCTCATCGTCGCTACGACCATTGACTCCGTCAAACACTGGGCCATCAGGGCCGGTGGATGGAAAATATGAGCGCGTGAGTCGGCGTGACTTGCCGGAGCGACTCATCGAGCAAATC
Source organism: Ottelia alismoides (assembly GCA_037367405.1). Taxonomy (NCBI): domain Eukaryota; kingdom Viridiplantae; phylum Streptophyta; class Magnoliopsida; order Alismatales; family Hydrocharitaceae; genus Ottelia; species Ottelia alismoides. The sequence goes on from JAZKJV010002153.1 coordinate 52,347, forward strand.
GAACATCTTCGGCAAACTGGACAAGGAAGTTGGCACGATGGCTAAAGTGCTCTTGGGCGTGACCGGATCGGTAGCTGCGATCAAAACCATCGAGTTAGTGCGGGCGTTACAAGCGGCCAAACACACAGTCACAGTCGTCGCAACGACCGCATCGCTTTACTTTTTTGATCGCACTCAGGTACCCTGCGAAGTCGTGACCGATGCCGAAGAATGGCCAGGTGAGCAGTACGTGCGTGGCGCCGCGGTGCGGCATATCGAATTGCGGAAGTGGGCCGATGTGCTCGCGCTCGCGCCGCTCGACGCGAACACACTCGCGAAACTCGCCGTGGGACTCTGCGATAACGGCCTGACGTGTGTGTGGCGTGCGTGGGATTCGTGCAAACCCGTCGTGCTGGCCCCTGCGATGAACACGTTGATGTGGACGCATTCGTTCACGCGGCGACACTTACGTGCGCTGGCAGCGGACTTCGGTGCGGCCCACATTCCGAGCCATTTCGACCAAGACCAACTCATCCCCATCATGAACGAACGCTGTAAGGGACTCCGCGTGGCGGCGCCGATTTCGAAAGTGTTGGCGTGCGGTGACGAGGGGGTTGGGGCGATGGCGGAGTTATCCACGATTGTTGCACTGGTGAGCGAACTATGCGAATCACGTTCTGTGTCTTAATCGGCATCTGTACGGCCGCCTGCAACGCACCCACTCCGCCAACGGCGAGCGAGTCGGTGAACGACTCATCTGGTGAACCGCGTACATCCTCGCGTCGCCGCGCCGTACAGGCGGACGATGCCGATGCCAGCCAGATCACGCCGAAAAATGCGGTCTTCTCGCCGTTGCGTGAGAGCAATCGCGAACCAACCTTGAAACTGATCGAGCTACCGCGAATCCCTTCGGTTCGTTGCGTGTGGGGCGCCACGGGTCGCGACCATCAGGGGGCCATCTACGTAGGCGTTTCGACGGAAGGCGACGACACGCAATCGGCGCATTTGCTACAATTTCAGCCGGAAACCGGACGAGTACGTGATCTTGGTGGTGTCGTCGAAAATCTCACGCGACTCGGTCGGCGTCGGCCGAACGAGAGTCAGGCGAAGATTCACACCAAGATTTGGCAGGCGAGCGATGGGTATCTGTACTTCGCGTCGATGGATGAAACAGGCGAGAACGAAGACGGCTCAGCCCTGCCCACATTTGGTTCGCACATCTGGCGTGCGAAGCCAGGTACGACGGAGTGGGAACACATCAGTGCGGTACGCGAAGCCCTCATTGCGTCGGCGATTGGTGGGAAATACGTGTATTTTTTGGGCTATTTCGGTCATGTGCTATATCAGGTGGATACCGAAACGGGTCGCGTCAGCAACAAGGTCCGAGTAGGTGCCGCGGGCGGTCACACAACGCGAAACATTCTCGCGGACGATCGCGGACATGTATTCGTACCGCGAGTGGCGGCGGGTACGAACATCGCGGAGTTAGTGGAGTTCGACGAAGTGTTGAACCAAGTCGCCGTCGAACCGCTACCGTACTACACACCCGACGCCGACACGCGTGCACACGGTATCGTCGGCCTCTCGGCGTTGAAGGATGGCGGCATCGTCTTCACGACTGATCGCGGCCGACTCTATCGCCTCACGCCACGCTCGACCGGAACTGCACTAACCGATTTAGGCTGGATTCATCCGGAGGGCGAGTTCTATTGTCCATGCGTTTTCTGTATTGATGGCGAATCGATGATCTCTGCAATAGGCCATAAGCCTACACGGCAAACGCCACAATATGAATGGGTAACATATCAGCTGCGAACACGACAATCATCCGCACAAACTATTGCGATTCCTTTGCCATGTGAGAAGATCACGAGTCTATTGATCTATGGCAGTCAAACACGCGACGATCACGGACGCTTCTATCTTGGTGGCGCGTACTGTGCCGATGGCGCGTCGGCGTATTCACCGTGTTTGTGGCAGATTCATCCATAGTGTTAGTGTGGAGTCGCGATGTCGAAACCATTCGACTCGACTTTGAAAGACCTTCTGGATTCCTTCGCCGTCGATTGGGTACGATGGGTCGCCCCCTCTGTGGGGCTTGCATCGACCGTCGGTGCCGAACCAATTAACGCGGATTTATCGTCCATTCAACTCTCCGCAGATCGAGTCTTTCGCCTGCAAGAACCTGCACAGGGGTTGTTGCATTTTGAGCCGCAATCGGCACACGAATCGGATTTGCCTGAGCGTGTGTTGACCTACAACACCTTGCTGCTTCGGCGCTATGGTGGGCCAGTGTATTCGGTCGTGATCGTGTTGCGTCGCGAAGCGAATGCGTCGACGCTCACAGGTACAATTTCGCGGTTATGGGCAAATGGTCGGGAGTATCTCCGATTCGAATATGCGGTAATTCGCGTCTGGGAGTTACCACTCGAAGTGATGTTGACCGGCACGATTGGTGCATTGCCGTTGGCGTTGCTGAGCGATCAAGCCAGTGGGCAACTGCGAACCGTCGTGGATCGGATCGACGAACGGCTTCGGACCGAACACACGCCCGATGTGCTCCGGCAGTTGCTTCACACCGCCGGTTACATCTTGCTCGGCCTGCGATATGATGAGACGGAGATTCGCCTGGCATATTTTGGAGTGGAAGGCATGAAAGAATCCTCAACCTACCAAGCCATCCTTCGCGAAGGCGAACAAAAGGGGCGGCAAGAAGGACGGCAAGAAGGACGGCAAGAAGGACGACGTGAGACGCTTCAGAATTCGCTGCGGCGAGTGATACTCAAGCGGTTCGGTTCACTGCCGGCGACCGTTGAAGCGCGAATCATCGCCGCATCAGACCTTGCCAAGCTCGAAGACGCTCTCCTGCAAGCGATTTCGATTTCGCACCCTGACGAGTTGACCCTGTGAACGTCGCCGAGTTTTCCATTCTCGCCGGCCGCCGCGTCGGACTGGTTACGCATCCGGCGGCCATCGACGCCCATCGCATCAGTACGCTCACGCACTTCCGGCACGCCAAAGCCTGCGCCCTCGCCGCCATCTTCGGCCCAGAACACGGTATCACGGGCGAAGCCCAAGACCTCATTCCAGTCGTAAGCGAACAACACGCGTCGATTCCGGTCTATAGCCTTTACGGCGACAGCTTCGACACACTCAAACCCACATCGTCGATGCTCCGTGGACTCGACACGCTCGTGATCGATCTCGTCGACATCGGTAGCCGGTACTACACATTCCAGGCCACGATGCTGTACTGCCTCGAAGCGTGTGCGGCGTGTGGTGTGGCGGTCGTGATTCTCGATCGGCCGAATCCGCTCGGGCTCGCCATTGAAGGGCCGACGATTAGCCCAGGCTTCGAAAGTTTCGTCGGACCGCACCCGATCGCGACGCGGCACGGCCTGACCATGGGCCAACTCGCGCAACTCTATCGCCGCGAACGCGTGCCGAACGTCGATCTCACGGTCATCCCCCAACACGCTCCCCCCTCGATCTGGTTTCCGCCATCGCCGAACATGCCGACGCTCGACACGGCGATCGTGTATCCTGGAATGTGCCTCATCGAGGGGACGAATCTCAGCGAAGGACGCGGTACAACACGTCCGTTTGAGTTCGTCGGCTTCCCAGGCATTCAGCCACACCAGCTCGCTGAACGGTTGAAGTGTGACAACCTCCCTGGCGTCGATTTTTTGCCGATTACCTTTCGACCGACGTTTCACAAACACGCCGCAACCAGTTGCGGTGGGGTGTTTATCGTGCCGACCGATCGCGATGCCTTTCGCCCAGTTCGAACCGGCCTCGCTGTTCTCATCGCTTTCCGCGAACTACTCGGTGAACGGTTCCGCTGGCGAACCGAACGATATGAGTTTGTCGATGACATTCCGGCGATCGATTTGCTATTCGGCAGTAACCGTGAACGGACGATGATCGACGCGGGCGCGCGTTGGACCGACATCGCCGCCTGCTGGGAGGCCGAAGAGCGCGCGTTTGCGGAACGCCGACCGTGATTCGCTCGTCGCAAAGGCGTAAGATACCCACTGATTTCCGCACCCACACTCTGGAGACTTCGGATGCTTCGTCGCTATGCACTCCTCGCATTGTTCACGCTCGGACTGACCACACTGCAAGCGGCCGACGACAAGGCCGACGCCGCGAAAGCCAAAAAAGCGCTGCAAGACATTGGTGAGTTCATCGGCTCGTGGGCGCTCGATGCGAAGCCGTCCAAAGGCACTTCATGGAAGGAAACCGTGACGTGGGGCTGGAAATTCAAAGGGAATGACTCGTGGATTCGCCTCGAAGTGAAAGACGGCAAATACTTCTCGCAGGGCGATCTGAAGTATCTCGTCGACAAGAAGCAATATCAGCTCACGGCGACGGACAAGGATAAAAAGGAAGTCGTGTTCGTGGGTGAATTCAAGAAAGGCACCCTGAAACTGGAACGCAAAGATGAGAAATCTGGCGATGTGCATCGCATCGCGATGAATACGCTGTCGGAAGGCGTGCGGCTCGCGATGACTTATGAAACCCAGACGGGCGGGAAGGGATTATTCAGCACGGTCTACAAAGGGACCGGCACAAAGGACGGCGAATCGTTCGCGGGCGGTGCAACGGCGAAGAAGCCCGAATGCGTGGTCACGGGCGGAGCGGCGACGATGACCGTCTCCTACATGGGGAAGACGTACTACGTCTGCTGTTCCGGCTGCCGAGACGAGTTCAACGAGAACCCCAAGAAGTACGTCGACGAATTCGAGAAGAAAAAGAAGTAACCAGATCGCAAAGAGTAACTGTTAACGACAGTGTGAGGATTCACCTCGCAACCTTCTGGGGGTGAGGTGGTTCAATCCGCCGCAGAACACGACAGTTCATTTTCGACCGTTGTCTACAATTTCACGCGAAGTACGCCGTACTTCAGCAGCCACGCGACGGTGGCGGTGGCCATTTCGCGACTTCTGCCGTCGGCCATAAGTGATGCGATCCAGGCGTCGAGCGACTGTGTTGTCTGTAATGCTAGGTGAGCCTTCAACTTCGCCGCGTCTGCGATCCGCCGATGGGCTTCCATATTCGTCAGAGCGTGGCTCGGCAAATCGACGTCCGACACCATTTCAAGCTCCATCGTGGGTTCGAGCCACTGTGTCGGATACTGTGCGAATGCTCGCGAAACCGACGGGTAGGTCGCTGGGCCGGTTCGCCGTTGCGGAAATTGTGGCAACTCCTTCGCCTGCTGAATCCAGAGTTTTTCGTAACGACGGATGACATGCGACCACGCGAACGAATTCAGCACATGTGTGCGGCCTGCTTCGCCGAACTGTTTCCGCAACGCAGTGTTCGACACCAATTGCGTGAGCCGCTCGGCCGCGGATTGCAGATCGACCGTGAACGTTTGTGAACACTCCGCCAAGAAGTGATCGTAGTTCGTCTCGCCGAATAGCAGCCGTGTTGTCGCACCACTCGCGGCGTCGCGGAGCGAATACGTCGGCACGAGAAAGCCGGTTTCATTGTCGACAACGAGATCACGGTAGCCATCCCAGTCAGACGCGAGCACAGCCAGACCACACGCCATCGCTTCGAGAATTACGAGGCCGAAGGTCTCTTGAATGTTGTCGGGCATGGAGGCGAAGACATCGGCCGCGTGCCACACGACTTCGCGCATCGCAGGGTTTTGGCCATCGACGAAGGATGTTCGCACACTCGGCGCGAATTGCTTCGCACCATCGCGAAACGCCTCCGCCACCGCAGGATGAGCCGCCCAACCGGCGAATACGAGATGAATCTTCGTCGCGGATCGCTTCGCAGCTTGTTCGGCAGCGTAGAACAGTGGGAACGGATGAGCCTTGGCATGATGCGACAACCGACCGACGCACAGCACCATCACCTCATTGTCTTGCACCTGCAACTCGGCGCGACTGAACTTGCGTTCATCTGATGTTGCGGGTCGAAATTTCTCTGGGTTCACGCCAAGCGGAATCACCTCTAGTCGTGGACGAATTCGCGGTTGCCCGCCGAACCGCTCGGCGAGATACGCACCATAGTCGTTCAAGACGGCTCGCACCATCGCGTGTACGGCGTGCGAGGTACAAATGAGTACATCGCACGATTCAAACGGAGCCGTGAGCAGCGAACCGAGCGCCGCCACGGCCTGCGGCGACGCCAGCGTGTGTGTGACACCGCAGAGGGCGACCGAGGGTGGGTTCGGCGTGTGTCGCAGCCACGCGAACCGTTCATGGGGCGGCGTTGGGAAGTGCAGGACGTTCGCGGCTGGCGTTGCTGCGGCGAATTGCTGCGCGAACTCCGCCTCCGCCACGAGGTGCAAACGGCGAACGTGCTGTTGACTCGAAGGATGCTCCTGACAGGTACGAACCAACGGTTCGGCTAGCTCACGACTCGGCACCACCGCCGTGAGACTATGCCAGGTACCGTGCGTCAGGAACGCATCGAGGAACTGCTGGCCCGCGACTTGCCGACCCATGAGGCCCGCAGGGCCACCTTTCACTGCCGTCGTGCGTTCGAGGTAGCCATCCGGATGGTAGTACAACGCGGCGGGTGAATGCATTCTCGTTCTCCCACCGCGTGGTGGTGCTACAGGATGAAATCGTTGGTGTCGAGTGTGCCGTTAAAGTTCTTCAGCCGGATTGTGAGGATGCCGCCACCCAGGCTCGGCGGAAGCGTCACGCGGATGAGCCAATCGTTGCCCGATCGCACCTGCTGAATCGCACTCCACGACACACCCAACGCTGAGAGGTCGATCTTATCACGACCCTTGCGGAAATCATCGATCCGATCTTCACCGCTGATGTTGCGAGCCACGAACCGGAACACATCGTTGCCACCCCCACCCTCCAGGCGATCCGTCGCCGTGCTGCCGATAAGCGTATCGTCACCGGAGCCACCCAGGTACAAAAGGCCCGCGGCGAATTGTGATGTCGTGATCGTATCGTTGCCCGATTTGCCATCGACCTCATCAATGCCGATCAACCGCGTGTTGCGGAAGTTCAGGACGTTATCACCCGAATTCCCGCGAATGCGGTCGCCGCCGCCCCCCTGAATCACTTCGATGTCGATCGTTGGCAACCACGTGTCGAGTTCTAACTCATCACCGTCGCAATCGCCGTTGTAGATGCGGTCGTTCCCACTACCGCCGACGAGCGTGTTGTCCACATAGATACCGCCCCAGCCCCAGAACGTGTCGTCGTCCGCTCCGCCATCGAGCAAGTCGTTGCGACCGCCGCCGAGGAGTGTATCGTTGCCCGCTTCGCCATACACGCGGTCCGAACCGCCGCCGCCCTTCAGCCAATCGTTGCCGTCGCCACCGCGGAGGATGTCGCCGCCACCGCCACCGTACAATTCGTCGTTGCCGATGCCGCCGAAGAGTTGATCCGCACCGCCTCCGCCAACAAGGACATCGTGACCCGCTTCGCCGTAGAGGAGATCGCCCTGCCCACCGCCGTACAACTCATCGTTGCCGTTACCACCAAAGAGCGTGTCGTTGCCGCTCTTGCCATAAAGTTCATCGTTGCCCTCGCCGCCGTCGAGACGATCCGCGCCACTGCCCGCCTGCAGTTCATCGTTGCCTGAACCGCCGATGAGATCGTCATCCCCACTGATGGCGCGGATGAAGTCGTTACCCGAACCGCCATCGAGCCAGTCGTTACCCGAACCGCCGATGAGCGTGTCGTTGCCGCCGAGACCGAACATCAGATCAATGCCCGATCCACCGTCGAAATGATCGTTCCCATGCGTGCCGATCCAGACCTGAACATCAGTATCGGTGTAGCCATTATCCTGATCGAACACACGCAAGTAGATCGTGCGGGTGCTCAGCGACTGCGGGAAGCTGAAGGTTGTTTGAGCCGCGGTGCCCGCGAGTGTGTAACTCGTCGCGAGACCACTCACGCTCGTCGCGAAGCTGTAACGGAAGCCGGCGGTCGTGTCGGCTACCGAAGGATCGACCACGTTAACGAGTCCGACGGTCACATTCACGGCGGTCGCGGTGGTGAGACCCGATCGTGTGATGCTGGCCATCGGAGCAATGTTGCCCACGGTGAAGGTGCGAGTGACCGTGCCGCTGCTGGTGGCATTGCTGGCCGTCAGTTGAATCGTGTACGTGCCATTATCCGGCGGTGTGAACTGGAAACTCGCGGTGTTTGCCGTGGCCACCACCGTGGTACCGAGGCTTGCGGTCCATGCGTACGTGAACGGCCCCATACCGCCCGTGACGCTGCTGCCGAGTGTGATTGCCGAACCTTCGATGGCGTTGCTGGGTATGCCCGTGATGGCCACCGTGAGTGTGCTGCTCGTGGCTAGGACCGTGAGGTTGACAGTCGCTGTTGCACTACCGCCGAACCCATCGCTGACGGTGTACGTGAACGCGGTTGTGCCACTGAAGGTCGCCGTCGGCGTGTAGGTGAACGAGCCGTTCGCGTTGACGATGACACTGCCGGAACTCGGCTGTGTGTAACTGGTGACCGTGAGTGAATCCGCATCCAGATCGGAATCGTTACCGAGCAAGCCCGGAGCGGTGATCGTCAACGGCGTGTTCTGGTTGGTGGTGTAACTGTTCGCATTCGCGACTGGTGGGGTGTTGATCACAGTCGCGGTTGCCGAGGCGACAGTCCCCACAACCGTGCCATCGTTGGCCTCGACGTCCACGCGAACTGTGTCACCGCGATTGCCCATCACACCGAGATCAAACGTGTTCGATGTGGCCGCAGGAACGAGGCTGTTGTTGACATACCAGCGGTAGGTGTACGTCAGGACATCACTGTCATCGTCGTTGCCGACAACGGTCGCGATCAGCACGTCGCTCGTGCGTGGCGAACTCGTATTGAGCGTGACGCTCACCGTCGGAGCCGTGTTGATCACAGTCGCGGTTGCCGAGACCACCTCGCTAGCTTCGATACCATCGAACACTACCACGTCCACACGAATCGTGTCGCCGCGATTCCCTTGCACACCGAGATCAAACGTGTTCGATGTGGCCGCAGGCACGAGGATGTTGTTGACATACCAGCGATAGGTGTAGCTTAGCGTGTCACCATCGGCGTCATTGCCGCTTACGGTCGCGACCAGCACATCACTCGTGCGTGGTGAACTCGTGTTAAGTGTCACCGTGGCGGTCGGAGCCGTGTTCGCGACCGTCGCGGTTGCCGAGGCTGTGGAACTGCTCGCGGTGCCATCGTTGGCCTCGACTTCCACGCGAACTGTGTCACCGCGATTCCCTTGCACACTCAGGTCGAACGTGTTCGTCGTCGCCGCAGGAACGAGGATGTTGTTGACATACCAGCGATAGGTGTAGCTTAGCGTGTCACCATCGTCGTCGTTGCCGACAACGGTCGCGATCAGCACGTCGCTCGTGCGTGGCGAACTCGTATTGAGCGTGACGCTCACCGTCGGAGCCGTGTTGATCACAGTCGCGGTTGCTGAGGCTGTGGAACTGCTCGCGGTGCCATCGTTGGCTTCGACGTCCACGCGAACTGTGTCACCACGATTGCCCATCACACCGAGATCAAACGTGTTCGATGTGGCCGCAGGAACGAGGCTGTTGTTGACATACCAGCGATAGGTGTAGCTTAGCGTGTCACTGTCATCGTCATTGCCGCTCACGGTCGCGATCAGCACGTCGCTCGTACGCGGTGAACTCGTATTGAGCGTGACGCTCACCGTCGGAGCCGTGTTGATCACAGTCGCGGTTGCTGAGGCTGTGGAACTGCTCGCGGTGCCATCGTTGGCCTCGACGTCCACGCGAACTGTGTCACCACGATTCCCTTGCACACCGAGATCAAACGTGTTCGTCGTCGCCGCAGGAACGAGGATGTTATTGACATACCAGCGATAGGTGTACGTCAGGACATCGCCGTCATCGTCGTTGCCGCTCACGGTCGCGATCAGCACGTCGCTCGTGCGTGGTGAACTCGTGTTGAGCGTCACCGTGGCGGTCGGAGCCGTGTTGATCACAGTCGCGGTTGCCGAGGCCACCTCGCTAGCTTCGATACCATCGAACACTTCCACGTCCACACGAATCGTGTCGCCGCGATCACCCTGACCGACCACACTCAAATCGAACGTGTCGACCGTAGCCGCAGTCGCCGCACTTGTACGGATCAGTACTTCGTTCACGTACCAGCGGAAGGTGTATAGCAGCGATTGGTGATCCGAATCGCTGCCGACCGCTGTTGCGATCAGAACATCGTGCGTGCGTGGCGTGTTCGTGTTCAACGTCACCGATACGCTGGGCTGACTGTTCTCCACGGTCGCCGTCGCACTCGCCACATGGCTCGGAGCCTGATCGTCCGCCGCGTCCACCTCCACGCGAATCGTATTGCCTGGATTCCCGCGGCCCAGCACCGACAAATCGAAGTTGTCCGTCGTGGTCGCGGTCGTGGTCACCTGCTCCACAACACCATTGACGAACCAGCGATAGGTGTACAGCATTGGATTATTGTCGACATCTTCACCCACTGCCGTGGCCGTCAGCACGCTATTGGCAGCAGGTGTCGTCGTGTTCAAACTCACACTCACCGTGGGGGCCGAATTCGCCACCATCGCACTCGCCGACGCCGTACCGCCGATCTCGATCCGATCGCTGGACGCCACAGCAACGGTGATGACATCACCGCGATTGCCATTCCCCAAGATGTTCAAATCAAGCGTGTCCGTTGTAGCCGTGCTGCTCACGGTTGTGCGAACGACGATGCCATTCACTCGCCACACGTACGTCAGATACACGACATCATTATCCACATCGGTTGGCGTCACCGTGGCCGTGAGCAGGTCGTTCGTACGCGGCGACGTCGTGTTGAACTCCACCGTGATTGTTGGAGCCGTGTTGGTCTCGCGAACAAAATCGTTCGACGTCGTGCCGAGTAAAATGTCTTCGGTCAGAGTGCCGCGATAGTCGTCATCGCCAGCACTACCCGACAGGATGTCGTTACCCGCACCACCCACGACCGTGTCGCCACTACCGCCTTGTCGCGGACTCCCAGCGGTTGGGTTCGTGTACGAGTAGACGTAGAGTTCATAGCCGCCGACCTGTGTGTCGCTGCTGCCCGCGAACGTGTCGACCACAATGTAATACGTGCCTGGTGTCCGGATCGGAAGGTCCAACACAATCGGATCCTGATTGTCGAAACCATCGTCGTTGATCGCAGGGCGACCGTAGTAGTTCACCAACTGGCCGTTGGAGTCGTAGACACGAATGATGCTGTCAATCGCCTGCAACCGTTGCCGCAATGACACCGACAGTACTTCGATCGTCAGGTATTCGCCCGCGTTCGCTTGAATGGCATAGACATCGTTCTCGCTCGGGCCTGTTCCGCCGAGCGTGCGTTGAATGCTGCCAATCACGCTGATCGCTCGCACGTTCAGCATGAGACCGGCGTTGCGAGTCCCATTCGGCAGTAAGTTCGGCACCGCCAACGCCGGCAGTTCGCCGATGACGCGTGCGGAGCCGCCAAGAACCGGCGGCGCGATCGCTGTGGGCAACGCCGCTTCGTTCCGTGTCACGCCTGCGTTCGTGAACGCCAAGCGGATCAGTTCTCGCTCACCGAAGTAGGGGTTGCCCAACGCATCGAGTAGGCTCGTGCCGACCGACACCGGCGAAGCCATGATGTGTTGGCGGGTTTCGTTCGCGTTTGTCGGACCCGCGTAACCTGGTCGGAACGCTTCGTAGCGATACGAGGCAATGATCGATGACGATTGCGGTGGGAATGCCCAAGTGATCGTGAGGATACCACCACCTGTGGTGGTACTTTCCGCGGTGAAACTCGCCGCGAGAATCAGGTTGCTGTTCGGACCCGTGGGCGTGAGCGTGACGCTGCCATTCGCTTCAACGACAAATGTCGCCACCAGTGTCGAGCCGCTGAAAATGGAGCCATTCGGCCGGAAGTTCGCATCGTTCACAATCACCGGCTTCGCCACACCAAAGGCATAGCTCGCGACGTGACTGCCGTTGCCCGTGATGCGTTCGTTTAGCACCTTCGAGCGGTCGGGCAGGCCGACAAAGATGCCGTACGACTCGCCCAGGGCCGCTTCCCCAATCGGCCCAAAACTATCGTGGTGCCGCAGTCCGAGCAGGTGACCGAGTTCGTGTGCGATGAGTGTGGACGTGAGCGCGACGTAGTTCGCACTCGTGGCCGCCGGTTGCCCGCGACGGCCGAGGAATCCATTCACGTTGATCAACGCGACGCTGCCCGTGTTCACGTTGCGGAAGTCGAGTTCCGACGCCAAACCCGCGATAAGTGCTTCGTTCGAACCCGCATCGCCCGCGTTGAGGATGATCGTGCCATAGCGGCCAATCGAAGGCCGAGTTTGCGTGAACACGATGTTAAAGGGAAACGCGAAATCCGCCTCCAAACGAGCCTGAATGAGGTTGCGTTCCTCGATGCTGTAGCGATACTCGTTCGGTCCGGTCGCCGAGTTGAAGTCAAGATACACGAGTTGGGTGAAGTCGCCGAAGAGGGTGTCGGCCCCTGCGTTGCCCGAGACCAGGTCGATGCCACCACCACCTTCGAGGATGTTGCGATCGCTGCTGCCCGTGAGCGTGTCGGCGAAACTCGTGCCGCGGATATTCTCGATGGTACCGTTGAACACCAGGACATTGTTTGCGACATCCACGGTCTGGGCACCGAAGAGATTGAGGTCAATCGTCACGCCGAAGTTCGCCCCACTCAGGTCGAGCGTGTCGATGCCTTGCGAATCGATAAGCGTGTCGATGCCGTTGGGCACGATGAAGTAAACATCGTTGCCCGCTTGGCCATCGGAAGTGTCGTTGCCACTGCCAGGCGAGAGTTGGTCGTCTCCTTCGCCGCCGACGAGCGAATCGATGCCGCTGCTGCCGAAGAGTTGATCGCCGAAGACACCACCAATGAGCGTGTCGTTGCCCGCATCGCCGAAGAGTAGTACGGGTCCAAAGAATGCGGACGCATTGATGAGGTCATCGCCGGTGCTGCCGAACAGTTGGGCTTCTTCGATATCGTAGAGCCGTTCGCTGGGCTGACCGCTGATGAGCAGTTCCGCCGAGTTGAGTGTCACGATGCCCGCGACCTGCTCCACGATGCGATCGTTGCCGCTACCGCCTTCGATGATATCGAGGCCGAGGCCGCCCGTGAGTTGGTCATCATCTTGATTGCCAAAGATGATGTCGTTCCCACTACCACCATCAATCGTGTCGTTGCCCGTTCCACCACGAATCGAGTCGTCATCCGTGATACCTACCGCAAGGATGGCTAGCCCATCCGATCCAAAGATGATGTCGTTCCCACTACCGCCATCAATCGTGTCGTTGCCCGTTCCACCGCGAATCGAGTCGTCATCCGTGATGCCCGCCGCCAGCACGGTTAGCCCGTCGGTTCCAAAGATAATGTCATTCCCACTACCACCATCGATCGTGTCGTTGCCCGTTCCACCACGAATCGAGTCGTCATCCGTGATACCTACCGCAAGGATGGCTAGCCCATCGGTTCCAAAAATGATGTCATTCCCACTGCCGCCATCAATCGTGTCGTTGCCGCCGCCGCCGCGAATCGAGTCGTCATCCGTGATACCTACCGCAAGGACCGTTAGCCCATCTGATCCAAAGATGATGTCATTCCCACTGCCGCCATCAATCGTGTCGTTACCGCCGCCGCCGCGAATCGAGTCATCATCCGTGATACCTACCGCAAGGATGGCTAGCCCATCCGATCCAAAGATGATGTCATTCCCACTACCACCATCAATGGTGTCGTTGCCCGTTCCACCACGAATCGAGTCGTCATCCGTGATACCCGCTGCGAGGACCGTTAGCCCATCGGTTCCAAAGATGATGTCATTCCCACTGCCACCATCAATCGTATCGTTGCCGCCGCCGCCGCGAATCGAGTCGTCATCCGTGATACCTACCGCAAGGATCGCTAACCCATCCGATCCAAAGATGATGTCGTTCCCACTACCGCCATCAATCGTGTCGTTGCCGCCGCCGCCGCGAATCGAGTCGTCATCCGTGATACCTACCGCAAGGATCGCTAGCCCATCCGTTCCAAAGATGATGTCGTTCCCACTGCCGCCATCGATGGTGTCATTGCCCGTTCCACCACGAATCGAGTCGTCATCCGTGATACCCGCCGCCAGCACGGTTAGCCCGTCGGTTCCAAAGATGATGTCATTCCCACTGCCGCCATCGATGGTGTCATTGCCCGTTCCACCACGAATCGAGTCGTCATCCGTGATACCCGCCGCCAGCACGGTCAGCCCGTCGGTTCCAAAAATGATGTCATTGCCGCTACCACCATCGATGGTGTCGTTACCACCGCCGCCGCGGATCGAGTCATCATCCGAGATGCCGAGTACCGTGAATACTGAGGGGTCGCTGCCAAAGAGGAGATCGTTGCCGAGCCCACCGCGAAGATCGTTCGATACCGCGTTGCCGCTGAGCGTGTCGTTAAAACCGCTACCGTAGAGGTTCTCGAACACACCACTGAGAATCACTTCGTGGTTCTGAGAGTCGACCGTTTGAACTTCGCCGGCATCGTACGCCAAGCTCAGATTCACACCACGATACGAATAGACCAAGTCGATCGTATCGATACCGCTGCCCGTGGTTTCACTGAGTAAGTCGGTGCTGCCGGAGACTTGAATGTACGTGTCGTTGCCCGTGCCGCCGACCATCGTGTCGTTGCCGAGGCCGCCATCGAGTGTGTCATCGCCCGCACCTGCACTGAGACTGTCGTTGCCGAGGTCTTCGGTGGTGTACTGTGCATTCGGGTTGTAGTCCTCTGGGTTGTTGCCGCGTAGGACGTCGTTAAAGTTGCCGCCGATCAGCGTATCGTTACCGTAGCCGCCGACGAGTTCCACGGGTGTTGCGGTGTTGCCACTGGCGTTGATGATGTCATCGCCACCCAGGCCGTAAACCACCACGCGACTCGTGCCCGCTGCGTAGTTCAGGATCGTACCATTCACGTTGGCTGACGTGTTACCCAGCGTGATCGCATCCGCAGCACCAGTGCCCACAATCACCGTGAACGTGGACGTGACCACGCCAAGGTCGTCATCATTGACGGTGACAAGGACTGTCGTCGCCGAGGTGTTCGCAGCATTGAACGTGACCGTGCCATCAGCAGTCGCGGCGACTGAGACGCCGTTGATCTTCCAACTCACACTGAGCGGGTCGAGCGTGCCGACATCCGCCGGCAGAGCCTTGAGGGTATACGTACCGACATCATTGCGAGCCGCCGTGATGCGAACCGTCGGCGCGACGTTGGTGACGGTGACGGAAGCGGTCGTTTCATCCATTGGGTTTAGCAACCCACCGAACTGAGCGTTATTCGCTGCAACTTCGGAAATTACGGTACCGGTTGACAAGTCGTAACGCGTGACATACCCATCGTTGCCAGATCCGCCGATTAGCGTGTCACCGTCGATCAAGACATAACTGTCGCTGGATGTACTGGGACGATTTGAAACCAGATCGCCGAGCACCTCTCGAGTTGCGAAATCGTAGCGACGAATGAGTTGCGAGCCGCCTAATGACGATCCAGCAACATAAACCACGCCATTATCCCCAAAGGCCAGATCAACCGCGGAACTGGGTAATTCGTTGGTGTTCAAATAAATACCGAGATTCGCGCCGGTCGCGGGATCAATCCGGATGACCTGCTGGGACGCCGCCAAGATCGCATACAGCATACCATCGGGACCAAACGCCAAACCCCAAGCAATACCGCCGACAGGGGCATTGAACACGATAGTTCCGGTTCGACTGTCGAACTGAACCACGCGATCATCGGTCGCCAGATAAATGTTTTGATTTGGCCCGATGATCATCGGATCGCCTGTCAAATTTAAACCCGTGAGTAGTGGAGCCAGAACAGCACTGGGAACGATCGTGCCCAGGAAATCACCCGTTCCACCATGATAACGATCAATCTGGTTGACCCCGAATGATGGACTCCGCAAGGCAACGATATCCCCATCACTTGTCACCGCCGTTGCCAATACCTGGAAGGATCCCACGAGTGGGATTAACTCCCGTTTCGGTACGAGTGTCACACCATCGATCGCAACAAGCCGATCGTAATTGTTGAGACCGCCATCGTACTGCAAGATATCAGGCACAGTATCCAACACCCGCACCCGCACATTCGCCACATCTACACTCGTGCCCGTCGGGTTGTCATCGAGGTAACGGTTCGTCACACTGAACGTGTTCACGCCCGCCGCGAGGCTCACGCGTGTTGGGGGGTTGCCCGGCATGCCCCAATCGATCAGGAGCGTGTGCGCGTCGCCACGGCCTGCGTCGAAGAAACTGCCGCTGATTGTGACTGTGCCATTCTCGTTGATCGTGGTTGCGCTCTGCGTCACGAACGATGTCGCCGCGAATCGCCAGATGCTGCCAAGGCCGGTCGTCGTCACCGCACTCGCGTACCAATCGTCGCCGAAGGGCACGACCGCCGTACCAAAGCGATCGTTCGTCGCGGGCGAGAGCTTCTTGAACAAGTGCCGATTCGTGCGGAATGTACTCGACAGTGGATCAATGTCGAAGACATACACCGTACCAGTGTTCGCCGTTGTCGTGTTGTCGTTGATCGCACCCACTGCGAGGCGATCGCCGTTGATCGCCAGCGACGTGCCGAAGCGAGAACCCGCCACGGCGCCGGTCCCTGGGTTCCGTAACACGCCGAGCGAACTGCCGAAGGCTCCCGCGGACAGACTGTACAGGTAGACAGAACCCGCATCGGTGCCGCCCGAGTCATCGTTCGCCGCCCCCACGGCCAACACCGTATTGCTCGCCGCCAACCGCGTGCCGAATTCTCCGTTCAGGAAGCCCGCGTTCGGGTTGGTGATTGTTCGCAACAATTGACCCGAACCTGGATCATACACGTACACCGAACCCGCGTTTAGGCCAGCGGTGTCGTCACCCGGAGCACTGATAATCAGCAGACCATTCGCCGACGCGAGAGCCGCACCAAACCGGTCATCCGCGACCGCCGTCGGATTCACAATTGTTCGCACCAGTACGCCGCTGGTCGCATCGTAGAGATAGACCGCACCGCCCGAGACGCCGTTCACCGTTCGACCAGGTGCCCCCACGACGAGCAGATTGCCGATGCTCGTGAGGGAGGTACCGTACCCGTCGGCCAACACCGCATCGGTCAGCGACAGTGAGCGTTCGAGTGTGAACACACCTGCCGCCTCGGTGTACAGATGCACCACGCCGTTCAGGTCGGTAGCTCGTCCAGTGGCCGCGACCGCCAGCCGATTGCCCACGACCGCGAGCGATTGCCCGAACCGCCCGACCGCCGCGTTCGGATTGCTAATTGTGCTGCTACCGCCCGCCGGATTCACCACGGTCACGCTGCCGAGGTTCGTACTTCCACTTGGCGATCCGACGAGGATACGCCCGAAGCCACTCGCGAGAGCCGTACCGGATTCGTCTATTGCTCCGCTCATGAACACACTTGTAGCGGCAGCGAATGTCGTGGGGTTGAGAATCGGTGCCGTGTTCGTGACGGCGATCGTGTTGCTCGCGGTGCCGGTATTGCCGGCTTCGTCCGTGACCGTCACGCTGACCGTGTAGAAGCCTTGATCGACAGCGGCGAACGTGATCGCGGACCCCGTACCCGTGGCAATGGAGTTGCCACTGCTCTCGACGGTCCACGAATAGAGGAATCGGACCGAATCCGGATCGACGACCTGTGCCACCGCGGAAATGACATCGCCTTCCTTCGCCGCGCCGGTCGGCAGACCGCGGATGGTCACGACCGGAGACGCCTTTTGCTTCAGTAGCGAAAGATACCCACCTGGGCCGGTCCGTAGCACTTGGTTGTCGCTCGGATCGAAGTCCACGGTGTTGTTGAAGGTGCCCACCGAGACGATGCGTTCGCCGTCGGTGGCCAGGGCTTGGCCTGAGGAGATCGCAGTAGGCTGCTCGCCCAGAGCCGTTGCCCACACGAACTCGCCCTGGCCGTTGAGTTTGAGCAAGAACGCTTGGTTGTTCGTGGTGGGATTGGTCTGGAGAATGTAGCTGCCATCCTGCGGATCGAAGTCCACACGATCGGTGAACGTGCCCGTCGAGTAGACATTGCCATTCCCATCGACGGCGAGATCGTTCACGACATCCGAGCGGAAGCCGCCGAACCCGCGGGCCCACTGAAACCCGCCGCTCGCATCGAGCTTGAGGACATACCCATCTTGATCCCCACCGCTACTGAGTGCGAACGAGCGGCTTGGCAGCACATCGAAATCGACGGAGAACTGAAAGCCGCCGGCTAGGAAGGCGTTGCCAGCCGCATCGACCACGACCGAATTGCCCGTGTCGTTGCCGGAAGACCCGAAGGTTTGGGCAACTGTGGTGGTGAAGCCACCGCCACTCGGTGTGAGTTTCAGGAGGTACGCATCACTCAAGCCAGCCGTCGCAAACGCCGCTAAGCCAGCCGGTCCGCTGACGGGTGTCATCGTCGTCGGACCATCGAATTCACCCGCAATCCAGATATCGCCGTTCGCGGTCGTTGCGAGAGCAATGCCATGCACCGTGGTAGTTCCCGCAGAGCCAGCGATGCGACCATAACGGACGAGGCTCAATGTGGGATCGTACTCCGCGATCACAGCGTCGCGTTTCCCTTCGGCGAAGAAGATCGTGCCGCCTAATCCCAAATCGAGATCGATCCCGCGACTGAAATCGCCGATCACGACGATATTCCCCGTCGGTTGCACCGCGACCTGATTCAATTGCCCGCTTGGAATCCCAACACCGCCCGATGTCGACTGTGCCAGTGACGTTCCATAGATGCCATTAGAATCCACTTGTAGCAGATAACCCGATTCGGTGAGGTTGTTATGGACCGCCGCACCACCCGCGTAACTCAACGATCCGGTGAAGGAACCGACCACATACACGAGATCATCTGCGATGCCGGTTGCTTGGAGATTGATGGCAACGCCCAACGCTCGGGCCTCAGAGGTGGCCGCAATCGACCGGACCCAACTGAGTTTGCCAGTGGACAGGTACTTGGCAACGAATCCGCTCGGCATCAGCGTCGTTAACGTGTCACCGATCAGCACGGTTGTGGGATCAAAGTCGACCGTCCCCGTGAACTCCCCCACCACATACGTGTTGCCGTTGGCATCAATCGCGGTATCCATCGGCGTCATTGTGCTGGCCGTCGTAACACCAAGGAACTCCAGCGGCGGCACTTTGGTCGTGAGGATGGTGAGGCCGGTCGCATCGTAGGCCGTCTTGTACTGCCGACCCGCCCCACCTGGGGTTGGAAAGTCTTGCTGACGGAAGGTGCCCACGCGGTTCGCCGCTGACAGCACGCGGAAGCTATCGCCAGGTGCCGACTCGAAACTGTTGATGTTCGTCAAGCGAATGGTGCCATCGAGCGTGGCGGTGCCCGTGACTCGCAGTCGATCGAACTCCGGCACATCCGGATCGCGACCACCGATCTCCAGGTCGAGCGTGCCGTTCGGCCCCTGGGTGTAATCGCCGGTGATGTTCAGGATGCCCGGCGAGTTACCCGGAGCGACCGTACCAGCGGTGTTGACGACTGTCGCGTTGACTGTGCCCACCCCCTGAAGCGTGCCCGATTGCAACTGGATTGGAGTATTGCTGCTGATGGTCCCGCCGCGAAGTTCTGCGAGGCCATTCGTGATCGTGAGCGGCTGACCTGTGGGGAGTGTGAACGCACTCCCACCTCCGACGATCAGTCTCCCCGTGGTGGTGAAATTGCCCGGCGGAGTCAAGTTTCGTCCGCCGCTGAGCGTCAGGCTGCCATCGGCTTGGATCGCGGTCAGCCCGGCCAACGCATTCGTGGTACTGGGCGACGCCCCAACAAAGATATTCGAGTTACCGCCATCGAGCGTGAGGTCCGCGTTGATGGTGTTGATCGCCGAAGGCAGTCGCAGCGTGCTGCTTGCGCCGATGAACCATTTGCCGCTATTCAGAACGTTGGAGGTGAGGTTGTCCACGACCCCCGTCATGAGGATGGTGCCGCCGTTTATGGCCTGGAACGTCCCCTGGTTGTTCACACGCCCGCCGAACTCCAGCGTCTTGCCGTTGCCTCCCGCGATAATGATGCCCTTGTTGATGAACTGGGAAATGCTCTGAACCCGCAGGCTTTGAACTTGCAGCGTCAAGCCTGCGTCCACGGTAAAGGGTACATTGTTCCCACTAAAGCCGTGCGCAGTTGTGTTGCTCCACACGAGGCCGCCGGTGCCGGTCCAGAGTGGCGAATTGCGGACATCGAATGTTAGGCCGAAACTACCCGCCGCATCGCCCACAGGCAGCACGCTATTTAGCGTGAAGGTTCCACCCGTGAAAATCGTCTGGCTATAGCGGGTGAGGTCGAGATTGCCGTTGATCGTGTAGTCATTGAAAGTCGGGCTGCTGCGAGCGATCAGGGCGGCCGAACCGGATGTGGTCAGCTTGCCGTTAGACACCACTCCTTTGAATTCCCAGGAACCAGTTGTGTCGGACAAGGTCAAATCGCCTTGCCAGGTCCGCAGGAGGCTCACGGTGCCGCCGGTACGGACAAAGTTCCCCAGACGTTGTTGACTCAAACCACCGCCCAGGTTGACCGTGGCATTCGTGCCGATAATCGTGCCGGTATTGGTCCACACGTCCGGTGCGTTGCCAGAACCGGTATTTTGGTCCCCGATCGTGAGTGTGCCACCGTTGACATCGATTGTGCCCGAGTTCGACCATTGAGTGCCTAAACTGAAGCCCTCCACCGTGAGCGAACTACCGTTGATGCCGACCATCGTTCCGGCGTTATAGCTGCCTTCGGCGAAGCGATAGCGGATGGTACCGCCCGCGACATCGGCTTGAATCTTACCAAAGTTATTCATCAGACCCGTGCCATTCGCCGCGCCGACAAGGCCCGATTTCCCTCGAATAGTAATCCCGGGCTCAATCGTGACGATGGGGCGGGGCAGAATCGTGGCGTTGCCGAGAAAGTCGATGGTATTACTGGTGCTCCCACCGAAGACAAACGTGCCGGTCCCGCCCAGGTTCTGCGTGAAATTCGAGAACCGTACCCGTGCTGATGTGGTGCCCGCCGCGTTGCCGATGGGCTGCGTGATGTTCTGCAGCGTGAGGCTGTTTGTGACTTGAATGTTGTTGGTCGAGGAAGACTCCAAGTCCAGTGGGCTAGCCAGCGTGACGTTGTCCAGGAAACTGGTCGTGGGCGTGGCGTAGAGCGTGGCCGTGCTCCCTGGTGCCACCGAGAACGTGCCATTCTTCAGCGTTCCGCCCGTGAAACTCCAGTGGCCCAGTGCATCGTTGAGTTGCAATCCGCCGGACAGTACGCCAGTGAGGCGGACGATCCCGCCTGTACGATTGAAGGTGCCAATGTCTGGCTGTGTGAAGTTACCACCGAAGAGCAGCGTGCCATTGGTCAAGTTGATGGTGCCGAGATTCGTCCACGCCGCTGAGTTCAGGCTGAACTGCCCGGTTGGTATCGTGATCAGACCTTGATTCGTGAAGGAACCGGATTCGATCTGCAAATCAGCTGCGCTGCTCGCAACGATTAGCTTGCCAGTAGGAGAGTTTGTGAAACTGCCGACGCCGTTGCCGATGAGGAATCGCCCGTTCGATTCCGCCAGGAACGTACCGTGATTGACGATCGCCGTGCCGGTCGTATTGGTCCCAAATGTACCCGTAGCTCCACGAACTGTGAGATTTTGACCAATTGTCCATGTGGTGTTCGACTCGATGAATGTCGCATTACCGCCGACATATTGATAGCGGAGTTCGCCTGATCCGAGCCACGTTTGCGTACCCGTGATGAACAGCGTCGGCTCGGCAGATGCCGGTCCGTTATTCGTCGTGATGAGGCCGTCCAACGTAAGACCATTCTGAATGCTGACCCAGGCTCGGTTGACAGCAAACTCACTGCCCGTCGAGATCGTCACACCACGAAGAACCGGTAAATCAGTTGTCGGATTGCTCGTGTTGAACGACTTGGCGACCAGGAGAGCGCCGTTGCGAGTCGTGATGGTGCCGCCTTGAATCACGCTCTTGAAAGCAAGATTCAGTGTGCCACGCCCACCGGCAACACTGTCGAGCACCAGCTCTTTG
The DNA here is from genome assembly GCA_037367405.1 of Ottelia alismoides. Lineage (NCBI taxonomy): Eukaryota > Viridiplantae > Streptophyta > Magnoliopsida > Alismatales > Hydrocharitaceae > Ottelia > Ottelia alismoides. The sequence continues at coordinate 74,371 of JAZKJV010002153.1, forward strand.
CCTGCGTTATCGATGAAGCCATTGAGGAAGATTTCGCCACCGGTGCGGTTCCAGGTGCCAAGTCCGGCGGTGGTTGTGGAACCGCCGAGGAATAGCCGTCCGCTGCTGATTTCGAGCAACCCGGTGTTGCTCCACGTACCGCCCGTGGTAAGCGAACCGGACTGCAATCGCATCGTACCTTCGTTAGAGAAGTTGCCACCGAGATTTACCACCGATTGCAGATTGCCACTATCGATGGCACTACCTGCGATTTCCAAGACACCGCCAGTCGTCTGCCAAACGCCCCCAGATCGGTTGATGAAGTTTGAAGTCTGGAATGTCAAGGTGCTGCTTGTCGTAGTCCACGTCGCTTCGTTCTCCCAGTTGCCTGCGAAAGGAGGAGTCGAATTGAGATGAAATGTGTCACCAACAATTGCAGGCCGGGAGTTGGCGTTGATCGACAGACCAGAGCGAAACGCAACCGTATGGCTGGCTGTCGATTGTTGAAAACGATTGGTGCCGGTGGTTCCGGTGAGAGTGATACTACCTGTGCCGGTGACATTCTGGGTCACGCCAGTCGCGGCACTAAAGTAGACTTCCGAGTCGTTCTGAACTGTCAGGCTCCCCGTCAGCCCGAGGTCGCCGCGGATCGTGAGAACCCCCGCGGACAGAGTTGCCAACCCCGCGAGCGTGACACTATCAAAGGCTCCTGTTGCGATGGACAAACTCGTGCCATCAAGCGTGGAGATAGTCCCATTTTGGATTGTGCCACCCGCGAGGTTCCAGGAACCAACAGCCGCGTTCAGCGGCAAATTGCCCGTGAGCGTCCCCGTCAGGTTCACCGTGCCGCCGGTACGAGTAAAGTTGGCTACGTCCGCGGTAGTGAAGCTGCCGCCGAGGTTCAGTGTGCCACCGGAGACGTTGATGTTCCCGGAGTTCGTCCACACACTTGTACTGGAGCCAAGAGATATCAAGCCTTGCGACACAGACAATTGAGATCCAGGCATGTTAATGAACTGCGAACTGCCGATACCAATCAAGGTTTGCTCCAAATCGGAAACAATCACGCCTTCGTTCGTAAACTGGTCTCCTTGAATTGAAAGAGTAGCTGCGGAGCTATTAATACCAACGATTGTTCCTTGATTGATCCATTTGCCACCCACTCCTGCGTTTTTTGTACCAATAGCACCATGACCACTCATCTCCAGCCCTGATGAAAAGACGACCGTGTGTGACGTACCACCCTGCACGATACCTGCTTGGGCGAACAACTTGAGTTTTCCACCTCCGCTCGTGGTAATCCTTTGCGTGGCGGCTGCGTTGTTGGATTCGAAGATGAGAAACGCATTCGGTGTGGTGGTTTGGATTCCGCGCACATCGAAACTTGCGTTGTTGTTGATCGCAAGATCACCATCAACCAACGTGAGGTTCATCGCGCCCGTAGACGAATCTTGAACCAGCACATTCTCCGATGTAGTCAGGCTGCGAAAACGAGCGATCTTCGGCGGAAAGTTACCGTCAGGCATGAAGTTAACTGTGAGACTCGGTCCGGTAACTCCGAGGTCCGGAATTACCACGTCGTCTGCCGCACCGGGCACAACGCCGCCGGACCAGTTTGTGGCAGTCAACCAGTCACCACCCAAAGGGTTGATCCACGTGATCGTGGCCGGCGTGACGCGGTCTTCCAGTTCAATGAGGTCCACCAACTTCCGCGAACGCAGATTCACGATCGGCGGCGGGCTGGTCGGTACAAGTTTCTTCGACAGCTTGCGTAGCCAGGCGGGCATCATGGTGGGCACTCCGACAATCAATCAGATCCGAAGGCAGGCACCTTCGGACCACAGGAATAATGTCCCAAAGAGAAATGACAAAGCGAATGCGAATCTGTCGAAAATCGTGTCGAATTCCAGAATTATTTTTTAGCCTCAACTCCAGCGGTCAATTTGGCGAATTTGGGGTGGGTTCTTAGTACGTTCAGCGTCGGTTCAGTGCGGATTGCGACGAAGTCCTTCCAGCCGTCCGCCATGAGCAAGAGCTAGCGAGTCATCGAACTGCGAGCGGAGATCGAGTTTGTCGGCTCAACGTTGGTAAGACTCTTTCGACTTATTTTGGTGAGTAGATTGAATTGAGGGGGTGAGGCGATTAGGATATCGATGGTTTCAACGAGTCTCCTCATCGCAAGGGGCACAGATGCAAGGCGAAAACACGAATTCCAGCAAACTCCAGCTCGAAACGCTGGACAATCGCGAAGTCCTTTCGGCAGTTGGAGGAGTTGAGTCGACTCTTCTCGCCACACTTCCTGGTGGCACAGGTGGCGATGTGATTGTTTTTGGTGGCACAACACCTGAACCCGAGGGTGAAATCAAGATGCCTGACTACGGTATTCCACCGGAATATCAGTTGGCTCGATTCGGCAGCGATGGATTGACTATCCTCCCGCCAGGAGTATCCGACGATGACTCGATTCAGGGGGGGGGCAGGAATGATACAATCGACGGTGGTTCTGGGAACGATATCGTTTGATTGGGTCCACACGCCAACATGTAACACCTCAACTGAACAGCAGGTGCTTTTACTCCTACTGTTCAGACATCATTCACTATTCACTTCGTTGAAATGACCGGTTGCTGAGAAATCACTTTGAGAAATCTCGGATCGTTGCGTAAGCTGTCGAGTGTCGGTTCGGTGCGGATCGCGACGAAATCCCTCCAGCCGTCCACCACTATGCGCTCCAGGATGCCAATCGCTCGATCATGACAACGTTTCGCGTCGGCCGGAGTACCGCGAGCCATCGCCAAGATGTTGGCACAAAGCCAGCCCACCCACGGATCGCTCGGCGACTGTTTCTGAAACGACTCGACAAGAGGTTCTGCTTCAACGATCCGACCTGTTTGTGACAACGAAATTGCAAAATCGGCCAGCGAGCGGGTGTCGAGTTGACCATCTTTCGCCAACTCTTCGCGAAGCTTCAACGCCACCGAAAAATGATGTTCGGCCATCGTATGGGTGAGGCCGAGGCCCGTTACTGCGGCAACGGGTACCAACTTCTCGGCAGTAATCCCCATTTTGAAGTGAATCAGAGCGAGATCGCGCCGAGCAGAATAAGACTGCGGGTCCAATTTCAGAAAATCGACGAAAACGGGCACCGTACGATGATAGCCACGCCACGCTTCAACCGGATTGCCACCAGACTGAATCGCGAAGTCGCCCTCATAACGAATCGCAGTCGCAGCCAAGATGCGATTGACCCACCCGGATTCGGCCTTTAGTTTCGCCAGGCGTTCTGAAACCACCTGCGCCAAGTCGGCCTTGGCCTCGGTCATGCGTCCCAACCTGAATGTGGTTTGCGCCGCATCAAGTTCGCTCAAAGTCACATCGCGCTGCACATTCGTCGACTTGAACCGCTCCACCGGAAGTGCTTTGAACCCTGTGATAGCGGCCTTCCAGTGTTTCATGGCCTCGGCTGGCTGACCCAATCGCACCAAACTCTGGGCTAGCAGCATGTGTGACTGGGCCACCGATTCCGCTGCTTCCTCGGCGGGCCGCCCGACGATCTGTTTCGAGGGCATCGCCAACCACGTTTCTCGAAGTTTGAACGCATCGGTATACCGTTCGTGCGCTTTCCGAGTGTCACCCAACCGGAGTGCCGCATCACCCCGTTTGTTCAGAATCGCGGCCAGATTGCGCACATGGACCGGATCGGCCGGGTCATTTTCCTTTAATTGCCGAAGCACCGATTCGGCCTTCAGGAACAATTCATCGGCATCAACGGGCCGGTTCTGCTCCAGAAACAGATCGCCCAACCGACCCAGGGAACCGGCTTCCGTTCGGGAAATGATGGGTGAGTTGAGTGCACGAATTTTGAGTTTCTCCACATCGGACATCGCACTGCGTGTGATCTTTTCCAAATTCGGGCGAGCCGCGGGATTGGTCCGTAGAGCATCCTGAAACTCGGTAATCATCTTGCGAATGATTTCGATCGATTGGTTATTGCTCTCGGTGGCCACCTCCGCGTTGGTCTGGGCCAACACTTTCTGCTTGGCTTCTTCGATCTTGGCGGCTTGAGCCTTGCGTGCGTTTTCGTCAGCCTGAGTCTTGAGAATCCACGAGACGATGCCGAAACCGATTACCGTTGCCAGAAATGTAGTGGAAAGCCCTGCTACCACGGGGTTCCGTTTCGCCCAGCGCCAGGCTTTCTCGACGTTCGACACGGGTCGCGCAAGGATCGGTCGGCCTTCGAGAAATCGACGAAGATCGTCGGCTAACTCAACTGCGGTCGCGTATCGTTTCGCTGGCTCCTTTTGCAGGCACTTCATGCAGATGGTGTCGAGATCCTTCGGAATGTTCCCCGTGACGACACCCGGCGGAATCGGTTCCATCTTGCGAACCATCTCGATGGTGTTCCACTTCGTCGTACCCGCGAACGGCGGGCGGCCCGTCAACAGGTCGTACAGAATCGCACCGAGTGCATAGATATCCGCCGCTGGCCCGATGGTTTCCGTGCCAGATGCCTGTTCCGGCGACATATAACTCGGCGTACCCACAATCGCACCAGTATTCGTTTGCCCACTATTCGATTCCAACTCCTTCGCCAAGCCGAAGTCCGCGATCTTCGGAACGCCGTCGGTCGTTAGGAGGACGTTCGCGGGCTTCAAGTCGCGGTGAATGATCTTCGCCTGATGGGCCCCCTGCATCGCTCGCGCGAGTGTCTCGACCATCGTCGCGGCGTACTTCGGCTCTTGGGGTTCCCTGCCCACTTTCTCGGCGAGGTTGGTGCCTGGCACGAATTCCAACGCGAAGTATGGGCAGCCGTCGGTTTCGCCGACTCCGAAAATCTGCACGATATTGGGGTGTTGTAACTTCGCGACCGCCTCCGCTTCGGTCTGGAATCGCTGCAGCACGGCCTCGCCGGCGTCGGTTCCGCCGAGGATCATCTTGATCGCAACCAACCGATTGAGTTTCAGATCGCGGGCTTTGTAGACGACCCCCATCCCCCCTTGCCCGAGCTTTCCGAGAATCTCATAACCTGGCACCGCACGATATTGCGGTGCGGCCGACGAGAGCTTGTACCCTTTCGTCTGGCCCGGATCGTCGTAGTAGCTGCCGGTCTCACGCATTTGCTGGTCGACGGTACTGGGATTGTCGACCGAGAAGTTTTGATTATTGGTGCCACGATTCGCGGTATCGTGCTGCGATGGTGGTGCTTGGTCGGTGGTGCGTTTCTTCTCAGTATCGACCGATTCGATCGGCGTGTACGGTGACGTGCGGCTGGGATCGGCGGAGGGGTCGATAGGATCACCCATGATTCACCTCAGATCAGGAAACTGCAGTTTTTCCAACATCGCCAGCAGCGTTGGGGCGTGGTATCAGCCAGGTGTGTGTCAGCAACTTCTTGGAGTGTATGGTATTCAGTTTTCGTAGCGGCTATCACAGTTCTTGGTATGTCGTTCCAGAGTTCCTCGCGAACGAGCCGAGTCGGCATCGCTTTTTTCCGAACGATTTGATTTCAAGTTTGATTCGAATCCTGGTCCGCGAACCTGACAGTTCGTTGCAGGGTCTCTTGTCACGCACGCTCCGAGTAGCTCAGTTAGATAGAGCGATAGAAGTAGTGGTTGGCACACATACGCTATTGGGCCGACGTCAACTGTTCTCGCCTCCGCTCCGTCTCCACTTCGGCATCCGCCTCCGTTGCGACTCCGCTCCAGCCACACCCTCCCTGCGCCGTTACCGCGCTCCCACGACCGGAACTGCGGCCAGACGGAACCCGTAGTCGTTGAACCGGAAGCCCGGCTCGTCCCTGTAGCGGTACGCGGGACGGCAGCGCCAGGCGTCGTCGTGCCAGCTACCGCCGCGGAGCACCCGAGCCGAGGCCGACGAAGGCCCCGTGGGATCGGTGCAGTCACCGCGTGCGTAGGAGTTGGTGTGGTACCAGTCGTTGCACCACTCCCACACATTTCCGTGGCTATCGTGCAAGCCCCACGCATTCGGCTGCAACTCCCCCACGGGATGCGTTTCGCCATTGCTGTTGTTGGCGAACCAACCCACACGACGGAGTGACGCCTCGTCGTCTCCGTTGCAATACTCGGTCGTACTCCCTGCTCGGCACGCATACTCCCATTGAGCCTCGGTCGGCAAGCGAAACTCCTGCCCCACAGCCTTGGACGCTTTCACGATGAACTCCATCGCATCATCCCAACTCACTTTCTCCACGGGTCGATTCGGCCCCTGGAAATAACTGGGATTGTCCCCCATCACGGCGTGCCACTGGGCTTGGGTCACAGGGTAAATCCCCATCCAAAATCCCTGGGTCAGCCCCACCGTGTGAACCGGTTTCTCATCGTTGCTGCCCTTATAGCTGCCCATGCGGAACGCCCCTGGCGGACACCAGGCCATGGTCAGCGGCACATTGCCTGGGAGCAGCAGTTCCAGCCGGTCGCCGGCCTTGCGTGGTGTTGGCGAAGGTGCTGCTGGCGTCGATGGCGGGCCTGGCACCAATACCGTGGTCTCCACGGATGTGATGATTGGATGCGGTTGCATACTCATCGCTAACGCCGTGCGGAACTCGCGCATCGACGGATGCCGTCGATGCGGTTCCTTCGCCATCGCTTTCTGGCACACGGTTTCTAATCGAGGATCTGCAAGGGGAACGACACTCCTGAGCTGTGGAATTGTTGAGTGCACATGTTGATACAAAACATCCATACCTCTACCCTTGTAAGGGCAATGGCCACTCAAGATTTCAAACAGCATAATCCCAAGTGAGTACACGTCTGACTGAGGTCCTATCAGATCTTTTTTCCCATTAGCTTGTTCAGGCGACATGTAACTCGGTGAGCCAAAAACGTCTCCGGTATAGGTTAACGTTGAAGCATCAACAAGATGCGCGATCCCAAAATCCAGAATCATCGGATCGCCGTTGTCCAACACCAGCACGTTGGATGGTTTAATGTCACGATGGAATACGCCATTGTCGTGTGCATACTGAAATGCCTCACAGAGCTTCATAACGAATGGAATTGCTCGCTTGACAGGCCAGGATTTGCCATTGCCAATCAATTCGTTTAACGGCGTGCCCTCGAAGTACTGCATCGCCAAGTACGGCCGCCCTTTGAACTCGCCCGAAGCCAATAGCGGGCAGATATTTGGGTGTTGGAGGCGTGTCAATACTGCCCCTTCACGCTGAAATCGCCCAGCACTCACTGGGTCCAAGATACATGTGGGTATTTTGATCGCTGTTTGCCGTGGGCCAGATGTTGTATCCTCCGCGAGATACACCGCCCCCATGCCGCCAATGCCCAACCGACGCAGCAAGCGATAGTGGCCGAAATCGTGCGGCAAGTTCGGAAACGGATCGTTCACGGGCGGAATCCTGGGTGTGCGATTCTGTGAGTCTAACCGGCCGTTGTGCGTGAGTCTAGCGAACGGGCGCCGTGGAATTTCGCGAGTTCCCATTGCCTTTTATGGTTACGCCTCGTATCTTCTTTGCAACTACGTCATCGTCGTCTTCAGTGACTGCGTTGTGCGTGGTTAGGTGAGTATCTTATCCAGAGTGGCTGAGGGGCTAGGCCCGACGACGCCACAGCAACCGGTTCGCAACCCTGCCTCAACCACAGGTCGCGAATGCTGGTGCTAACTCCTACTCAACTGCCGAATAAGCGGCCGTTGGGGAAGATAAGATACTGCGAAACGCACTCAACACGCGATCTTCGCCGCATCTTATCTCACCGCAATCATCCTGGATCAACACTCACGCCAAACCTTCAACCTCCACTGGGGTTTTGACGTGTCGTTTGCAACCGGAATGAAGTGCCGCGTCTGCGGAAAGCTCTACCCTGAATCGCCCATCAATTTCTGCGTCGATGACTTCGGCCCGCTCGAAGTGACCTACGACTACGCACGCATCAAAAGCGAACTCAGCCGCGAGAAACTCGAACGCCGTCCGGCGACGATGTGGCGGTTCCAAGAGTTTCTACCGACCAAGCCGAGCGTTGGTCTCCACGTCGGCGGCACGCCGCTCGTGAAGGCGAACCGACTCGCCGACGCGCTGGGTGTGAAAACGTTGTGGGTAAAGAATGATGCGGTCAATTACCCCACGCTCTCGTTCAAGGACCGCGTCGTGGCGGTCGCGTTGAGCAAAGCGAAAGAGTTCGGCATGAAAACGGTCGGTTGTGCCAGCACGGGCAACCTGGCGAATAGCGTCGCGGCCCAGGCGGCGAGTGCCGGCCTCGACACGTTCATCCTCGTGCCCGCCGACCTCGAACGTACCAAGATCCTCGGCACGGCGGTGTATGGTGCCACTGTGATCGGCTGTACAGGCACCTACGACGAAGTCAATCGTCTTTGCACCCAGATCGCGCTCAAGTACGGTTGGGGCTTCGTAAACGTGAATCTGCGGCCGTTCTACGCGGAAGGCTCGAAGACGATGGGCTTCGAGATCGCGCAAGATTTGGGTTGGCGATTCCCCCAGCATGTGGTCGCGCCGATGGCTGGCGGCGCGCTGATTGGCAAGATTCACAAAGCCTTCAACGAACTGTACGCCACGGGCCTCGTCGACACACCCGTGACGACCAAGATGTACGGCGCGCAGGCGACTGGGTGCAATCCGATTAGCGATGCAGTAAAGACGAACCGCGAGAAACACAAGCCGATTCGTAAACCGAACACGATCTGCAAGAGTCTCGCGATCGGCGATCCGGCGGACGGTATTTTCGCGGCGAAGCTCGTGCGTGAGACTGGCGGTTGGGCAGAGGATGTGACCGATGACGAGATCATCGACGGCATGAAGTTGCTCGCCCAGACGGAAGGCATCTTCGCCGAAACCGCCGGCGGAACGACCGTCGCCGTGGCTCGCAAGTTGATCGAGGCTGGGCGATTGCCACGCGACGAAGAAATCGTGTTGTGCATCACGGGCAACGGCCTCAAGACGCAGGACGCGGTGTTCGATTCGCTCGATCAGCCGGCGACGATTAAGCCGAATTTGCACGAGTTTGAGGTGTTGAGCGGCCTGGCGAAACCAGAACCGATGTTGGTGTAAGTCACAACCGTTTTACCGCAGATCAATGCCGGTGAGCGCTGACTGGAAAACATCCGAATTTGGTTTTGATCTGCGTGGATCAGCGTTCATCAGCGGTTATATCTTGTGAGAGATTCATGGCAATTACGGTTAATATCCCCACACCGATGCGCGACCAGTCGAATGGACTGGCGGACGTGCCCGTGAGCGGTGCAACGGTCGGCGAACTGCTGGCCGACCTCATCAAGCAGTACCCTGGCCTCGAAGCGAAGCTGTTCGACAAGGGGAAACTGCGGCCGTTCGTGAACGTGTTCGTCGGCGAGGAAGATATTCGATATCTGGACGATCTCGATACGCCCGTAAGTGATGGCCAAGTGGTAATGCTGATTCCTGCGGTGGCCGGTGGCTGAGTGGGACGATAACGAGCCGGACGTTGAGTTCGATGGCCCATGGAAAGAGGCGATCGAATGGTTCGTCGAGCCATTCTTCCAACAGTTTTTTCTGGCCGTGCACGCAATCATCGATTGGTCGCGTGGTTATGAGTTCCTCGATAAAGAACTGGAGTCGCTACATCGCGAATCGTCGACCGGCCGCGGCACTGTGGACAAGTTGGTGCAGGTGTGGCTCTGTGATGGCACCGAACAGCGCATCCTCATCCACATCGAAGTGCAAAGCCAGGCGACGAGCGACTTTTCCGAACGGATGTACACCTATAACCACCGCCTGCGCGATCGTTACGGCCGCATGCCGATCAGCCTTGCGATTCTTGGAGACGATCGACCGACATGGCGACCGACGGAGTTCTCGGAGCATGTTGCGGGTTGTGGTGTGCGGTTTCAATTTCTGACGGCGAAGCTGTTAGAATGGAGCGACCGTGACGCGGAGCTGGAACAGTGTCCGAATCCATTCGCGCCGATCATTCGGGCGCATTTGCGAACTCTGAACACCCGCGGAAATCCAGAGGAACGCGGTTTTCAGAAATGGGCCATGATTCGCGGTTTGTACGAACGAGGCTTGGATCGCGAGCGGATCATCCGCTTGTCGCATTTGATCGACTGGATGATGACGCTCTCACCACCACGGCAACTGGCGTTCGAGCAAACCGTCATCAAATATGAGGAGGGACTGAAAGTGCCATTCGTCAGCGTACATGAAAAAATTGCGATTGAGAAAGGCAAACTCGAAGGCAAACTCGAAGGCAAACTCGAAGCGCTCCAAACCAGCATTGAGTCGATCCTCGACGTGCGATTTGGCTCACTCGGCAACGCCCTCGTGCCACGGGTGAGAACAATGACCGACATTCCGACACTCGAACAATTACAACGTTTCGTAATTACCGCGGACCTCGCCGCGATTGAACAGCGACTGCCGACCGAGAGTACATAATGGCCGATCATGCAGCCCCCAATGACGACGAAGCCCGCCAAGACAAAATCTCAAGCGGTGAAGCCCCAGACGGCGCCGCCGTGTTTCCATTGATTCCACCAGAACTCGGTGTACATCCGCTACTATTAGCGGTCTTGCATGCGTATGTGTTTCTCGAAGGTTCGGATGAAGAAGTCCTGAACGCCGCGGTTGCCGAGGAAGCGATGCAATACCTCGTGACCTATCTGCAACGGCTCGGCGGCGCGGAGTTGCGACGCGTGCAGGAAGACCTCGCGACGCTCGCCGGATTTGCGAAAAGCGAGAAGTGGCCGAAACAACAAGTGCGGTTTTTACAAGATTTCCTTGCGGAGAATGGCGTCACGCCATCGTGAATCGCGATGAGTACCCCTGAATTGTTCGAACGTTATTCACGGCAAATGCGTGTTCCAGGCATCGGCAAAGCCGGCCAGGAGCGCATCATGAACAGCCGTGTGACGCTGTGCGGCGTCGGCGCGCTCGGTACGGTCTTGGCGAACGCCCTCGTACGAGCGGGTGTCGGCTTCATCCGCGTCATCGACCGCGACTTCGTCGAACCGAGTAACCTGCAACGCCAAGTGTTGTTCGATGAAGCGGATGTCACGAGCAACATGCCGAAAGCAGAAGCAGCAGTCGCGAAGATGCGGCTAATCAATTCGCACGTGAAACTCGAAGCGATCGTCGCCGACATCAACCGTACCAATATCGAAGACTTTTGTAAAGATGCCGATCTCATATTGGATGGTACGGATAACTTTGAAGTCCGTTACACCATCAATGATGTTGCTGTAAAGTTGAACAAGCCGTGGGTGTATGGCGGCGCTGTGGGTGTTGAAGGAATGACCATGACGATCATTCCAGGCGTTACTCCGTGCTTGCGCTGTGTGTTTGAGGCGAGTCCTGGTCCAGGCGAGGTCGGTACGTGCGAAACGGCTGGCGTGCTCGGTCCGGCGGTCGGCGTTATTGCGAACATGCAGGCGGCCGAAGCACTCAAACTCCTCGCGGGTAAGAACGAAGCGATTAACCGAGAGTTGATCACCTTAAATTTGTGGGAAAACACTTACCGAAAGATGAAGATCGCACCACTCGCGGGCCGGAAAGGGAAGTGCCCGTGCTGTGCGCTGAAGCAGTTCGAGTGGCTCAGTGGCGATCAAGGGACGCAAACGACCAGCCTCTGCGGGCGGAATGCGGTCCAGGTCACGCAGCGGATGGGTACAACACTCGATCTCAATCAATTGTCAACACAATTGAAGCCCAGCGGTACGGTTTCGGCGAATAAGTTCTTATTGAAGTTTAATGTCATAGATAGTGGCGAAGCATACGAGTTTACCGTGTTTCCTGACGGTCGCGCCATCATTAAGGGTACAGATAATAGTGATCGCGCGAAGACCTTGTATGCAAAGTATATTGGTTACTGATCGTGTTTCAGACGGCGTGACGAATGTCCTGAGTACTGCGCGGCCGATGTTGATACAGCTTGGTTTTCGGCTCAACGCGTAGTTATCATCGACAGATTGAATTGGGTGCCCAGCCACAGGCGTGTGGTCGCGGATGAATCTCACGCGAACGAACAACCACGAAGCCGCAATTGTTCCGATCATTCAAGGCATGACAACCAAGCACACGAATAAGTAAATGAGATTTTACCGTGATCTACCTTGATAATGCAGCCACGAGCTATCCCAAGCCAGAACAAGTCTACGTCGCGCTCGATCGCTTCGCTCGTGACTCGTTGGCAAATCCTGGGCGAGCCGGCCACAAAATGGCACTCGCTGCGGAACACACCCTCGACGATGCGCGCCATCGGCTTTCCCGATTCATTAATGGCAAAGCGCCCGACCGCATCATCTTTACATACAATTGCACCGACGCATTGAATATGGCCTTTAAGGGTATTATTCAGTCTGGCGATCATGTCATTGCAACTGATTTAGAGCATAATAGCGTCTCGCGACCACTGGTGGCGATGGCAGATGCTGGGTTCATCACGCTCACGCGTATTCCCTCCGACTCGACTGGGACCATCGATCCGGACGCGATCCGTCACGCGATCACGCCGAAGACGCGACTCGTCGCGATCACACACGCCAGCAATGTTCTCGGCACGATTCAGCCGATCGCCGCGATTGGCGTAATCTGCCGCGAACGTGACGTCTGTTTCCTGGTCGACGCCGCGCAAACCATCGGTGCCGTGCCGATCGATGTTCAAGCGATGCACATCGATTTGCTTGCATTTCCAGGGCATAAGTGTCTCTTTGGCCCCACGGGTACGGGCGGCTTGTACGTCGCACCGCGAATCACGTTGCGACCGTGGCGCGAAGGGGGCACGGGCGGCGATTCGTCGACGCCGACCCAGCCACGCGATTACCCCTACTACCTCGAAGGTGGCACGCCAAACGTGCTGGGCATCGCAGGTATGATCGCCGGACTCGATTTCGTCGAACAGGAAACACCTCAGAAGTTGCGCGAACATGAAGTTGAATTATGCGATCGACTCCGACATCTAATCATTGAGCTACCTGGATTTCACATTGTGGGGCACGAGGATCCCACACGTCGCGTCGGCACGATTAGCTTTTATAGCGAGATGTTACCTGCACCCGAAATTGGCGGTATCTTGGATCAAGCCTTCAATATTGCGATTCGGCCAGGTTTGCACTGCGCGCCATACATTCATCGTGCGGTCGGAAGTTATCCGGATGGTCTTGTGCGTGTCAGCCCTGGGCCATTCAACACGCAAGCAGAAATCGACACGCTGGCAACGGCTTTGAAGGAAGTCACGTCAGTCGCGTGATGTTGCGAGTCATGTTGCGAGTCATGTGAGATTGCGATGCTACCGCCATTCACTCGTGAAATCGTCGAGACAATCGCCGTCATGGTAGCGGTCGCAGCGGCGTGCGCGTTGCCGGGCGTGTTTCTTGTTCTGCGTCGATTGGTCCTCGTCGGCGATGCGATTAGTCATGTGTTGTTGTTCGGCATCGTCCTGGCCTATTTCGTGGTGCGTGATCTGGCCTCGGTCTGGCTCTTTGTGGGGGCGACGGCGTCCGGCGTGTCGGCTGTCGCACTCATCGAGACACTCCAGCGCACGCGCCGCGTCAAGGAAGATGCTGCGATCGGCTTGGTCTTTCCGGCGTTATTCAGTCTCGGTACGTTGCTCGCCTCAATGTATCTGAGAAACACCCACCTCGATGCGGACCGTGTGTTGCTCGGGTCGGCGGTGTTGGCGTACCGCGATCGGCTAGTGCTGTTCGAGATGGATTGCGGTCCGCGGGCGGTTGGCGTCCTGTCGCTGTGTTTCGGACTGGCCTCACTGTTGATCGGCGTACTGTATAAGGAATTGCAACTGTCGACGTTCGACGCCACACTTGCCGCAGCGTTCGGATTCCTGCCAGCCGTCTTACATTACACGCTCATGACACTCATCTCACTGACGACCGTCGCGGCATTCGACGCGGTCGGTCCGGTTCTCGTCTTGGCCTTCTTCACGTTGCCCGCCGTCACCATCCGCCTGCTCACGCATCGCCTGCCGTGGTTGTTGGTCGGCAGTGTCGTTCATGCGATGGTCTTGGCGGCCGTAGGAACCACGGTCGCGGTGCGATTTGACTTGGAGATCGCCGGCACAGTTGCGGGCTGTCTCGGTGGAACGTTCCTCGCAGTGTACGCGATCGTGACGCTGCGGGCGGCGCGTGGGTGATTCGCGTGAATCGAATAGTTCACGAGGTGGATTTGGTCTCAAGCATTTGACGAACCGTGCGCCCGAGCACTGTGGGGCTAAACGGTTTATCGAGGTAGATGACGTTGGGAAGCATCGCGCCGAAGCGATCGTTGGAATACCCACTTGCAATGATCACTGGTATGTTTGGCCATCGCATGCGAATCGCTTCGAGTGCTTCCAATCCGCCCATACGTGGCATGGTTAGATCGAGTAAAATCAGATCGAACTTCGCATCGCCAAAGGTGGCCGCTTCGACCGCCGCGACACCATCCGCGACTGCCGTGACGTCGTATCCCAAATGCGTCAGCACCGTACTCGCGAGTTGGCGAATCATCGGTTCGTCGTCAGCAATCAGAATCCGTTCGCCGCGCCCGAGCGGCGAGGGGGTGGGGATCGGTGTTGGAGTAGTCATCGCGTCCCCTTGGTAGCGAGGCAGATAAACTTCAAACGTTGTACCAAATCCTGGCTCGCTCTGACACTCAATCCACCCCTGATGGGCATCCACAATTCCAAACACCACCGCCAGACCCAGTCCGGTCCCTTGCCCAGGCTCTTTCGTCGTGAAGAAGGGTTCGAAGATGTGACTGAGAACTTCCGGCGTCATGCCCGTACCAGTATCGCGGACACCGAGCCGGATGAACTCGCCTTCACGTGCTTGCGGGTTGCGAGCGGAGTGCTCGGCAGAAACCATGATGTTGCCGCAACTGAGTGTGATTCGTCCGCCGTGCGGCATCGCGTCGCGGGCGTTGATACATAAATTCATCAAGACTTGATTCAGTTGCCCACCATCGGCGAACGCGAACCAGGAATCCGGTCGTGGATGCACCTCGAGCTTGATGCGTGGGCTAATCGTGCGTTGGAGGAGGCTAGCAGTTTCGCGAAGCAACTCGGCCGGATCGATGGGGCGAAACTCCATCGGCGTTCGGCGCGCGAAGCCGAGCAACTGACTGACGAGTTCCGACGCGCGGCGCGCCGCACGTTCGGTCGGCGCCACCAGTTCTCGGATTTGCTCATCGTTGTGCAATTCGTTGAGCAATTCCAAGTTGCCAAGGATCACCGTGAGCAGGTTGTTGAAGTCGTGCGCCACACCGCCCGCGAGTTGGCCGACTGCCTCCATCTTTTGAGCTTGGCGGAGCTGCGCCTCGAGTTGTCGCCGTGAGGAAATATCGCGCCCGACCGTCACAACGCCAGTGACGCGTTTGCCATCACGAACCGGCGCGAACGTAAAATCGATGAGGACTTCGGTCGAGTTATTGATCGGAATCGTCATCTCGGTGTTGCTTGCGACGCCAGTCTGCAATACTTCGCGTTGCTTCGCCTGGCATGCGATCGACCAGGGAGCGGTCGAAATGACGGATGCCGTGCTGCCGACAACGGTGTCGACTGGCTTGCCCAGAAATCGCTCGAACGCGGCATTTCCGCCCAGAAATCGCAGTTGATCGTCTTTGTGTGTGATGATGTCCGGAACACTGTCGAGGACGGTCTGAAGCAGGGCGTGTTGGCGGCGTAGGGCCTCTTGAACTTGTTCGCGCTCGGTCACATCACGGAGGTGAATCACGAGTCCGTTGACGGCCAAGTCGTCGAGGCGATTGTGGGCAATGATATCGATCGAGCGCCACCGCCCGTCGGCGTGCAGGAATCGATAAACGCCTGTGAGATCGTTTTGCGGTTGTCGTGTGAGTCGTGTCAGTCCTTCAAGAAACACCGCCAGATCGTCCGCGTGGATCAGGAAGAAGGGATCGCGGCCTTGCAGCAACAAAGGGGAATAGCCCAATAGCCGATGAATCGAAGGGCTGGCGTACAGCACGATTCCCTGAGCGTCGATGACCGCGATTCCATCGCTAGATTTTTCGACCAGCGCGCGAAAGCGTTCTTCGCTCTGGCGTACCTCTGCTTCGGCTTGTTGGGCGCGTGCGAGCGCTAACCGGCGTTCCGTGTCGTCACGCACGGTGAATAGTGCGACGGTCTGCGGCTTGATGTGTAATCGCGTGATCGTGACCGTAACCGGCAACCACCCAGGCTCGCGGCAAATCCGCATCTGGAATCCGCCCTTACCGTGGAAAACCGTGGTTTTCTCGGTCGCGCCGCGAAACAGTTGCTGTTGCGGCGATTTGTGCATGTCGAGCAGAAACAAATCAACGACTTTTCGACCGACTAGCTCGCTTCGTTCGAAGCCCGTGAGCCGGATTGCCGTTTCGTTGACGTCGAGAATGAGGTCGCTGGTGGGGTTAATCAAAAACAATGCGTCGCCATTCTCGTCGAAGAGCGAGCGAGCAAAATCCGGAGAGGTAAACGGAATCGAGGCCGCGCGGCCAGTCGAGCTTCCGCGTGTCAAGCCTGTGAGCATAGAATTCACCTTAGCACGAAAAGCCACAGGATGTAAGAAATATCCGTGGTCTGCCGAATCGCCGCACTCTGAGGCCTCTCCATGATTGTCCAATCCGATCGAAGAACCTGGTTGGCCACGATGGCCGGTTGTGCCGGTTTGTCTCTCGCGCCGCACGCGAATGCGACGAATTTCGCGACTGAACCGTTTGGGCTGTGTCTGAACACGAGTACCGTTCGTGACAATGGAAAATCTCGGCCAATTGTGCAGCTGATCGAGATTGCATCAAAGGCCGGATTTCACGCGATTGAACCGTGGATTGCCGAACTTGATGCTTACGTGAAGGAGGGCGGTTCGCTCAAGGAGTTGGGTCAGCGGATCGCGGATGCTGGGTTAAAGGTTCCGAGTGCGATCGGTTTTGCCGAGTGGATCGTCGACGATGAAACGCGGCGTAGGAAGGGGCTCGAGACGGCGAAACGCGACATGGATTGGGTACGGCAAATCGGCGGCACGCGGATCGCTGCACCACCGATCGGCGCGACTGGCGGCATGAGCGTACGTGACGACCCCAAGACGAGCCAAGCGCACATCGACTTGATTGCCGCCGCAGATCGGTATCGGACGCTGCTCGAACTTGGCCAAACCATGAACGTCACTCCGCAGGTCGAGATTTGGGGTTTCTCAAAGACGCTGCGACGACTGGGCGAAGCATTTCTGATTGCGAGCGAGTGCGGTAAACTCGGCGGATGCATTTTGCCCGACGTGTATCACCTCTACAAAGGCGGCTCGGACTTCGGTGGCCTCAAGATGCTGGCGGGTTCGTCGATCGGCATTTTCCATGTGAACGACTATCCGAAGAAGGATCGTGGTACGATCAACGACGCCGACCGCGTCTATCCAGGCGATGGCATCGCGCCGTTGACCGAGATCCTCCAGACGCTGACCGCGATCGGTTATCGTGGCTATCTGTCGCTGGAACTGTTCAATCGCGAGTATTGGAAGCAGGACGGACTCACGGTCGCGAAGACTGGCGTGACGAAGCTGAAAGCGGCCTTGGCGAAAGCGATGGGATAATCGGCGATCGAACGTGAGCGGCGTATAGCGATTCAAAGCGTCGCCGCATCGCGTCGCGGCTAAACTCGCGTTCGACACGCGCACGGGCGCTGGTCGCGAGCGTGTGCGCGAACTGTGGATCGTCTAATAGTCGTCGAATCGCCGCAACCAGGGCGGTCGTGTCGTTCGGCGGCACGATCAGGCCATCAATGCCATCACGCACCAGCCGCGCATTCGCGCCGACGTCCGTTGCGACGATCGCTTTGCCAGCCGCTAGATATTCCAACAGCGCATTCGACATCCCCTCCGAGTGCGATGGCAAAACCGCAACATCGAGCGACGCCAAGAATCGCGGCACATCCGCAACCGACCCCAACAACTCGAACCGAGACTCAAGCCCTAACTGTGTGCGTAGTCGTTCCAGTTCCGCACGCTGTTCGCCTTCGCCAGCGACAACGAAATCCGCGCCGAGAATGTGCTCCGCGACACGCATCAAGCCATCGACGTTCTTCACGGGCCGAAGATTTCCCACCATACCGACCCGCGGCCGAACGCGTGGCGTGGTGTGGCACTCGCGGGAAAATCGTTCGACATCCACGCCGTTTTCGATGACGATCACTCGCGTCAGCGACACCGCCCCTTCGCTCGCGAGTTTATCGCGACCCGCGTCGGTGTTCGTGAGCATCGCGTCGACCCACGGCCGCAGAAGGTGATCCAGGAGCCGATGTTTCGGCGTCAGCCAGTAGCCGAGATTGTTCCGCACGCGCAGAATCGTCGGCACTCCGCACCATTTCGCGAGCGGAATCGCGAAGTAGGCCGGATCGAGAAAATAGCACTGCACGATGTCGGGCCGATTCGTTCGCCAGAAGTTCATGAGTGTTCGTGCCGCGTCGACGCCGCGACGACTCACGAGCTTCGACACGCCAAGCCGCACTATCTCACAACGATCCGGTTCCAGTTCACGCGACGTCGTAGGCGTGCCGTCGAGCAGCACCAACGATGGCGTAAACCGTGTGCGATCGAGCGTGTTGATGAGCGCGAGCAGTTGCGATTCCGTGCCCGCACGGCTCAGATTGTCGATGACGAAGCAGACACGGATGGGATGGGGACGGTCGGTTTCACGCATGTGATTCGTTCTTGAAGTAACACCGGAGTTCGTCGAAACCTCTCGAAGAGTCGGATATACTGCTGCGCCTGAGCCTCGAACGTCAACTCCGATTCCATCTTTGCGCGGCCCGCACGGCCCATCGCGAGCCGGCGTGCGTCGGAGTGTAGCAGTTCCGTGATCGCATCGGCCAGGGCGTGCGGCGAGCCAGACGGAACAAGTAAGCCTGTTTCGCGATTCTCGACGACTTCCGGCGTACCACCGACCGCCGTCGCCACGACCGCGACGCCCGCCGCACTTGCTTCGAGCACGACGTTCGGCAGCCCTTCGGTGTACGATGGCAACACAAACAAATCCGCCCACGGGAGATACGAATCGAGATCGGCGGTGAATCCGACGACGCGGAATCGTTGGCCGATCGCGTGTTCGTGGATGAGCGATTCGATCCGTGGCCGTTCGGGTCCATCGCCGAAGTGAACGAACCCGACATTGGGCAGATCTCGCAGCACTTTCGCCGCCGCTCGCACCAACACATCGAAGCCTTTTTCCGGACTCAGTCGCCCAGCCGAAACGATGATTTGCGAGGCCGGCACTGCAAGCCGTTCGCGGAGTTGTGTTTGAAACTCCGGCACACGGCGCGCGAGTGATTGGAGCCGAGCGCAGTTGCGAATGACCGTGGGCATCACGCCACACACACGCACCTTCGCCGCCTGCCCCTCGGACACCGCCACGACGTGATCCATCCGCCGTAAGTTCCAGCGATCGAGCCGCTCATACAGTCGCACTTTGCGATTCTCCGCCGTCCAGCCACGTGACACAGCGATGACCGGAATTCCCAGCCGCCGCGCGGCGATTCGACCGAGGATGTTCGGTTTGTAGCTGTGCGTGAGCAGGATGTCTGGGCGGAGCCGTTGCAGCGTCGACGTGAGGTCGCGGAGGGTGCCCCACACGCGTGGGAAGTCGACACCGAGCGCGACACCATCGAACCCGCGTCTCCGCACGACGTCCAGGAACGCTTCACAACGGCCCCCTTCAGCGAACGAGACGAAACTCGTGCGATACGACGAAGGGAGGTGTTCCGCGAGACCGAGCATTTGCCGCTCTGGTCCGCCGTAGAACGTACTCGCAGTCAGGTGAACGATGTGCATCGCACGATGGTGTCTGAAGGAAGCAACGGACCAATTTCGCGGCAGTGTGGCGATTTTCGCGAGTTGTGTCGAGGCCAATTCATCACGAATCAGGGCAACGCAGGAAGTAAATCTGCGAGAATTGGGCAGTATGAAATTCGCTTGAATTGCAACCAAACGGCCGAAAAATAACGAGTTACGTCCACTCCCCCCAGTCGAGACGAAAACTAATACCTTTCGCACGATTCGCACGACGCCCGATGAGATGCGAACGCTCCTCGCACGGCAGCCGGTGACGGCTCGTGTCGAAGGTACGCGCCGAGCGTGAGTCTCGGAGGGAGAAAAGCCGTCCGCTTACGACTGAGGCTCACCTAAAGTTCCTGGGGCGGCGTCTGGCTCCCTCAGACGAAGCACGACGATGTGCCCGTCCGGATCGGTGTACGACATCGAGTTGTAGGTTTTGTCGTCCGGCGTGCGGGACGTGCCGAATGGGTTGAAACCCTCCGACCCCAACGCCACGGAGCAACTGTAGACCGAATCCACCTCGAACTCGACCGTGACCCATGGCTCTTTGCCGTACCGGTCGTGCGGCCAGAACTCCAGCGTGGCACTCCCGGCATCGATCAACAACCGCCGCTCGCCGCGGGGGATCGGCTCCCATCGGAGTGGGACGCCGCAAGCCGCGTAGAAGCGGGCGGTGCGCTCGATGTCCTTCGAGTTGAGCGACATCAGGGTCAGTCTCGCCGCTGCCACCGCCGAAGCCCTCCGCCGCCGAACGTCCCCGTTCACCGGGCCGCGGCGAACGACATTCATGTTTAAACCCGCGCAGCCCGCGGCTCCGTGTGCAACGGTTTGTTCTGTTGCACTTTTTGCGGTAGCTTAACGCACTCCGATGTCAACCAAAGAGATCGTCAGCCCGTCGCCGTTGTCGATAATATCAAATAACGCCGTGCGATCACTGAAGAGGCCATCGAAATTGAGATTATACCAGACACTCCCTGCAAGCCCTCGGGCGTTAGTTGCCCAACGCTCGACATCCTTCACTTGCGTATCGTGGGGCGGCGTTGGGGTCCCTTGCAATGTCAAATGAGGCAATATATCGCTTTCGTCTTGGCCATTGCCCAAGGCTTGCAGCGAAGACTGCAGTCGAATGTGATCGCGGAATATGTCCAGCGTCATTTTTGTCCCAGCATGAGCTGTAAACGCAAACGCCCGATCGTAATCTTCCGCGACTAACAACTTCACCCACTCATCAACAAACGCGATGATGTCATCGTTGGTCGCGTCGTAAGGTAAATGAGCCATTCATGAGACCTGCTGCAACAGAAAGAATGCATGTATGCCGTGGTTGGCTACCGTAAGCCGTACCTGAAATCCAAACCGGAGCATACGATGATCTCGACACGTTTCATTCTCGCGATCGATCTCGGAAAATACAACAGCGTTTGCTGTCTGTACGACATCACCACCAAAGCTACGACCTTCCACTCACGCCCGACCACCCCCCCAGCAGTTCCGCCAGGCGTTTGCGGACCACCCGACCATCACCGTCGTGATCGAAGCCTGTTCGCCCGCAGGTTGAGTTCACGATCTCTGCGAAGAACTCCACATCCCCATTCTCGTGGCCAACACCAACGCCGACGCCGCCGAGGTGCGGGCGCGGTTGGAGAAGAGTTTTCATCGTCGCGCCAAAGAGCTGGGTTATGAGGTGAAGAAGATCGAGGTGCCGGTGGAAGCGTCGTCGTTGGAGTGAGAAGCCAGCCCGTCGACCGCATGAGTCGAGTTGGGCGAAGGGATCTTTGACAACATGAGCGGAGGAAGCTGCTTGGGTGACGGCTTGTGTCGAAGGTGCGCGCCGAGCGTGAGTCTCGGAGGGAGAAAAGCCGTCCGCTTACGACTGAGGCGCACCTAAAGTTCCTGGGGCGGCGTCTGAGGCGCTGCCAGCGAGTTGGCGGTAGAACACTGCGGTGCCACACAGCCCGCCGTGCGGGAGCAAGGCATAGCCCGGGATTACCCCGCACCGCGACCATCCCAGGCGGGCGTACAACCGCTCGGCGTCCTGCCCCGCCGCCGTGTCCAACACGAGGAGCGTCTTGCCGGCGGCCACCGCCGCGGACTCTGCCGCCGCCATCAGATCCGCACCGAGACCGCGACAACGGGCGGTGCGGTGGACGAGCAACTTGGCGATCTCGCCGCGGTGGGGTTGGTTGTCGGGCATACCGAGGACGACCTGGACGGTGCCGACCACCCGGCCCGTATCCGGTTCCTCGGCGGCGAGCACCAGTCGCCCGCCACGGGCACCGTCGTCGAGCACCCCTCGCCAGAACCCAACCGCCCGTGCCCGGTCCAGCGGGGCCATGAAGCTGACGGATGCCCCGCCCTCGACGCAGTCCACGAGGACATCGGCAAGGGCGTCCACATCCGACTCGGTCGCACGCCGGATCCGGAACCTGCCCGCCATCCGCGAACCTCCGCCGAAAGAATCCATGTATGCCGTAGGTGGCTAACGTAAGCCACACCTGAATCCCAAACTCTGGAGCATACCATGATTGCAACAGCATTCATTCTCGCGATCGATCTCGGAAAATACAACAGCGTTTTCTGTCTGTACGACCTCGCGACCAAAGCCACGACCTTCCACTCACGCCCGACCACACCCGAGCAGTTCCGCCAGGCGTTTGCGGACCACCCGACCATCACCGTCGTGATCGAAGCCTGTTCGCCCGCAGGTTGGGTTCACGATCTCTGCGAAGAACTCCACATCCCCATCCTCGTGGCCAACACCAACGCCGACGCCTGGTCGTGGAAAACCGTCAAACGCAAAACCGATCGCGATGACGCTCTCAAACTCGCCCGACTCGTGGCCCTCGGCGAACTGCCGCTCGTGAGCGTGCCGCCCCAAGCCGTCCGACAACGCAAGAGCCTCATCGGACTTCGCAAACGCTTGGTGAGCGAACGCATTCGCGGCCAGAACCGCCTTCGCGGACTGCTCGTGAGTCAAGGCTTGGCGTGTCCACGCGGCGTGAGAGCGTGGACCCTCGAAGGCTTGGCCGTGCTGCAAGCTCACGCCAAACCCATCGCCGAGTGTGGCGTCGAGGAACTCTGGCGAGGCGAGTTGACGGTGTTGCTCGCTCGCTACGAAACAACCTGCGAGCAGATTCGCGAACTGGAACGCAAACTCGATACGCTCAACGCGAGCGATCCCGCGGTGGCGATCGTGGCGAGTGTTCCGGGCGTGGGACCACGCACCGCCGAGGTCATCGTGACGCAGTTGGGCGACGCGACGCGATTTCGTCGCGGCGAGGAAGTGAGTGCGTATGCGGGGTTGGTACCGCGGCAGTATCAGAGTGGTGAGACGGATCGGCGTGGTCGGATCACGAAACGCGGGTCGCGGCTGTTGCGGAGTGCGTTGGTGGAGTGTGCGTGGTGTAGCTTGCGGTACAACGCGTGGGCGGCGAGCGTGTACACGAGTTTAGTAGACTCGGGCGTGGGGAAGAAGAAGGCGATCGTGGCGTTGGCGCGGAAGCTGTTGGTGCGATGTTGGGGGATGTTGAAGCGTGGGGAGCGGTGGGTGGATCCGCCGGTTCGGTGTGCGTCGCAGCCCCCGCGGGCGGAGGGTGCTGCGACGCACACCGAACCGAAGACGTGAATGACCGTGTGTCACTGTGAACGGATGTGAGTGTTTGTGGAGCCCATTGATCGGGTGAAAGTTCGGATGAATCGAGGAGTTAGCACCCACTGACCAGCGAAGCTTGAGTCGAGGGGGACCGTCTGCCGCGACCAGTTGTGGGCGGTGACCCCTGTCCGAAACGAATGCGGCGTGGGTGCGGTTTGCGAAGGGATCCGTGCGGCCCGGCGAGTGAGTCGGTGACCAGCGAATAGTCGAGTTCAATCCCGATTTCGACCGAGCGAGCCAAGCCGATGGGGTGGGGGAAAGTCCGATGTGAGTGACACAACATCAGAAAAAAACCAACTGGGAGCTTGACTCCTCTACGGCATCATAGTCAGTTACGGCAAATCGGGATTCCTCCAGAATCGTGTTCCTTCTTCCACGGAAGGGCAATTGGAGGGCTATCGAGAGGTTGCGTTGGAGTTACGCCGCTGGGATTGACGCATCCCGCCGCGTACCTTCCATTGCGTCCTCGCGAGACCCTCATCATGGCGTGGCTCGAACAACATCGCACCTCTGGGCACTATCACCTGTGCTTCCGATACGGGGGCAAGAAGTATCGTCGCACACTGGATAACAGCGACAAGAAATCCGCGGAGGCGACCCAACTTCGCTTCGAGGAAAACCTGCTCCTGCTCGAACGCGGTCGCTTTGTTCTTCCGCCCGATGCGGACCTCATCACGTTTCTGCTCTCCGATGGCAAGCTGACTGCACCACCGGCCATCGCTTCGTCGCCAAAGTTGGGCGATGTCTTCGACCGCTACCTTGCAACGTGCGGCAACGGCTCGATGGAGGCCACTTCTCTGGAGATGCTCGTGTTGCATCTGAAACAGATCCGTCGGAAGTTGGGTGACTCGTTCAAAGTCGGT
Organism: Ottelia alismoides; assembly: GCA_037367405.1. Classification (NCBI taxonomy): domain Eukaryota; kingdom Viridiplantae; phylum Streptophyta; class Magnoliopsida; order Alismatales; family Hydrocharitaceae; genus Ottelia; species Ottelia alismoides. Next base: position 98,629 of record JAZKJV010002153.1, read on the forward strand.
CAACTCACCACCTCGCACCTGCAAGATTACATCAACACACGAGTCCGCATCAAAGGCTTGAAATCCGTTCCGCTCAGCACGGTGACTTTGCAAAAGGAGATGGCGGCGTTCCGGGCGTGTTTCAACTGGGCGGTGCAGACGGGCATCCTCGAAGGCACGTTTCCCAACAAGGGGCTGCGATACCCCAAGGGCGAAGACAAGCGGCCGTTCATGACCTGGGAAGACATCGAACGCCGGATCGGCCGAGGCGGACTCACAGCTACCGAGCGAAAGAAGTGGTGGGACTGTCTGTTCCTCGATCTCGTCCAAGTAACGGAGTTTGTTGAGTTCATTCGCACGCATGGCACCCAGCCGTGGATGCACCCGATGATTGCGACCGCAGCGTACACGGGCGCTCGTCGTAGCGAACTGTGTCGGCTTCATGTTGATGATGTGGACTTCGGCAACAAAACGATCGTGATTCAGGAACGGAAACGTGCAAAATCTCTGCGGACAACTCGGCGGGTTCCGCTCACTCCATTTCTGGAAACGATCCTCAAGGACTGGCTCGCCAAGGATCACCATGGCGGGCAGCACCTGTTCTTCGACCAAGAAGACAGCAAAGTGGTACCGATTACCACAGACGATGCGGGCTGGCAGTTCGTGCTCTCGGTTCGTGGCTCGAAGTGGTCGGTGCTTCGCGGCTGGCATGTCCTGCGGCATTCGTTTGTCTCGAATCTCGCCGCCAAAGGGGTGGACCAGCGATTTATCGACGAGTTCGTCGGCCATAGCACGGAGGCTCAACGCCGTCGGTATCGCCATCTCTTTCCGCATCAACAACGACAAGTCTTGTGTCAAGTGTTTGATGTCGTGTCGGCATCTGATTGAAGCGAAACGCCGGATTCGTGAGCGATGTCTTTGAAGAATTTGGTGAGTAGGCCACCGGGGTTGGTCACCTTCCCCGTCTGGCGTGCTTCCTTCAACAGTCCCAATCCGCGATCGACGGCTCCGCGTCCGAGCCGTTCGGCACAGCGGGTCCACCAGATGTGATCGTCGATTGAACCGACGGCTTCAGCGATCCGCGAGACCAATTCGCCATCGCCGGGGTCAAATTTTCCACCGCAGGTCGTGGAATCGAGTACGCACTGTGGGTTTCGTACCGCGTGGTGAACTCGGCCAGCCACGCACCGGCTGAGGATTGCGTCAGGCGATGCGTGGCGAGTGTCGGAAGTTTTTTCGTGAGTAACCCATTCGCTGCTTCCGCAAGCAATCGTCGCACATCTCGCTCACGGCCAGCTTCGATGGGTAACACTCGTGCAAGGTCTTTGACGAAACGGCGGTGGAGTTTTTGGGATGTGAACTGTTTGGCGAGATACACAGCGAGTCGTTGCTCCAGTGGTTTCAAAGCGTAGAAGCGTTGGCGGTCGAATCCCAAGTTGAAGAAGCCGCGAGTCTTCGCGATCGCTCGTAACACCGAACTCACTTCGATGAAGCCGAACGGTTGCTCGTCGCTCTCGGTTGTCGATGCGGTGCGGAAGTAAAAGACCGACTCGAAGAGCCGCCAGTTCATGCCGATGTAACTTTGCTTGCGCGAATCCCAGAATGCGTTCTTGCAGTGAATGTCGTACCCGCGCAGGATGTCGAAGTCGCGTCGCATTCGGTCGTAGTCTCGCTTCGACGGATTGCGATCCCCTCGTCGCTGAAACAACGAGCGAAGTGTACCGAACTGAATTTGCGATCCCCTCGCCCCTTGCTCAACGTAGAGTTGCAGAAGATCGAAGAGGAGCACTTGCGTACTTTGTCCGCCGAAGCCGAAGGCACCGGGATACACAGTCCAGTGACGTTCGACCGGTTGGCCGTCGCGACCGGTGATCGTGTCGTCGTAGTGAATCGGTTCGCGACTCTCGTTCTTCGTGGCCGCGAGTTTATTCAGCCGGAAGAGCGGAAATTCCGCGAGGTCGAAGTCGAACTGACTGTGTGTCGCTTCGGCTGTTGGTGCTGGTCGTGGATGTGCGCTCAGCGTTGTTGCCACGGGTTCGGGACAGGATTGTTGCTGGTCGAGAACACGAGCGAGGAATTTCGGCTATGCGTTCGGGTGGACGGTTCTTGTTCAAAATGATCCTGAAAAACCAATGACTTTAGATCATTCTCTTTAAGATCATTAATCTTTACCTGTCGAGATCCTTTTTCACTTCGCAGGGTTACTACCCACTTTTGTGACCGAAAGCACGAACTCTGTCCCCTCACCCGCGACCGAAAGCACGAAGCGATTCATCTTCTCGCGACCGAAAGCACGAAGCCCCGCGAGCGAAAGCACGAACCGGCCCGACAGTCACACGAGTGCATCAATCGGATTCTGGCACCGATGGGAATCGCTATCGAGCCGGTTACTTGATAGGTCTTCCGCCGAGGAGTTCACCTTCACGAGGAGGATACTTGCCGCCGTGTTCGCGTTCGTGTTTCTCGATGGCGTGTCGAATCCCCTGCTCGGCGATGCCGGCGATGGTCAACTTCGGGTTCCACCAAGCGGCGTTTTTCACGCGATCCGCCAACTCGGCATCGAGATGAACCGTGAGTTTCTGCTTACGGTTTTGACCGGAACGATCACCGGTTTGCGTTCTCGCGGTTTGTCAGCGTTCACAACTTGTCGTGTCGGTGGTTGTGGTGATGGTTGTACCGGTGGTGTTTCGGCTACGATCGCTGACGTTTCAGTTACTTCCGGTAAATCGACTTCCACAGGCATCGGAATCACCGAGGCGAACGGGTCGTTCTTGATAGTGCTTTTACTCGTTCGCGGCTTGTGCATGTGCCCCTCCTTCCTGTGCGATCAGTTCTTGTGCCAATGCACGATAGTCTTCCGCTCCGGAACTCGTTGGTGCGTAGGCCGTGATTGGCTCCCCCATTGATGGGCATTCGGCGAGCCGAATGTTCTCACGGATCGTGGTCGTCAGCGTTTCGGGGAATCGCGATCGCAAGTTCGCAACGATCTCCGGTCCGTGATTGGTGCGTTGGTCGAGTCGGCACGCCAGGATGCCCGCAATCCGCAGATGGGCGTTCAATCGTTGCTGTACCGTTTCGATGGTGCGTAGGAGTTGAGCCAGTCCCTGCAATCCCATCACGTGCATTCGACCGGCACCAGCACTTCACGAACGGCGGTCAAGGCGTTCACCGTGAGAACACCGAGCGTCGGCGGACAATCGATGAGGACATAATCGAATGAGTTGCCCAGGGTGGTGAGTTGCTCACGCAGCAACGTCTCGCTCCCAGTTCACTGGCGAGTGCTTTCTCGGCTCCGACCAACCAAGCCGAGGAGCCGACGAGCGACAGGTTCGTGGTCGATGTTGGATGAATCAGTTTCGTGAGTTGTGTCTGCTCCGGTTCGGCGAACAGGTCGAACACCCCTCGCCCAACGGTGTGTGTCGCGAGCCAGGTTGTCGCCGAGTACTGTGGGTCGAGGTCGATGAGCAGCACTCGCCTCCCCTGCTCGGCGAGCGTGGCTCCCAGACAAACGCTCGTGGTCGTTTTCCCGGACCCGCCTTTTTGATTGATGACCGCAACTGTTCGCATCGTCCTCCGTGAATCCTGAAATGCTGCAACCCGGCATCATCCGTGTTGCTGTGATCCGGATTGTCCGAGGTTGTCAGCGTTACGGCGTTCCGTCAACCCGGAAAATGCGTGGTTGCCGCGTTACGGAAATCCCACATGGCCGGTGATGCTGCTTTGCGGTTACCCAGCAAACACCACGTTCCCGGATCGCGGCTTCGCGGGAACGCTGGCCATGTTGTCGTTGCCGCAAACCCGAAACGCCAGCGTTGCGGCACTGTAATTTATACAGACGCAACTTCGTGAAAAGTCGTGGTGTGCGATCGAAGGTAGGGTTCGGTCGGATCACGTTCGCAAATCGTCGTGGTGTTCATCCTGGTGCGTTTAACGCGGTGCCCAATCGCGACTCGCGATGTCGTTGATGACCCGCATTTCGCCTCGCGTGATGGGTTCCAGTTTTTCCGATTCGAAAATCGTCGCTCGGTCTTGTGCAAAGTTGGCTTCGTGCCGACCCTATGACGCACATAGGAGAGGTGTCTGCTGTGGTGAAAGTCGTGAATGAGGTGAAACAAGACGGAGGCAAGCTGGTGCGAGTGGCCCCGACGAAAGCGGAGTCGCACGGACGTGCTTCGGGTGAGTGTGCAGCAAAACGCGAACGGAGCCAAGTCGTACTACCGACAAGGAGAGTACTACGCGGAAGGGTTGGAATTGGCCGGAGAGTGGGGCGGTCTGGCGGCGATGAAGCTGGGGTTGAACGGCGAAGTGACGAAAGGCGAGTTCGCAGCGATGTGCGAGAACCGTCATCCGAAGGATGGGACGCCGCTGACGGCACGGACACGGACGAACCGGCGGGTGCTGTTTGACTTGAACTTCCATGTTCCGAAGTCGGTTTCCGTCATTCATGGGTTACTCGGGAGATACTGCGATTCAGGAAGCGTTTCAACTCGCGGTTGCCGAGCGATCAAGGTGATCGAAGCGGACACTCACGCACGGGTCCGCAAGGGCGGGCGGGACGAATCCCGAACCACGGGCAACATCGTCTACGCTCGGTTCGTTCACACGACCGCTCGGCCTGTGGATGGCGTGTCCGATTCCGCATCTTCATGCTCACTGTTGCGTCTTCAATGTCACTCACGACGATGTTGAGCAATCGTGGAAAGCGATCGAACTCGGCGAAGTCTACCAGTCGCTGCCGTTCTACGAAGCCGTGTTTCATGCTCGACTGGCAGCAGCCATCCGGCAACTCGGCTACGATGTGTACCGCACGCGAACCGGTTGGGAGATCGCCGGTGGTACCGGACCGTGTGCTCAAAGCATTCTCACGACGGACGGCTCGCATCGAAACCGTCGCTCGCGAACTCGGTATCACCGATGAGAAGCTCAAAGATACTCTCGGTGCAACCACCCGCGAACGCAAACGCAAGGATCTGTCGCTGGCGGAACTGCGAGACGAATGGCGGAACCGTTTCACATCCGACGAGTGGCGAGCGTTACTACTTGTCGCGGGTCACAAAGTGCCGGTTGCGGGCGAGCAACTCAACGCCGCTCGTGAAGCGATCCTCTGGGCCATCGAGAATGTCTTCGAGCGAGAGTCGGTCGTGCCGCTTCGCAAGTTGCTGGCCGCCGCACTTCGGCACGGCATCGGTTCCGTCAGTCTTGCCGAACTCGAAGTGGAACTGCGTGAACACGATCTGGTTATTCGTGAACGCGACGGCCAGAAACTCGTGACGACACGAGAGGTACTCGAAGAAGAATCGCGGATGCTGGCGTTTGCCCGCGATGGTCGCGGTCGGTGTCTGCCGCTCAATCCGCAGTTCTCAACCGCTGACGGTTTGTCAGCGGAGCAACTCGCAGCAACTCGGCATCTGCTCACTTCCACTGACAGAGTGATGCTGCTTCGTGGGGTGGCCGGGTCAGGAAAGACGACACTCATGACAACGGCGATCGCAGCCATCGAAGCGAACGGCCATCGCGTGATCACACTCGCACCTTCAGCGTTTGCCAGTCGCGGCGTTCTGCGGAGTGAAGGATTCGCAGACGCGGACACTGTGGCCAGTTTTTGGCCGATGAACGACAACAGGAGTCGGCGAGGGGACAAGTGCTCTGGATCGACGAAGCTGGGCTGCTCGGCACACGCTCGCTGACACAGCTGTTTGCGGCTGCTGACAGAATCGATGCCCGCGTCATTCTCTCGGGCGATGTTCGCCAGCACGCGGCAGTGGATCGCGGCTGCCGCTGCGGTTACTCGAAACCGAAGCGGGCTTGGTATCCGCCGAGGTGAAAACGATTCGCCGTCAGCGAGGGCAGTATCGAGATGCTGTGCGGTTACTCAGCGATGGTCGCACTCTGGATGGCTTCGACATCCTCGCCGATCTCGGTTGGATTCGTGAAGTCGCTGATGATGAACGAGAATCGCTGCTCGCGGCGGAGTATCTCGCCAATCTCGCCGCTGGCAAATCGACACTCGTGATCGCACCGACGCACCGAGAAGGGGAACAAGTCACGGCTGCGATCCGCGAGTTACTTCGGAGCAACGCACTTTTATCTACGAACGAGACACGGCTGACACGACTCGACGCCAAGCCGTTGACAGTAGCCGAGCGACAGGAGCCGATCCAATTCGCGGTTGGCGACATCGTCGAGTTCCACAAGCGGGCACCCGGTTTCCAACTCGGTCAGCGGTACCGTGTCACAAACGTCACTCGTGATGCAGTTGCTGTGAGTGACTCGACCGGCGTGCCGCGTGTCTTGCCGCTCAAACAGGCGGAGCGGTTCACCGTGTACACACCGCTGACGATTTCCGTCGCCCTCGGTGATCGCATCCGGATTACCAAGAACGGCTGGTCAGCGGATCGCAAAACTCGACTCGACAACGGACGGCTCGACAGTATCGCCCAGTTGCTGCCGGATGGTCGGCATTCAACTCGCGTCGGGTATCATCCTCGGTTCCGACTTCGCACACTTCGCACATGGCTACGCGATCACGTCGTATGCTTCGCAAGGCCGCACTGTGGATCGTGTGCTGTTGGCGGCTTCGTCACTCTCGACACCAGCGATGAGTCGCGAACAGTTTTACGTCAGTGTCTCGCGTGGCCGCGAACAGGTGACGGTGTTCACTGATGACACCTTGGCGTTGCGGCGAGCCATTCAACGATCCGATCCCAAACCATCGGCAATGGAGTTTAGCCGGGAAGCGGTGCCGTCACTCGTGGCTTGGCGAGCGTGGGTGGCTCGTCGTGTCGAATCGATTCGTCGGCTGACACACGAAGCGAGACACATCATCGAGAATCTGGCCGTCCGTGTACCGATCAATCGCGACGTGGTCGAACGGGGGCGGGGATGACACACGATCCGCGTTCGCCATCTCTGAGTTTTCCGTCAACAACTTTAACGCACGAGTTGCCGGAGGGTTACCAGCCGTATGGTCTCGAAGAGTATTACGGCGAAGTGATCAACACGCTCACGTTCCGCTTGAAGGACGGCAACCGCTTCGCCAAGCCGTACCACTTGCTGCACGAATCCGAGTTCGATCCGTCGACCGGCATCCGTCTGCACTTCGCGGACAGCACTGTCACTATCACGGGCCAGAACCTGGAACCGCTGTTCACGCTCGTCAGCGAATACCGCGTGCGGTGGGTTCTCGAAACGACACGGTCCGTATCGTTTCAGGCTTCAACGACGTCCATTCTGATCGACGCGATCCATCGCAGCGTCAGCCGTCAGCGATCGTAACCCGGAGTTGGTGTCAGTCACGCTGACCGTCAGTGCGAAGAGTGTTGGGCTGTCTGCGAAAGTCGAAATCGAGTTACTCGCGAGCCAGTGCATAGGTATGGACACGCCCGAATGGGGTGTGAAACACCGTTTGGAACGCAGGGTTCGTGACTGCGGTCTCTTCCGAGTTGCTTCGTGCGTGCAAGTTCAGTCGTTGCGTTTATTTCGATTTCCGTGCTAGAATGGGACTGTCCGAACTGCGAAGGAGAACGAGCCATGACGACGATTGTGTTGGGGCGAACGTTGGTGACACCAACCGCCGACGAGGCCAAAGTTGCGGACGCTTCGCTCAAGACGCTCGAAGCCCACATCCGGAATCCGGAAGCGAACCTGAAGATCGAAGTGAAGAACGGCAAGCGGAGCGAAGAACTGGTTCTTCCATCGGCAGCGACGAAGTTACTGTTGAGTATCCTGTCGGAGTTGGGGCAGGGAAACGCCGTCGCTCTCGATTCCGTGCAGCCGGAACTGACCACTCAACAAGCCGCCGATTTGCTCAGTGTCTCGCGTCCGTATCTCGTGAAGTTGCTCGACGAGGGTCTGATTCCGTCCCGGAAGATCGGCACCCATCGGCGTGTGTTACGGGAAGACGTGCTGGCCTATAAGCACGACATCGATCAGAAACGTCTCGCGGCACTTCAAGAGTTGGCGGATCAAGCCCAAGAATTGAAGATGGGCTACTGATGGCTA
>JAZKJV010002154.1:0-231284 GCA_037367405.1 Ottelia alismoides
TGAAATGGTTGGGAGCGCTCGCCTTTGGTGGAAGCTCTTTGTAATTTGACTTTGTTTTTGAGAACTCATTTCTTTCAATATTTCTTTCTTTTCTTTTCTTTTTGGCTGGCTCCACTGCTTTTACCAAGAATTGGTGCACGCTGACCAACAATTATTTAGTTTCATCACACCCTTGCACATAGGTCATTATCAAGAGATAACATGCGAACTTGTTCACATACTGGCTAGGGTTTTGCTGACACTCAGGTTTCTTGAGGCCTTCATTGACTTATCCTATCCTTGAGTATCATTTAAATCGGGTTAGACTCAAATCACTAGTCCTAATTCCTCATTTGATAACTCAACTCATCTCATCAATCATGCAATTGTGAAAGTGTTGTGTTGATCATATTCTTTAGAAGGTAGAGATAAAGAGTGCAATATAGCGCTCAAATACTCAAACAAAGGAAGTATGGATTATATCCTAATGACTAAGGTTGGCTAACTCTGTGATGAACGTGAAATTTGCCTCTTTAATAATAAGGAATTGTCGTAGTATAGGAGGCAAATTCGATTCAGCAAAAATCACAATCTTTGAATATTGTGGAGTATTTATACTTGGCAAGTCTACTAAGGTCGAACACAGGGACACGAGCTACTCTATTCATTTATTGATTTTTGATCAATTAAGAGAAGTGTGAATAAATTCTCAATTTCAGGTCTTCAAGATAATGCAGGATGCACTATGCAGATTATAATGCAATAAAATGATGCATGCAATTTTTAGTTGATTTTTATGCGAATATAAGATGATGCATGGGATTAATGCAAGGGAATTTATATGCAGAACCAAAGATTACAAATATACCCTAAAAAGATCACTGAAAATGAGCAACATAATAAGAATTGAAATCAGGGTCATTTTAATCACAACATTAAGATCAGTCATCAAATCAGAGCAAGGACAAGTAGATCAAGGTCATCATTAACATTAAAAATCACTTCTTTTAAAATGGTGGTAGATGAGAAAATTAGATATGCCATGAGATAGAGGAAGAAACAAGGATCAGAAACGACATTAAAATCATGCAATTTGGACCTACGATGCTCAAGGTATGAAGAAAACAATGCATGGGCATAATTGTAATAAAAATGCAAGACATAAAAGGATAAATAATACATTTAGGTCCCTAAAGGGACCTTTTTGCAAATTTTCAAACACACGAGGGCCTCCTTGTAAAATACCCAGGCACGCACGTGAAGCACGTGCCTGGGGGGTCGGATGGAGGCAGGTGTGTCCACATGTCTTCAACAGAACTGTCCGATCGAAGTGATCGGACGGTATCCATATCTTCGTGCTCCTCCGCTGGCTGCTGGAGGAGGCGAGGATCCGGCGAGGTCGATGGAGCTCCGCCATGCGTCGTTCACACGCCTGAAGGTCCAAGAGGATAGCTGGAGGAGATGATGGGGATCCAGCGAGTCTCCGGGAATGGTCAGAGATTGGAGTCGACGAAGCCTCGCTGGAGGAAATCAGCTCGACGAAGCTCCGATACGATCTTCAGCCAATGAAGATGGTAGCACCAGTAAGGGTTAGCATAGACGAAGCTCAATGAGTGTGAGTGATTTGTGAGGTAAGTGAAGGCCCTAGGGTGACTGGAAGTGGAGGCCACTTCTCCTCCTCCGATGAAGTGGAGGAGGAGATAGTCGGGCCGGGGGAGGTTCTGAGGAAGAGAGGGGTGGTCGGCGAGGATGTAGGTGAACTTGCGGAGATGGTTAGGTGATCAATGGAGGGTAGGAGTGATTGGAGGTGACGTGGTAATTAGGAGAAGAAGTCAAGGAAATGTGGAGGATCTGACCTGGAGATCGGAGAGACACCGGCGGAGGAGGTGGCTTGGACTGAGGTCCCAGACAATCCTTGGGTCGTTGCCCAGCTAGGCAGCTGATACAGCGAGCTCAACGGACACCAGAGGTGCCGCGACACGACGGAGTAGACGAGGGTCAACACCGGGGCAAGAAGTTGTCGTCGCCTCGACGATCCACCCCTCCGTTGTCACCGGAGGGGCAAGGGAAGCTGGGTTAATGCCTAAAATGGTGGATGATTGTCACTGGTGACGGAGGTGCTAATTTTATAGGAGGTGAAGGCCAGCCGTTATGAGGTGGCGGTGTGTTTGAACGGAGGCTTTGATGGCTAGAAGTGATGGCGAGGGTTGATGGGGGTTACGCGAAGAAGTCGGAGCGAAGGGCTATGCGAGGGAGCCATAGTTCGATGGAAGAGTGTTGGACGGAGTGGCTAAAAATGGAAGGGTGAGGCAGGGTGGCGAGGCGTAAGAGATGGACAGGAGGAAGACGACGAGCAACAGCCGTTGGATCTAGAGATCCAACATCCTGGATGAGGGTGCTAGTGGAGGGTTGCGATTAGATCTTAGGATATGATCAAATGGCAGAGATCAAGGCGCGGATGGATGGATATGATGCGATCTGGAGGAGATCCAACGACCTAGGGAGAATGGGTGACGTGGAGAAAGGAGAAGCGTCGGATGAGAGATGGTTGGGCGGCTGTGATGTTAGCATGAGTAGGTGGCTTATATCTGATCAAGATCAGATCCAACAGTGAGATTTGAAGGCAGAGATGAGCGGTGCTGATGGGAAGGAGGGTTTGATCGAATGATGGAGAAGAGTGAGGTGACGTGGAGTGATAGTGGCCAGAGGATGAGGACGCAATCGGATGGATGAGATTTAGGCGGTGAAGTATGGCTGAGATCTAATTTAGAAGTTTGATCTGACGACTGGGAGTGGCGAAGGATGAACGACAGAGATGGATGTGGGATGGAGGAGATCCGATGGTCCAGGCGAGTGTCGGGTGACGAAAAGAGGTGCAGGCCACGTGGGCGGCCCAGAGGGTGCCACGTGGCCCAATCAGAAAATTAGAAAAAATAAATACAAAGAAAAATACAAAAGAAATAGTTAGAGCAAAATTAGGAAAAGTAAAAACATGAAAGTTGTTCGTCTCGATGAGATCTACAAGTTTCATGGTGGACAAAAAGCTAAAAGGGGTCATTTGTACAAAAAGTATTTTTGGGGGTATTTTTAAGGGGGATAAAAACACCGACTTTTTGGTTTTGAGTTGTTTTTGTATTTTTAGTCTTTTTAAGGGTTAGTGATGTTATGGACAATTACTCTACCTAATTTTTAGGGGTTTTTTATGAGAAAATAAATACAAAGAAAATTAAAGGAAATTAAGTACAATTAATTCAAGGTTAATTATACACAATATATTACAAGATAAAAATAAAGAATTAATGGTGATTTTTATTGGATTGATTAAGACAGGGTTTAATTAATGACTTTTAGCATGATGAATACGAGATTCATCATACCCTATACTTAAACTATGCTCGTCCTCTAGCATCTAAAGAATGAAGGAGTCGGATTAATTCCTGACAATTGAAGTGAAGATTTCAAGGCTCAATGTTTCAAAGACCCTTAATTTAAGAGATCCTAAAATTCTGGGTTTATCCAAGCCTTAGTCATAAGGAATCCAACTTCTCTAATTATCAAACTCTCTTTTTGTACATATAATATAATGATATGAAATTAGGTGTACTTCATTTCATGAGAGTCGAGTCAAGGCATCACCCAACGTTCCAGTCCCAAAGACTCTCCTCTAGACCTCCTCCTCAATACTAGGGAATAAGTCTATTCTTGCTTCATTCAATTGTCTCACTAGTTTGTCAAACTTGAAGTGTAGATGTATGGTCAGATGATGGAGGGCATAGGATTATGTCTATTTTTCTCTCCCTCACATTGGAACAAGGGGCTTCTCGAGTGTCTTTTTACTCAACACATGTAAATTTTTAGATTGTTGATCAATGTGTCCGTCAAGAGAGTTGGAGTCGTCTGCACTTGTTTTTCTGGGAGTACACCGGGGTGTGTCTTCTAAAAGTATCTAAGATACCTTCGACACCCACACTTGTATCACTTATGATGCAAAGCCCTTTTTGTGGTGTCATCCAGACTCCTTGGTCCTAATTAGCGCTTGGTCCAAGTGGACACTTTGAAAATGTTTGGGAGCGCTCGCCATGGAAGCTAATTTTTAATTTGACTTTGGATGATAGAGCTTTTCTTTGACGATTCTGCTTCTTTTCTTTTATTGGCTAGCTCCACTGCTTTTACCAAAAGTTAGCGCACACTGATCAACAATTTTTATTAAGTTTCATCAAACCCTAGCACATAGGTAGATATCAAAGAGGTAGCAAATGAATCTTGTTCACATACTGGCTAGGGTTTTGCTGACACTCGTGTTTTCTGAAGCCTTTATTAACTTTATCCCATCCTCGAATATCATTAGATCGGGTCTAAACACAAATCTCTAATCATAGTTCCTCAAGTGATATCTCAACTCATCTCATCAATCATGCAGTTGTGGAAGTGATTGTGTTGATAATATTCTTTTGAAGGTAGAGATGAAGAGTGCAATATAGCGCTCAAATCTTTCAAACTAGGGAAGGGTGGATATTTAAGTTTAAAAACCCTAATGACTAAGGCATGTTAACTCAGACTCTCAAGATAACAGAAATCAAGTGTCCTCAAAATCCTCAAGCCTTGAGTGAGTGTGAATGCGTCAGGAATACACCAACTCCTTAGTTGGCGATTTTTGTGTGATTTTTGTTTTTTTTGCAGATTTTTATGGATTTTAATTTTCCAATTTTTTTTATTCTTTGTAGAGACAATGACTGGCCCAGGCTCAAATGAATAAAAGTATCTACTCTCAGCCAATATGGGTGCAAGTACGAGGCTTTAGATGGACTCGTGTTACTTGAGGACGGAGCCATATACAATGTCCTCTAAATCACCCAATCTGCTAAGGGAGACCGAAGTTCCCCTCACTGAAAGTGTCTACTAAGCCTAGTAGTCAGAGCCTAATTCAAAGAAAGGTTTTCAATTTTTCAATTTTTTTTGAAAAGGAGTATTTACACAAATTAATCCTCAATTTTTAAGAAAACAATTTTAAAAGGTTTTTACAAAACTAAGTTCACTGGTTTACCAAAACCAAGCTCGAAAAAAAATTCAAAAAGTTTAAAAAAAAACGAGCTATGGCTAAAGTAAATATACAGTAATATACGGTATACCCCGATACTTAAATTTTGCTATGTCCTCATAGCACAAGTGTCATGAAGCCATGGCTCGATCAAATATAGGGTGATATAGCAGTACTGAGGAGGAGGGTCCACCTATACTTAGGCCAAAAATTTACCTAAGTATTAAGAAGACAATGCGAGGGATGGATGACTAAGCGAGGCCCCCATATACTTAGGCTACAAATAGCCTAAGTAACGGATCTGAGTTGGGAGGGGCTTAGTGTGTTTGGAGGAATAATTACACTACAATACAAAGGCGGAGGGGTGTTTTTACAGAAGATGACGATCGGGGAGAGAGCGAGAGAGAGAGAGAGAGAGAGTGATTGTGAAATATACATAGGGGGTGAGTGTATATGTGCAAGTGTGTGTGTGTTGGGGGGGGGGGGGGGTAGATCATCAAGTGATCTACTTCTTTTTTTTACAACATGCAAGCTCTGAGGAAAAATAAATATGCACATGCAAGTTTTTTTTACAGTATGCAAATGCAGGATGACTGATAAAAGATCCTAAAATTTCTTTGCCAATTCTTTTGCAGCCTCTTCAGCGGAAGCTCCTGACTTCAAGCCTTCATGAAAATCAAGCGTCCTTGATTTTCATGGGCCCTACCACAAAAGAGAAAAGTTAGAAAAATACAGAGGATATCAATCAGTAGACATGATGCAAGAAATGATGCATGAAATGAGGACCTGTGAATCTTTGAAAATATTCAACAAAGAGAAATGAAAATTCAACAAATAAATTAAGTTAAGTCGTGTCCCCAGCAACATCACCATTTGATGAACGCAAAATTTGCCTCTTTAATAATAAGGAATTGTTGTAGTATAGGAGGCAAATTTGGTTCAGCAAAAACCACAATCTTTGAATGTTGTGTAGTATTCATACTTGGTAAGTCTACCAAGGTCGAACACAGGGACACAAGCTACTCTATTCATTTATTGATTTTTGATCAATTAAGAGCAGTATGAATAAATTCTCATTTTCAGGTCTTTTATGCAGATTATAATGCAATAAAATGATGCATGTAATTTTTAGTTGATTTTTATACGATTATAAGATGATGCATGAGATTAATGTAAGGGAACTTATATGCAAAACCAAAGATTACAAATATACCCTAAAAAGATCACTGAAAATGAGCAACATAATAGGAATTGAAATCAGGGTCATTTTAATCACAACATTAAGATCAGTCATCAAATCAGAGCAAGGACAAGTAGAGCAATGTCACCAGATAACATTAAAAATCACTTCTTTTAAAATGGAGGTAGATGAGAAAATTAGATATGCCATGAGATAGAGGAAGAAATAAGGATCAAAATGACGCTAAAATCATGCAATTTGGACCTGCGATGCTCAAGTTATGAAGAAAATAATGCAGGGGCATAATTGTAATAAAAATGCAAGACATATAAGGATAAATATTGCATTTAGGTCCCTATTGGGACCTAAATGCAAATACCAAAAATCGCCTGGGGTCCTTGATGAATACCCATTCATCACTCTTTATTCTTATATTTTAGCTACAAAAACCTTTGCAAATGCATGTAGATATGTGTAAATAGGAATAATTAGCAAAAGCATGCATTGTGTAAAAATCTATAATTAGCATGTTTTTGTGCAAAAATAAAAGAATAAAGATTAAAAAGAAAAAGAGGGAAATATTTAGAATAAATATTGAGCAACCTAACCCAAGGGAGGGCTCAGCATGGGCCTGACCGCATAAAAGCCACAGTAGAGGGAGATAGGGGCTCATGTATTTATGTAAATAAAATATAAATGTTTTCCTCACCCAAAAATATGCTTGTAAATACTTGTATATATTTATAAAAGATAAAAAAAACAAAATTAAAAATTAAAAATACAAAAATACATTGTACATATACCATGTATATAGATGTACATATCTATTTATTTTCCTTATGTAAATTAATAATAAAAATAAAATAAAAATATCCTTTTATTCCTTACTTTATACTATAAATAAATAAAATATAAAATAGGAATAAAATTGTACAAAAATAACAATTAAAAATCCAAAATTAAAAACCTACATATTGTCTATATACCTATATCTAACCCTACTATGTATATAGCTTATTTTTATTTCCAAAAATTAATTAAAAATCACCAAAAAATAGAGAAAAATAAAATAAAAATATTTTGTGTTTTAAGTTTTTGCTAATTCTGCCATTTTCTAGCCTAAAATAAATAAACAAAAATAAAATACGTGGCAGCATCTCATTGGCCCACGGAGATGTTGACCTCCGGTCAACTCCCTCCGCGGACCGTCTTCCCCAGCGGATCTCGCGCCCGACCCGTTTTCTCCTCTTTTTCCGCGCTCGATCCGCTCGCCATCTCCGCAAACCCCGGGTCCTATCGCTTCTTCATACATCCGAGACCCTCGCCGAGGTATCCACATTGGGATCCGCGCTTCTCACAGCCCTACCCGACTAGCCCTAGCCGGACCTGCACCCACTTAAATACCGAGCTCCGCCACCCATTTCACGCATCTGTGGCCATTTGCTTCGTTCTCCAGTGAGCTCCAGAGAGAGAGAGAGGTGACAGCTCGCGCCTCGACCTGTTGCAGCGAGGAGAGGAGGCGAAAACCATCGATCCGGCGAGTCATCACTGCCGTGCTCCGCCCTGAGTTGGAGCTCGAGCCTCGGACGTCGACGCTCCTTGAGGCGAGGATCCAGAGCTTCGCAAGCTCGTCCACAGTCGATTCATCCACCCAGGTAGACCCTATTCCCTTTCCTTTTCGTCAATTTCAGATTTCCCCCAATTCGAGCCATCGCCGTGTTTCGTCGATTCCGACCGCCTCACACCTCCATTCGATCATCGGAATCCATCGTCACCTCCGCCTTCCTCTCGCGCACCTTCTCCATACCCCCATCCAACCCAGCTCGCACAGGAGCTGGGGTTCGAGCTCCTCCGTCTACCCCCCTCGCCGGAGCTCGCCCATATCGCCCCACCTGTCACCTTCACCCGCCTAACGGGGTCGAGGCACTTTGCTCTCGACCCGCGAGTCTCCTGGTATATTTTGCAGGTACTTCCCAGCCCATCTGAGGGATTGGGTCATTCGGGCCAGGAGCTTCAGCTCCGCCGACCTCGCCGGAGCCCTCCAGGGCTCGGCTGGGTCATCGGAACCCACCATCAGCTGCGGAGCATCATCGTGGAGCTTCTCCGATCTTCAGAGGCAGCAGGGGAGGATTCCAGCGCATGCACGAGGCCGGCGAAACTCGCCGGCCAACTGTTCTTCCGGCATCTTCCCCGACCGTCCGATCGCCCTCGACCTCCAGTTCTCATCCTGACCGTCCACTTGAGGAGTTCCAGCCACCGTCAGATCTTGAAGAGGCAATCTGGACCGTCCGTTGCACGAGGTTTAGCCACCACGAGCCGCACCCGTTCGATCACCCACGTGGCGTACCCCCGACCGTCCGATCGCTGCGAGGACCTCAGTGTTGGAGCGCCACCCATTTCCAGCCGTCTATCTACCCACGTGGCGCCCATCCGTCGGCTCGACTTAATAAAGGGTAAATTACCCTTAGGCCCTTATCTTAGTTTTATTTCATTTGAGTCCTGTAAATATTTAAGCACGTTATTTAGTTTTAGGTTTATTTGCACAATGGACCCTGCACTTTAGAGTATTTGCTTATATACCCCTGCCTGTGTGAGCCACGTGCTTCGTCACGTGTGTTTTTGGGATATTTGCATCATATGCCCTTGTAGTTCTGATTGTTCTGAAATGAAAGAAACTTTTTAGTATTTGCATTTATGCCCCTGTGAATGGTTTTATTCCGCATGTGCGTTTATTTGTGGGTAAATTGCAACTGAGGCCCTCGGACTTTTGGTACGTGTTACCAATTAGTCCCCGGACCTTATTTTTATTACATATAGGTCCCTGAGTGCCCCAGGCACGCGCCTCGCGCGTGTTTTGCTGGGTATTTTGCACCGGGACCCCCAGAACTTTGGGTATTTGCATTTCAGTCCTTGTGCACAGTACCCTCTTGTGATTTTCGAATAAAATATCAAATCACCTCCAAATTCGACGAAAATTTGACACATGGCTCCTGCCATGGTGTAGGATTTTTGAGAATTTTAGAGGACATTTTTGAGTTTATTTATTATTTTTAAAAATTCAAAAACTATCATTTTTGCTACTGTCTAGATTTAAAAACCCCAAAAAATATAAAAACCCCTCTAAAAATTCTATAAAAATTAGCTACTGTTTGTCTTGTGTCCTTTTCTTTTCTAGCCAATTTTGGCTATTTTTCACCACTTAAAAACCTTAAAAACTTAAAAACACCTAAAAACTCATAAAAATTCTATTAAATAATCTAAAAACCCAAAAACAATAATTCTGGTACCTAAATTTTCCTTATTTCGTCTATTTTCTAGGAAAATTACCTCCAGGCCTTTTTGAGGTCCTTAAGTATTTTATCTAGGGACTTTAGGCTTGGCTGGACAGTACCACTTAGCTTTGTTACTGTTTGATTTTTATAAATTAAAATAAATATCAAAAAAATCCCAAAAATTCACCAAAAACATAAAAAATTATAAAACACATAAAAATATTTTTGTTTGAATTTTTGCTTGATTTTTGTTGCATTAAATAAATTGTTGAAGTGTGCTTGTTTTTGTTTTTCTTATTTTCTTTATATTTTAAAAATCCAAAAAAAATATAAAAATAATTAAAAACCACTAAAAAATATTTTGTCTTTAATTTTTGTTTATTTTTACTACTTCGTAGGCCTTCGGCCAATCTGTGCTCCTCGAGTTCGACCCTGGGATCTATACCAGGTTAAATACATAGCAGGACCGCTTGCTTTGTTTTGATTAATTTGATTTATATCGAGTGGTTCGATTTTTCTTGATTGACTTAGCCAAGTGATCGAGGTCGCAACGACCTATTTCTGTACCTTTACCTCTGTCGCTTGGCCGGTCATCAGAATGGCGCCGTTGCCGGGGAGCACGGCTTAGTAGTTTTCCTTTTCTTTTCATTTTGATTTTTCGCGGCTTTTCGCGGTTTTTGTTTATATTTTCTTTTTGTTTTATTTGGCCTTATTTTCTTTCTCTTTTATTTTTGTTTTTGTTTTCTTTTGTTTGTTTATTTTATTTTATATTTTTGCATATATACCCTCACCTTTATTTTCATTTCTTTTTCCTTATTATTTGATTACTTTTGCTGGTCTGACCACTCATCTCTTTTTCTTGCGAGGGCCCGAGGACCGAGGCGGCTACTCTCGAGAAGCCGGCGCAACCGCGGAATTCGGAGGCGGCTCCTTTCTTCGCGGAGCCGCAGGAGAGAGTGAGAGAGAGCTGAGTGGGTGAGGATTAGGGTAGATTTATTTTTATTCCTTATTATTGTAATAATACAGGACTCAGGACTTGGACACTCTTGGACTCTTCTACCGTAGCGGGTATGTTTCGCCGAGCACCGGTGTACTCGGGGACCCTTAGGACTTGCGCGGTTTTCGCGGCTTTTTCGCGGTTTTCTTTTTCTTTTATTTCTGTCTTTTCCGGTTTTTCGCGGTTTTTGCTCGAGCCCCTAGACTCAGGATTTTCTGGTGATTGTGTCGTAATTAGTAGGATCCACACACCTAACTGCTTATCTGTTCCCATAGATCGATAATTGGACCTACTTAAAAATCATTAATAAAAATAACCGATTCATTTGCCTTCATAGCCTACGTGCCGCAGCCCGTCCTGTAAAGCGCTTACTCCTACCCCCGATTTGTCGGACAGAGGAGGGACGGGCCAAGACCGGACTCTGGCTTGGAGGTCGGTGACCGATTAGACGGCTCTTCGCTAGACTTGCTCACCTAGGACTCGGCTCTACCGCTGCATCATTTAGGTTAGTTTCTTTTCAGTCTTTACTTTTATGCGCGGATCATTTTGCATGTAGAGTGTTGGAGGCAAGGTACGCATTTCTTACTCAGCATGCATCATTGATTTATCGTGCATCGGCTTTTTCGTCTTCTCCCCCCTGTTTTGGACTTAATAACCAGGAGAACCGAAAAATTCGTTAGGCCTTTGTTTGCTTTGAAAAATATTAAAAAAGTGAAACCATAAAATTGGGACTGCTAAAATTATTGATCTTAAAACCGCTCACCCTAAAAACTTTGTCTTGGGGAGAGCAACCCCCTCATTGTATGGTTTGGATGCGCGAGAGAGTGACCCGCACCCTAGGTAGAGCCCCCCGCTGCTAGTCCCGACCGATTACCGACTCTTCCGTGCGGGCCAGTCGGTTGGGTTAGCATCGGATATCCCAACAGGTCACGTAAGCGCTCTGATATTTTGTGTGTTCACCAAAATAAAATTGACAAGATAATTTGACCGAACTTTCACGGTCTTCAGCTCGCGTTGCGTTGGTGAACCAGGGGTTTGTTTTCAGATCATAATTTTTTCAGATCCCATCCGCCCTAACTCGCCAGATCAAGATGATGGGTAGACGGTCTCTTAGGCAGCCTCTGGCTGCACCGCTTTCGGGCGCGTCTACCTCCTCATCTAGGTTGGCTCGCGAGAGCTCAGACCCGCTCTCCGAGCCCGAGTACGATTCCACCCTGTTCCCCCTCGACCCCCTTTCTGATCTACCTGAGAGACACGAGCCCGAGGAGAGACTGATTGATTTGACAGCACCTGAGTTGGGCTCGTTTGATTTTGCAGATGTCACTATGGCCGGAGCCAGCAGTTCAGATGATCACTCCCGACAGCCCGAGCACTTTGTACTTGACCAGGGAGAGATCAACTCCACCTTGATCGCATCACTCGAGACAGTCCAGCAGCAGCTCTGCGATCAGGGGGCATTTATGATAGAGATGAGGCGAGAGTTGGAGAGGCTCAGAGCAGAGAGAGACCAGCAGAGCGAGCCTGAGGAGATACCTGATGCAGAGGCACGAGCCGCAGCAGCAACAGCAGCAGCCGCAGCAGCCGCGGGAGGAGGAGGACCACCTAGACCGATGCGGGAGTTGCACAACCCCGGATCTACACTGATGCACCATTGGGTGGTAGTACCTGCTATCGTGGGGGACTTCAAGTTCCCCCCGAACACCCTGCAGATGCTTCCTCGTTTTCACGGACTTGCCACTGAGGAGCCCCACCTCCACCTCCAGGAGTTTCTGATGATCTGCAGTACTGTCCACGACCGGCATGTGGACCAGGACACGATCCGGATGATAGCCTTCCCGTTTTCACTGGCAGATAGAGCAGCCACCTGGCTGAAGCATCTTGGGAGGTTTGTCTACACATGGGAGCAGCTCCGCACCGAGTACTTGAACAAGTACTATCCACTCGGGCGGACGAATGCAGTGAGGGCCCTGATCAGCAACTTCTCCATGTTCCCCAACGAGCAGTTTCACGAGGCATGGGAGAGGTTCCGAGAGCTCCTGGACAGATGCCCGCACCATGACATCACGAAGCCGAACCTTGTGCAGAGCTTCTTCAGCGGGTTGACACCAGAGCTACAGGGCCTGGTGAATGCTTCTTGCGGCGGGTCCTACTTCGCCAAGGACCACGACCAGGTCTGGGCCATCTTCGAGGAGATGGCTGAGAACTATATGGTGATGTCTCAGACCAGGTTGTATACTCAGAAGACCCAGCCACATCAGCCAGGACCCGTGCAGTACCAGCGGATAGCACGGGTAGCTGCAGGTCCATCCAGTTCGTCCGCAGCCGCAGCAGCACAGGCATAGTCGTCAGCTGCGGACATGGGCATTATCAGCGAGAAGCTGGACCGCATGGAGCTGATCGAGAAGAAGCAGTGCCAGAGTATCACGCAGATGGAGCAGATGGCACAGGTTCTGAGCGACATGAAGACACAGCTCATGTGTCTCTAGGAGGCACAGACGGCTTCTCAGCCCCGTCTTCAGTCGCGAGGCGACGCCGACAGCAGCAGCAGCTCGTCCCAGCGCTCCAGCACCCATGTGCAGCCTAGACAGGTCCATCTTGTACAGGTGGAGCCGTACCAGCAGCCGCAGCCCACCTACCAGTCCCCACCATCTCCAGAGATGCAGATGGTGGTCTACCAGCCGGACCAACCTCTGGCAGTACTCCCGCCAGCCCCCTATGATGCTGAGCCGTTGATGGATGTCAACGGGATTTGGTATGACCGTCCCCAGCCTGGGATCCGACGAGACCATTCCGGATTCAGGTGGGGGAGTGGTGGTACCCAGCCCCAGCAGCAGCCGTCAGGACAGGGAGGGCAGTACTCCCAGTAGAGAGATCACCACCACCAGCAGCAGCAGCCCCCAGCATATCAGCAGCACCAGCCATCATCCTTCGGTCCTCGTCCCTATCAGCAGCAGGGACAATCGTGGAGACGTGAGCAGCAGGCTCACCCGGTTCAGCAGCAGCACCCGTCCTCATACCCCTCTTACCAGCACCACCAGCAGCAGTTCCAGCAGCCTCACCCCCAGAGAGGCTACCCGTCGGGCTCCCACGAGAGACCCGCTTCGGATGACATTGCCCGCCTCCTCACGGACCAGTAGGCCACATTCCGACGGGAGATGGACGAGTTCCGCCAGGAGATGCGGGACTTGGTGAGAGGGAAGGCCGCCATTCCAGCCCAGATTGAGCCGAACCCGAACAACCTCAAGAGGAAATCTGAGCAGGTAGTACATACTGAGTTTGCCACTCCTAGTGACCCATTTGATGATACATCTTCGGATCTGTTTGATGCTGATTTTGTCACACTTAGGAGCGGTAGGACCCCAGCAGGCGGCGGCGCCTCATCTGAGCTACCTCACGAGGACACTTCAGAGGCGCCACATGAGGAGGAGGAGAGCGGTACTGAGGCCGCTCCAGATGATGACGGTGGCACTGAAGCCACCAAGGATGCTGATTCCACCGGCGGTACTGAGGCTGCCGCTTCACCAGATCTAGGAGGTGGTACTGACGCCACCAGTTCAGCCGAGCCATCCCGCGGTACTGATGCCGCGAGACGTCTACCAGCAGCAGCAGCAGAGCCAGCCCACGGTGGTACTGAGGCCACCAGTGTTTGTCGTGATAGAGATGTTGTCTTTCCTCGCATTCCTGTATCTCAGAACTCTGTTGTGAATAAAGGAAAAGGTTTACTTTCATCTGATCCCACTGTGGTGCATGATGTATGTGTGGATCCGGTCCTTGAACCGTCTAGGCCTTTTCCTAGTCCTTCATCTGAGAAGGACCCTGTGATCCCCTTCCCTAGAGCCCTTCAGATGGGGAAGGGGAAGAAAAAAGAAAATCCAAAAAAAAGAGAGCTTGAGGAGTTCAGCCAGAGCATGATCGATCGATTCCACATCCAACTGACCCTCCAGGAGGCCTTGCAGCACATCCCCCTTCTCCAGCGATCTTTGAGAGAGAGGACTACAGTCAGGAGAAGGAGGAGGAACCACACTTCAGAGATACATGTGCTGACGAAAGCCACGTGTTTCGCGATCCAGAACCGTCTGCCAGCCAAGAGGCCAGATTCAGGGGCCCCGTATGTCATATGCCAGATTAGTGAGCAGAGGTTCGACCGTACTCTACTAGATAGCGGATCGTCGATCAACCTTCTTCCGGCAGCCCTTCTCGACCGCTTTGAGTTGGGCACTCTTCGACAGAGCAGGACAGTCCTTCAGTTCGCTGATCGATCTGTCAAGAGGCCGAAGGGGTTATTACGAGACGTTATCGTCACGATTCAGGGCCTGAAATTCCCCGTGGACTTCGTAGTGTTGGACATGGAGATCCCTAAGTCAGTGGCCGATACCCCCATCATCCTTGGTCGTCCGTTCTTGGCCACAGCCAAGGCGGTGACTGATCATGATAGCGGGAAGGTGTACTTTCGCGTCGAGGGCGAGAGTATACAAATAGAGACGGTCGAGGACTTCAGAGCTAGATTCAGAGCCCGCTCAGATGCGAGTACAGATTCAGAGCAGCTGACAGACGCAGAGCCAGACGTCCACCAGGACTGTGATTTTGTGATCACAGATGATGAGGCAGCTTAGGCAGATCTTGAGACACAGACCATCCTCTCACTTTCAGATACAGCTGACGCCGAGATGATAGCAGAGGAGAGTCTGGAGAGCACAGCCCTGGTCCCGGATACCATTGAGGTAGCAGAGCCGGTCCTTGATCGGAGCACGATGTTTAGTGATGGTGGTGCTGAGGCCACCTTGTTTTCCGGTGGTACTGATGCCACCGCAGTTGATACAGATCCCTCGGATTCAGAGTCTGATTGGGCCGATTGTTATGATCAGATGCCAGACATGAGTTCACCTGAGCCTATAGATGAGGAGGAGGCAGATGCAGAGCAGACCAGAGACAGTGCAGTTGAGCAGCCTTCTCCCGATCCAGTTTGCGAGAGTACGCTTTCACTTTCCCAGGCAGATTTGGCAGATTTAGCAGCTTTCACTCATTTCCTTCCGCAGCCAGATTTGCCAGCACCCAGCATTCCAGAGCTAAAGCCGCTCCCTACTTCGCTGAAGTATCGATTCCTTGCGGGCGAGCCAGAGATGTACCCAGTCATCATCTCCGCCGAGTTGACTGGAGATCAAGAATCCCGTTTGATGGGGGTTCTTGAAAAGAACCGCAAGGCGATCGGATGGAGCGTAGCAGATCTCCATGGGATTAGTCCATCAGTGTGCTCCCACCATATCTATCTCGAGGAGGGGGCGAAGCCGTCGCGTGAGTTCCAGCGGTGACTGAACCCCAACCTGAGAGAGGTTGTGATGAAGGAAATATCAAAATGGTGGAGTGCAGATTTTATTTATCCCATTTCCGACTCCAAGTGGGTCAGCCCCTTGCATGTGGTGCCCAAGAAGACGGGCATCACGACTGTGATCAGTGAGTCGGGAGAGGAGATCGCTACACGAGTACCCACCTCTTGGAGGGTTTGTGTTGACTACAGGAGACTCAACCAAGCCACCAAGAAGGACCATTTCCCCCTGCCTTTTATTGACCAGATCATTGAGAGACTGGCAGGTAAGAGCCATTATTGCTTCCTAGATGGGTACTCGGGCTACAACCAAGTGGCCATCGCTCCTGAGGATCAGGAGAAGACCACCTTTACCTGTCCCTTCGGCACATATGCTTTTCGACGCATGCCATTTGGGCTATGCAACGCCCCTGCGACTTTTCAGAGGTGCATGCTGTCGATCTTCTCGGACATGGTAGGGGAGTGTTTGGAGGTCTTCATGGACGATTTCTCGGTCTACGGCGACGGATTCGATTCTTGTCTTGACTGCCTAGACCGGGTGCTCCAGCGATGTATTGAGTTTCACTTGGTGCTATCTTGGGAGAAGAGTCACTTTATGGTAACTCAAGGGACGGTGCTTGGCCATATCATCTCCAACAGGGGCATGGAGGTTGATCCGGCCAAGGTTGATGTCATTAGGAAACTCACACCGCCGTCCAATCTGAGGCAGCTACGGTCATTCCTGGGGCACGTTGGATTTTATAGGAGATTTATTCAGGATTTCAACAGGATTGCCCGACCGTTGACTGACCTTTTGACGAAAGACACCGAGTTCCTTGTCGATGACAAGTGTCTTTCGTCGTTCGCGACTCTCCAACAGTGCGTTATTGAGGCTCCTGTCCTCCAGCCGCCTGATTGGTCTCTCCCATTCGAGATCATGACGGATGCCTCCGACTTTGCCGTAGGGGCAGTGCTGGGACAGAGGAGGGATGGAGTTCCATTTTCCATACACTATGCTAGCCGCACATTGGATTCCGCCCAGCGGAATTATACGGTTACAGAGAAGGAGATGCTAGCCGTAGTGTTCGCCCTAGATAAGTTCAGATCGTATATCATCGGATCTAGAGTGACTTTGTTTACAGATCACACCGCCATCAGGTACCTCATGGCAAAGAAGGATGCCAAGGCCAGACTGACTAGATGGATCCTTCTACTCCAGGAGTTCGACATTGAGATCAAGGATAAGCCTGGAGTCAAGAATGTGGTGGCGGATCATCTCTCCCGACTAGAGCAGCCTGAGGATTCTGAGCAGATTGACCCTATTAGAGATACCTTCCCAGATGAGGCGATCCTTGCTATCGCCTCACTTCCATGGTACGTCGATATTGTGAACTTTCTCGTTGTTGGGAAAGTCCACAAGATTGGCCTAGACAGAGACTTGAGACCTTCCTTGCGAAGGCCAAGTCCTACCATTGGGAGGATCCCATCCTTTACCACGAAGGAGGGGATAGCGTCTGGCGTCGGTGTATTCCTCAGGAGGAACACCATAGCGTCCTCACTTACTGCCACCAGCTTGAGGCAGGAGGACATCATTCTGGGAGGAGAACGGCACAGAAGGTGCTCCAATCCGGCTTGTGGTGGCCTACACTCTTCAAGGACTCAGATGAGTTCGTGAAGAGGTGTACTGACTGTCAGAGGATGGGAACTTGTGGACAACGTGATATGATGCCGATGCAGCCCATTCACTTCTGTGAGGTTTTTGACGCATGGGGCATCGATTTCATGGGTCCATTCCCTAAGAGTCAGGGATTTGAGTACATTCTGTTGGCCGTTGATTATGTGAGTCGTTGGGTGGAGGCTATCCCCGCCCGAGCCGCTGATGTGAGGACAGTTTGCAGATTTTTGAAGAAGCACATCATCACGCGGTTCGGGGTTCCACGAGTTCTAATTTCTGATGGGGGATCTCACTTCATCAACGACCAGGTGAAGGCACTTGCTAGCGAGTTCGGCATAGACCATCGTGTTGCTACACCTTACCATCCACAGACGAATGGTCTAGCCGAAGTGTCGAATAGGGAGATCAAGACTATATTACAGAAAGTCGTCCGCCCTGACCGAAAGGATTGGTCACAGCTCTTGGACTCGGTCTTGTGGGCATATAGGACGTCTTTCAAGACACCTTTGGGCACATCTCCCTTTCGCCTCGTATACGGTAAGCCATGCCATTTACCTGTTGAGCTGAGGCACATGTCACTTTGGGCAGTCACAGATATTATCATGGATCCAGATGGTATGGGAGACCAGAGAAGGGTAGAGCTAGCTGCCCTGGAGGAGCTTAGAGATGCAGCTTTCTCAAGCAGCCTACATTATAAGGAGAAAGTCAAGGAGTGGCATGATTCTCATATCAGCCACAAGCATTTTGAGATTGGACAGAGAGTATGGCTGTTTGATGCGAGGCTTAGATTATTTCCAGGGAAGCTACAGAGCAAATGGAAAGGACCTTATCTGGTTAGAGAGGTACACGACAATGGTAGCATCGACATATCTGAGTTGTCTTCTGAGAGTACCTTTCGAGTGAACGGCCAGCGGCTCAAGCCATTTCTCGATCATGAGCCACGGGTCGTTGATCTTGCCCCTATTCATTTTGCGTGAGATGTGGTCTTTGACTCACATCTAATGCATCTCACGCCGGAGTTTCACTGATCTTCCGACTTGTATAGATCCAGATGTCTATATCACCACATTCTTTAGTCCCACATCCCTTTCTCCATCTTGTGATTACGCTATACTTAGTGTGCGCTTTACCCTAAGTATAGGGGGATGTGAGACCTTTCGGGTATTCCTTTTGTTTCTGTCTACCCCTGTTTTGCTGCCTACACTTAGGGATATTTTACCCTAAGTATAGGGGGGGTAGACCCTGTACATTCTCCACTCGGTTTTTCCCTTCGTGTACAGCCTGCTATACTTAGGATTACTTGATCCTAAGTATAGGGGGAGACCCGAGTCCCTCTTGACTTTTCACTCTTCTTTTTGTATAGCTTTCCTTTTCACTTCCCTATACCTAGCACGAGTTATGTCTTCTTCATCGCTCTTGACTCTGAGGACATCGTTCGAGCTAAGTATAGGGGGGTGTGTATATATTTCATATATACTTTAGCCATAACTCGTACTTTGTGTGAGTGTGTTAATGAATAAAATGGCTAAAAATCACAAAAATTAAAAAATTTTCATAATCTTCTTTTATTTGCACATACATAGCTAGTGTACAAATTATTTTTGTAAAAATGATTTCAAAAAAACTTTTGTGTAAAGCTTGTGTAAATATTTTTGTATCAAAATTATGTATATAGTACAAAATTTTTCCAAAATGTTTTGAAAATCAAAAGTTTGCAAAAATCTTGTGTAAATGTGTGTGAATATCTTTTTGCAAAACTTGCACTTCATGCATCATTCACTCATGATTTCAAAACATTTTTCAAAAATTTTGCATGATTGTAAATCTTTGTGTAAATAAGCATCTTTTTGTACATATGTATATAGTTTTTCTGGATGATAGTTGACATTTAAGCTAGCCTGGAATCAAATTGAGAAATGGAGCTTGATTAAGATCTTAATCCACCTAATTTCTAAGAGGAACCTTATAGGGCTTAGGTTTAAGGCTTTTCAGGTCCATGGTGACTTAATTCTTTGAGTCCACTAGGCTATGATCACATGTCATCTCAATGAGCCTAAGTAGAGCACTTAACAACAACACATGACTCATATAGACAATGGCTTTACTTGGACACCAGCACTATGCACCGAGCTCTCTACGGATGAGGTGGTGAGGAGGCAGTCTTCCTTGACTTGGGGTAGCATATGAGGGTAGTACTTCTAGGCGGAACCTCTCTTCTTCTTATAGTGAAGGAAGTGCGTCTCAACTTGGTCTGGTTGCCATGAGGTCTAACGACGGGAGTTGTGGGTTGCAATAAAGCTTCAAAAGAGGGATAGTCTACTGGCTCAAGAGGAAAAACTCCTTGTATATATGTTGCACATGTATATGTTGTATAGATGCACTCGAAAAAAAAATGTGCAAAAAGAAAAAGAACTCCAAAAAAGTGGTGGGTCTGAGAGAAAATGATAATCCCACCGGAGTATGTATATAAAGTGCAATAAGCAAAGCTTGGTTTCATGATCCACCTGTTGTAGCTTGCAGCAGGGAGACTTGGCTACACTGGTCAAGCTCCCAAGGGTACTTGGCTACACTGGCCTTGACCCATTCTCTTCTTCCCCCTCTTCTTGAGCCGGTTGTACTTGAACTTAGAAGGGAATACCCCGCTCCTCGAGGAAAGAGTGGCCAGAGTGAGGTCATAGAGTTACCTTGTTGGGGAGGGTTGTCAAGTTGCCATTTCTGAGGTGGAGAGCTTAGACCTCACTTTCACAGGACAAGAAAAGATTCATGGTCTTCAGGGTTTGTGATTGATGACTTGTTCTGATCTGGAGCATTGAGGAGTCTTGGTTATAGATTAGTGGAACTTGGAGGCCGTTGAGTTTTAAGCTTAAGTCTAAATAAGGTTCCGACACATTAATAATCCAAAGATCTGATCGAGCTCCATACCCCAATTTAATGAAGGCAAGTTTAATAATCAACCTTGATCCATGTACATCCTCTTTTTCTTTTTCTTTCTTTCTTTTTCACTTCTTTTTCAAATAAGTGTTTGCTAAGGGACTAGCAAAGTTAAGTATAGGGGGGTGATGAATACCCATTCATCACTCTTTATTCTTATATTTTAGCTACAAAAACCTTTGCAAATGCATGTAGATATGTGTAAATAGGAATAATTAGCAAAAGCATGCATTGTGTAAAAATCTATAATTAGCATGTTTTTGTGCAAAAATAAAAGAATAAAGATTAAAAATAAAAAGAGGGAAATATTTAGAATA
This sequence comes from Ottelia alismoides, assembly GCA_037367405.1. Taxonomy (NCBI): domain Eukaryota; kingdom Viridiplantae; phylum Streptophyta; class Magnoliopsida; order Alismatales; family Hydrocharitaceae; genus Ottelia; species Ottelia alismoides. The sequence goes on from JAZKJV010002154.1 coordinate 20,692, forward strand.
AATATTGAGCAACCTAACCCAAGGGAGGGCTCAGCATGGGCCTGACCGCATAAAAGCCACAGTAGAGGGAGATAGGGGCTCATGTATTTATGTAAATAAAATATAAATGTTTTCCTCACCCAAAAATATGCTTGTAAATACTTGTATATATTTATAAAAGATAAAAAAACAAAATAAAAAATTAAAAATATAAAAATACATTGTACATATACCATGTATATAGATGTACATATCTATTTATTTTCCTTATGTAAATTAATAATAAAAATAAAATAAAAATATCCTTTTATTCCTTATTTTATACTATAAATAAATAAAATATAAAATAGGAATAAAATTGTACAAAAATAACAATTAAAAATCCAAAATTAAAAACCTACATATTGTCTATATACCTATATCTAACCCTACTATGTATATAGCTTATTTTTATTTCCAAAAATTAATTAAAAATCACTAAAAAATAGAGAAAAATAAAACAAAAATATTTTGTGTTTTAAGTTTTTGCTAATTCCGCCATTTTCTAGCCTAAAATAAATAAATAAAAATAAAATACGTGGCAGCATCTCATTGGCCCACGGAGATGTTGACCTCCGGTCAACTCCCTCCGCGGACCGTCTTCCCCAGCGGATCTCGCGCCCGACCCATTTTCTCCTCTTTTTCCACGCTCGATCCGCTCGCCATCTCCGCAAACCCCGGGTCCTATCGCTTCTTCATACATCCGCGACCCTCGCCGGGGTATCCACATTGGGATCCGCGCTTCTCACAGCCCTACCCGACCAGCCCTAGCCGGACCTGCACCCACTTAAATACCGAGCTCCGCCACCCATTTCACGCATCTGTGGCCATTTGCTTCGTTCTCCAGTGAGCTCCAGAGAGAGAGAGGTGACAGCTCACGCCTCGACCTGTTGCAGCGAGGAGAGGAGGCGAAAACCATCGATCCGGCGAGTCATCACCGCCGTGCTCCGCCCTGAGTTGGAGCTCGAGCCTCGGATGTCGACGCTCCTTGAGGCGAGGATCCAGAGCTTCGCAAGCTCGTCCACAGTCGATTCATCCACCCAGGTAGACCCTATTCCCTTTCCTTTTCGTCAATTTCAGATTTCCCCCAATTCGAGCCATCGCCGTGTTTCGTCGATTCCGACCGCCTCACACCTCCATTCAATCATCAGAATCCATCGTCACCTCTGCCTTCCTCCCGCGCACCTTCTCCATACCCCTATCCAACCCAGCTCGCACAGGAGCTGGGGTTCGAGCTCCTCCGTCTACCCCCCTCGCCGGAGCTCGCCCATATCGCCCCACCGGTCACCTTCACCCGCCTAACGGGGTCGAGGAACTTTGCCCTCGACCCACGAGTCTCCTGGTATATTTTGCAGGTACTTCCCAGCCCATCTGAGGGATTGGGTCATTCGGGCCAGGAGCTTCAGCTCCGCCGACCTCGCCGGAGCCCTCCAGGGCTCGGCTGGGTCATCGGAACCCACCATCAGCTGCGGAGCATCATCGCGGAGCTTCTCCGATCTTCAGAGGCAGCAGGGGAGGATTCCAGCGCACGCACGAGGCCGGCGAAACTCGCCGGCCAATTGTTCTTCCAGCATCTTCCCCGACCGTCCGATCGCCCTCGACCTCCAGTTCTCATCCTGACCGTCCACTTGAGGAGTTCCAGCCACCGTCAGATCTTGAAGAGGCAATCTGGACCGTCCGTTGCACGAGGTTTAGCCACCACGAGCCGCACCCGTTCAATCACCCACGTGGCGTACCCCCGACCGTCCGATCGCTGCGAGGACCTCAGTGTTGGAGCGCCACCCATTTCCAGTCGTCTATCTACCCACGTGGCGCCCATCCGTAGGCTCGACTTAATAAAGGGTAAATTACCCTTAGGCCCTTATCTTAGTTTTATTTCATTTGAGTCCTATAAATATTTAAGCACGTTATTTAGTTTTAGGTTTATTTGCACAATGGACCCTACACTTTAGAGTATTTGCTTATATACCCCTGCCTGTGTGAGCCACGTGCTTCGTCACGTGTGTTTTTGGGATATTTGCATCATATGCCCTTGTAGTTCTGATTGTTCTGAAATGAAAGAAACTTCTTAGTATTTCCATTTATGCCCCTGTGAATGGTTTTATTCCGCATGTGCGTTTATTTGTGGGTAAATTGCAACTGAGGCCCTCGGACTTTTGGTACGTGTTACCAATTAGTCCCCGGACCTTATTTTTATTACATATAGGTCCCTGAGTGCCCCAGGCACGCACGTCACACGTGTTTTGCTGGGTATTTTGCACCGGGACCCCCAGAACTTTGGGTATTTGCATTTCAGTCCTTGTGCACATTACCCTCTTGTGATTTTCGAATAAAATATCAAATCACCTCCAAATTCGATGAAAATTTGATACATGGCTCATGCCATGGTGTAGGATTTTTGAGAATTTTAGAGGACATTTTTGAGTTTATTTATTATTTTTAAAAATTCAAAAACTATCATTTTTGCTACTGTCTAGATTTAAAAACCCCAAAAAAATATAAAAACCCGTCTAAAAATTCTATAAAAATTAGCTACTGTTTGTCTTGTGTCCTTTTCTTTTCTAGCTAATTTTGGCTATTTTTCACCACTTAAAAACCTTTAAAACTTAAAAACACCTAAAAACTCATAAAAATTCTATTAAATAATTAAAAACCCAAAAACAATAATTCTGGTACCTAAATTTTCCTTATTTCATCTATTTTCTAGGAAAATTACCTCTAGGCCTTTTTGAGGTCCTTAGGTATTTTATCTAGGGACTTTAGGCTTGGCTGGACAGTACCACTTAGCTTTGTTACTGTTTGATTTTTAGAAATTAAAATAAATATCAAAAAAATCCCAAAAATTCACCAAAAACATAAAAAATTATAAAACACATAAAAATATTTTTGTTTGAATTTTTGCTTGATTTTTGTTGCATTAAATAAATTGTTGAAGTGTGCTTGTTTTTGTTTTTCTTATTTTCTTTATATTTTAAAAATCCAAAAAAAATATAAAAATAATTAAAAACCACTAAAAAATATTTTGTCTTTAATTTTGTTTATTTTTACTACTTCGTAGGCCTTCGGCCAATCCGTGCTGCTCGAGTTCGACCCTGGGAGCTATACCAGGTTAAATACATAGCAGGACCGCTTGCTTTGTTTTGATTAATTTGATTTATATCGAGTGGTTCGATTTTTCTTGATTGACTTAGCCGAGTGATCGAGGTCGCAACGACCTATTTCTGTACCTTTACCTCTGTTGCTTGGCAGGTCATCAGTCCTCTATAATTTTTCCATGCATGTAGGGACCTTTTTGCAAATTTTCAAACTCACGAGGGCCTCCTTGTAAAATACCCAGGCACGCATGTGAGGCACGTGCCTGGGGACCATTTTGCAAATATCAAAGGTTCTGGAGTCTTTTGTGCAAATTACCCAAGCCCTCACATGTTATGCACGTGAGGAGCCTAGGCCTGGGAGGCGCCTCTGGCCTGGGCAACGTGGCGCGAAGTGGTGGCTTGGGTTTTGGTCCGACGGACCTGAGCCTACTGGGCCGGATGGAGGCTGGTGCGTCCATGTGTCTTCAGCAGAGTCGTCCGATTGAATTGATCGGACGATACCTATATCTTCGTGCACCTCCGCTCGCTGCCGGAGGAGGCGGGGATCCGGCGAGGTCAATGGAGCTCCTCCACGCATCGTTCGCACGCCTGAAGGTCCGAGAGGATAGCTCGGTAGCTGGAGGAGATGGTGAGGATACGACGAGGCTCCGAGAATGGTCAGAGCTTGGAGCCGATGAAGCCTCGCCGGAGGAAATCAGCTCGACGGAGCTCCGATACGATCTTCGGCCAATGAAGATGGTAGCATGTGCAAGGGTTAGCATAGCTGAAGCTCAATGTGCGTGAGTGATTTGTGAGGTGAGTGAAGGCCCTGGAGTGACTAGAAGTGGAGGCCACTGCTCCTCCTCCGACCGAAGTGGAGGAGGAGATGAGTCGGGGCAGTGGAGGTTGTGAGGAAGAGATGGGTGGTCGGCGAGGATGTGGGTGAACTTGTGGAGATGGTCAGGTGATCAATGGAAGGTAGGAGTGATTGGAGGTGACACGATAATTAGGAGAAGAAGTCAAGCAAATGTGAAGGATCTGACCTGGAGATCGGAGAGACACCAGTGGAGGAGGTGGCTTGGGCTGAGGTCCCAGACGGTCCTCGGGTCGTCGCCCAGCTGGGCAGCCGAACCAGCAAGCTCAGCGGACGCTAGAGGCACCACGACATGATAGAGTAGCCGAGGGTCAACACAGGGGCAAGAAGTTGTCGTCACCTCGACGATCCGCCCCTCTGCTGTCACTAGAGGGGCGGGATAAGCTAGGCTAATGCCTAAAATGGTGGACGATGGTCACCAGTGGCGGAGGTGCTGATTTTATAGGAGGCAAAGGCCGGCCTTTATGAGGTGGCAATGTGTTTGAACGAAGGCTTTGATGGCTAGAAGTGATGGCGAGGGTTTATGGGGGTTATGCGAAGAACTCAGAGCGAAGGGCTATGCGAGGGAGTCGTTAGGTCGATTGGAGAGTGTCGGACGGAGTGGCTAAAAATGGAAGGGCGGGGCAGGGCGGCGAGGCGTAATGACTTGACTGGAGGAAGATAATGAGCAACATCCGTTGGATCTAGCGATCCAACGGCTTAGATGAGGGCGCTAGTGGAGGGTTGCGATTAGATCTTAGGATATGATCAAACGGCGAGATCAAGGCACAGATGGATGGATATGATGTGATATGGAGGAGATCCAACGGCCTGGGGAGAACGGGTGACGTGGAGAAAGGAGAAGCGTCAGATGAGAGATGGTTGGGAGGCTATGATGTTAGCGTGAGTAGGCGGCTTAGATCTGATCAAGATCGGATCCAACGGTGAGATTTGAAGGAAGAGATGAGCGGTGCTGATGGGAAGGTGGGTTTGATCGAACGATGGAGAAGAGTGAGGTGACATGGAGTGATAGTGGCCAGAGGATGAGGACGCAATCGGATGGCTGAGATTTAGGCGGTGAAGTGTGGTTGACATCTAATCTAGTAGTCTGATCTAACAGCTGGGAGTGGTGAAGGATGAACGGCGGAGATGGATGCGGGATGGAGAAGATCCGACGGTCCAGGCGAGTGCAGGGTGGCGGAAGGAGGCGCAGGCCATGTGGGAGGCACAGAGGGCACCACGTGGCGCAATCAGAAAATTAGAAAAAAGTAAATACAAAGAAAAATGCAAAAGAAATAGTTAGAGGCAAAATTGGAAAAAAGTCAAAACATGAAAGTTATTTGTCTCAATGAGATCTACAAGTTTCTTGTTGGATAAAAAGCGAAAAGAGGTCATTTATATAAAAATTATTTTTGGGGGTATTTTTAAGGGGGATAAAAACACCGACTTTTTTGTTTTGAGTTGTTTTGGTATTTTTAGTCTTTTTAAGGGTTGGTTATGTTATGGACAATTACTCTACGTAATTTTTAGGGGTTTTTGATGAGAAAATAAATACAAAGAAAATAAAGGAAATTAAGTACAATTAATTCAAGGTTAATTATACACAATATATTACAAGATAAAAATAAAGAATTAATGGTGATTTTTATTGGATTGATTAAGCCAGAGGTTTAATTAACGGCTTTTAGCATGATGAATACGAGATTCATCACTCTGTCTCTCAAGATCTCATAAACCAAGTGTCTTCAAATTCTCAAGCCTTGAGTGAAAGTGAATATGTCAGATATACACCAACTCCTTAGTTACTGATTTTTTATTTTTTATATTTTGCATTTTTTAAGAATTTAAATTTTTTATTTTTTAATTCTTCAGAGAGATGTTGATTGGTCTAAGATCATATGAATAGTTGCATCTACTTCCAGTCAGTATGGGTGTAAGTACAGACCGTTAGACGGCTACCCATGTTACTTGAGGACTGAGCCATAGACAGTGTCCTCTAAACAACCCACTCTACTATGGGATACGTAGTTCCCTCACTGGAGAATAGCTACTCATTTTTAAGCCCAGTAGTTAGAGTCTCTGTCAAAGAAATTTTTAATTTTTTTCAGATTTTTATGGAATTTTTAAATAAAGTTAGTCTTTTATTTACAAAAAAATTAATCCCTCAATTGTTAAAAATATTTTTATATAATTTTCTCAAATACTAGTTCACAGGTAAACTTAAACCCTAGCCCAACAATATTTCAAAAATTTTAACATACGAGTTATGGCTAAAGTATAGACAATAATATACGGTATACCCCTATACTTAACTTTTGTTATGTAATCATAACACAAGTGATATGAAGCCATAGCTCTGGTTAAATAGAAGGTGCTACAACGGAACTAACTCGGAGATCCCCCTATACTAATGTCAAATATGACCTAAGTATAAGAAGACAGGTAGAGGGAAGGTTGATGAGTCGGGCCCCCCCATACTTAGGCTGAAAATGACCTAAGTATTGGATGCGGAATTTGGGTTGGGGGATGATAAATCCCTGATATATCAACTTAATTTAATATATTTATCTCTCTTTCTTAAGTTAATCACAAAGATTAATTGATTAATAACACTAATTACTAATTTGTATGTTGTATAGAACTGGCACTAATTATTATATATTATTTAATCTTATTATCGTGCTATTATTTTATGTATTTATTTATTATTAAAAATCAAATAAAAATTAAGATAATATTGTATATAGATAAAATAATATAAAAATATAAAAAAAACCCAAATCAATAAATAATAATAGTAAAGAAAATACAAGAAAATTGTTTTATATGATTTTAATTCGTATTTAATTTTTATCAATGTATAGATGACCTCTGATCTCTTTGACTTCTGCATGAAAGTTGTAGATCTCATCGAGATCTACAACTTTCATGTTTATCACTTTTCTAATTCTCCCTCAAACTAGTTCTTTTCTAATTATCTCTGATTTCTGTATTTTCTCCAATCCTGATTGGGCCACATGGCACCTTGTCATCGTACCACATGGCCTGCTTATCTTGCCGCCACGCGTCAGCTCTGCTACCATCTAATCAGTTCATCTCAACAGTCGATACATGCCCTCACTACAACCCTTCGATCTGACACCCGGATCGGATCACAGCCGCCCAACTGCGCACCACTTGCAAACCATCAGAAGTATTCTCCTTTTTCATTTCATCCGTTTGATGGTGCTTAAGATCTAGCCATTTTATCATCCTGATCATGCCAATCCAAGCCTTAAACTAGCACCTTGTTGATGAGTGTCTGATCCTAATCCAATGATGGAGGAGTTGCCTTAGGTCGTTAGCTGTTGAGCCTTCAAGGTACATGATTCTTCGTTTCTCTCCAGTTTCTCTCCATATTCATTACTAATTCTAGCAACTTCCTTCTTAACCACCATCGCCAAGTAGGGATGAGCATTGGGCTGGGTCGGCCCAACCCAGCCCGAAGCCCAACCCAAAAAGCCTGGTCCGGCCCAAGCCCAAACGAACATTGGGCCAGGCTCGGGCCCAACATTTAGGCCCAAAATTTTTTGGGCCGGGCTCGGGCTTGGCTCGACCCAGTCCGATCCGACCCAAGGGCCCGGCCTGAAGAGGGCCCGAAACCTTCCCATATCCTACACAGCTGGAAACTCTCATCTATTGCATGCACACTATGTTCATGTATCCTGTCTTCATACAATGTTTATAAATAAAGAAAGTCAGGTATTGGAACATATGAGTTGATGATCATAGTATTTTAATTTGAAATTAATTTTCCTTAATTAGTCTATGGTTTAGATTCTGATGGTTATTCTTGAATTTGTTAGTGTTTAATTTTTGTTCCATCAGAATATTTTCTATTATTGAACCTTTATCCAATATGGCATTATGCCCATTTTTTAACATGTAGTTGTTAACTTTGTAAGTTTGTTTCACTCTTTCAATTTCTGTAATGAGATATGTTTATGGTATCTATAATTGAGTGCACTTGTATAAAATGAGAAATCATCTCCAGTAGAATTGACTTTTAGTTGTTTCACAATTAATATGGCATATGTTTTAAACAATTTTGGCTCGTCAAACTTGAATTATGATTGACTTTAAATAAAAACTCAAAGTTAATAATCTTTAATGGGTGGAGATGGGTCGGACCTGGGCTTGGGCCGAACCAAAGAAACTTTTACGGGCCTAGGCCTGACCCAAGGCTTGAAGTTTTTAAATGGGCTTGGGCCTGGGCCCTTCAGGTCCCGGCCCATGCTCATCCCTATCGCCAGGCGCTACATCGATCAACCCTGATCTTCACCCAAATGATAACTTCCCCTCATTCCTTCTCTCTTCATTGAAAATGGTGGTTAAAACCAACATTCTCAACCACAGGTCATCAACCGCCTTCACCTAAAAACCCATTCACCAGCCAACTTCCAACTCATCCTCTACTACATTAGTCACCTCCCAGCCTCTAACTTGCTTTTGTGACAGGGAGAGCAAGCATTAGATGAGCCACAACGTAAAGAAGGCTCCGATAAGATCCTTGGTTCTTGACCAAGTTGCAGACCTCCCATCGGGCTGCTAGATCTTCCACGCAAGCCCTCGTGGTTAAGCGAAGATCCCTAGAGCTTTTGAAGCTTCAACCAGGCATTGATTCATCACCTAGACTTCATTCCATTCCATTTTCCAGGTAAATAGTTTATCTTATTTCTATCTTGTTTTCATCTATTTCCTAAATCCATCTCTATTCGCTTTCAATTGATCTAATCATCTGTATTTGCTCGCATCGAATCCATTATCCATGTGTACTCATTCCTATTTTGAATATGCTTCTTCATTTCTGTGTTCACCACGATTCGGATCTTTGCTCTGATCAAGCAGAGATTCCAAGGCTTACCAACCAACCTCGCATCGCCTTCCATTTCACCTCACTATCATCGTTCTGTGTTGTCTATATGTGGAACTAACACTGCAAGGGAGTTGGTCTTCAATGATCTGAGGTTGAGTCATAGCTCCGATATCCAAGTTTCACTTCGGTGGTACGCCATTGATAGAGTTATAGAAGGTGTTTCACATTTTCTTTAGCCTCTAACCAACTTTGCGAAGCAATTATGAAGGTCACTCGACATTCAGTTACAGCAAAGGAGTAAAGAGGAGAAAAAGATGTTCCGTCAGAGCACATCTCAGGGTTCGTCGTGCGCGGAGGAGCTGAAGAACGGAGGAGAAGCAGCTGCCATTGGGATCGCTGCGATTAGGCGTAATCCAACGATTGCAATTGAACCACGTCAATACACCGAAGCAACACTTCAAGCCTGAGATCCGGAGTCGGAGCCTCAGTACGAGCCTTGTACGAAGCATCATAAGAGGACACGTGGCCTGAGTCTCCATCCCCGAGCCTAACAAGATCACATGTCTTGCGTACGTGAATGCAAAATTTGCAGAGCCAGCCCCTAATTTCTCAAGAATTGTAGATAAGTCCTCCCGCACTGTAAAAATTTCATAATACCCCCTACAGGTTATATTAATTGTATTTTAGTCCATGTTTGTCCTTATTTGTAATAAATCTTGGAGTTTTTATTGCATTTATGCCCTTGGATATATTTTTAAATAACTTTTTATCTATAAATCCAATTAAAGTGATTTTAGTCTCGTTTGAAAGCTAGTTTGTTGCTCTGTCTATTTGTGTGCGTTGTGATTACTTTTAATATAAAAACATGCTTGACTTATTTCATCTTCTAATTGCTTAATTAGATCCTTCATTGAAGTTGTAATTGGCATTATTGTGAGCAATTAATCCTGATTAATTTCTTGCTCCTTAATGGACAATTACCAGTTAGTTTTGGTCATTACCACTAAGTTAATAATTTGATGAATTGCTTATTAAACTCATTTGATCAACTAAGTAAAATTGATTGTTATTGATTTCTAGACCAAATATTGATTAGAGCTTTCTTCGGGTTTGGTTTTAGACTTCATTGGATTTTCTATCAATTCAATAATTTATTGTGATTGACTCCAGTTGTTCGTAGAGTTTGTAATTGCATTGTGAGTGTTGTAAGTTATTTGTCTGTGCATTATGTTTTTCCTATAAGTTAAGTGCATAAAAAATGTGTTAAAAAATCATCTCTTCTCTAAGTTGTGCATTCGCTCAATTAATTAATCCAAGAATTGCCACTTAAGATATATGACATTTATATTAATCATTAAATTGCTCACGTACTTATGTTCGACCCTAGATTTCCCAGGTTAAAAATTAAATCTGAATCCTCTTCATAGAGATTATTCCTTATGTTCTGTATGACACGTTAAGTGTCCGTGCTACAATGGATTATATTATTACATGTATTTAGCGGTTCATCAGATGACGTCATTGCCGTGGACGCGATACATTTTTTTATCATTTCTAAGGGTCAAATATTCATTTAGTGATTGTTAGGTTCTCGACTTGAGTGACATTTTAGATCAATGTATCATGCCAAATAGAAAGATTGTAGGTCATACTTGCTTGATCTATTTCGTAAATTAGGACACATTGCACAAATCTCATAAGATTCACAATTGTAAAAATCTTAGGAAATTCATGTACGTACGTAGCATACGTTCTACTTAGTCAAATTAATCAATTTCTTCACTGCTATAGAACTAATGCTTAGGTGTGGCTTTTTCGACTTGCATCATATAGCTAGATTTATAAATTATGTTCTGCATCCACATGGAGAGTATTGGAAAGCATTGTAAGTATCTCTAAACGACTGCATGCATCATTGATTTCCGACTGCATTCCGTTTTTTCTCTTTCTCCCTCGATATTCCATAACTTAAGGATAAATAAAAAGGGTTTGTACGTTAGACGATGCTTGTGGTCACTTAAACTCAAGCTATAATCAAAACTCTTAAAATCAAGATTGAATTAATGCAAGTTGACCAAAATAAATTGGAATAAAAGAAACCTTATTTTACAGATGCATAAAGCCCTCATTTGTTTGCAAGAACTTATCAGTGAGAGAGGGACGACATTAGGGTAGAGACAAGCCATGGATTTGTGTATAGACCACTGGTTCTACAAAAATGATTAGCCACTTCTTAGTGAAGATATACGGGTAGCTGATAAACAGTTTGGATTTCATTAGCAGAGTGGAAGGTTTAGAGGACACCGCGTAAGGCTCGGTCCTCAAGTAACGGGTAGCCGTATTTATACAGTCCGTACTTACTTCCATACTGGTTGAAAGTGGATGCAACTATTCATACAAATCAGGCCAGTTTGTAAGGAAATTTAGGTACCCAACATCTCGTCACTCTTTCAAGATTTGTATTTGATCACCAATTAAAATTGATAAGATAATAAGGCCATCATCCCGACCTTCAGCATTCAGTTGGTTAATTCACAATGGATCGTTATTGTTTTGTGTGAGTAACTCTGCATATTCACATGCCCAGTAGAACTAAGTTTGTTTTGTATCTAGCGTGATCCAATTCCCTATCTCTTGATTTCAAAGATGGATAATTGGTTGGATAGTTACTCGGATTTTGTGAGCTTGTCATTGAACCGCCCTAATATCATACCTACACCGGTCTAGTTCCCTTCTTCTCTTTCTTTAGTTGGACCATCTTAGTTTGGAAATAATCCTCTTTTCGAACTGTAGTATCATGATTCCCTCCTTAGGGTTGTTACATCCCAACCAGCCCCTTTCTTCCTTCTTTACTCACTGAGGAAGATCATCGCCTTATTGAGATAGACTTGATTTCGTTATGTTCTTCTACATCTCACTCCAAACCTTTATTTGATGAAGGTGATAACAACACCCTAAAGATGCCTCCTAAAAGATAGAATGGGAATAGAGAGGAGGAAGAACGAGAGGACCCATTGCATGCAATGTTGGCTAGGTTGGTAGAATCCGAACAGAACCAAGCACTTATGAAAGCGCAACTAGGTCGATTACAGTTGGGTCGAGATGCAACAATGGACATGACATATAGCCCTAGGAAGGTTGAGATGACCAATTGGTTGAGACCAACGGAATATGAAGTCGAGTACGAATTGAAGCAGTAGTTCCTTAGCTTACTGCCACATTTTCATGGGAATGCACATGAGGAGCCATATGTATTCCTTAGGGACTTTGAGTTGGTCTTTTCTAATCTTAATCATCCTAGGGTTAGTCATGACTGCATTAGGCTCAAAGCCCTTCCTTTTGCCATGAAGGATAAGGCAGACTACTAGATGAAGAACCTGGGGGTAGTCATAACAACCTTTGTGCGGTTCAAGGACCTCTTCCAGAAGAAGTTTCACCCTTTTAGTAGAACCAACTTGATGCATTCACGCATCATGAGTTTCTCCCATCTTCCCAATGAAGCTTTTTGTGACTCACGGGAGAGATTCAATGACCTCTTACAGAAGTGTCCTTGCCACGATTTAGAACCTACCATCTTGGTTCAATCTTTATATAGTGGTTTACACCCTGAGGTACATGGTTTGGTTAGTGCTTCTTGTGGAGGAAGCTATACGTCATGATGTGCGGACACCATCTGGAAGTTGTTCGAGAGAATAGCCGAGCTCAAACCGTGAGCAGAGCTCGTCTAGAGACCTCATTCCATTCACATCTACAAGGAGTGAAGGCTTCAGTAGATCCTTTTAACATGAGTTTAATAGCAGACAAACTTACAGTGGTTGAAAGTATCAATAAACGAATGGATGAGTTGGACAACAACTTATCCAAATTACCTAAGCAGATGGAAGAGCTTGATGATAAGGTACCCAAGATGAGAGTACCTGTCGCGACTGCACCTATCACTCCAGTTTACCATGTTCATCATATTCAGGAGCAGCAGATGTTAGGACCATCCCAACCATGGGTAGAGGATCATCCTTTAGCCCATTCTTGTCAGCAACAGCCACCATCTGTGGAGACAATCATCGAGGAGCCTTCCCAGGTGTGGGAGGTAAATGGTGTGTGGTGCACACATGACCCTGCTAGACATGGGAGTTCTTGGGACCGTTTCTCCTACCAGCATCCCCATACCTTCTATAACACTTCATTTACTCCTACACCTCTTCCAGCACCACAGAGCTCTGGAGCCCCTCCTTACCAGGCACAAAGGCAGCAGCAGTACAGGCATCAACAGACATACCAGTCGGGCCAGCAGGGCCCACATATTCAGCATCATACTGATGAATCTTGTATTCATCATGCTAAAAATCACATATTAAACCCCTGACTTAATCAAACCAATAAAAATCTCCATTAATTCTTTATTTTTATCTTGTAATATATTGTGTATAATTAATCTTAATTAATTGTATTTAATTTACCTTTATTTTCTTTGTAATTATTTTCTCTCATCAAAAACCCCTAAAAATTAGGTAAATTAATTATCTATAATTCACTGACCTTTAAAAAGACTAAAAAAATAAAAAAAACAACTCATGAACAAAAAGTCAGTGTTTTTAGCCCCTTAAAAATACCCCCAAAAATACTTTTTATACAAATGACCTCTTTTGGCTTTTTATCCAACATGAAAGTTGTAGATCTCGTCGAGACGAGCAACTTTTATGTTTTAACTTTTTTCCTAATTTTGCCTCTAATTATTTCTTTTATATTTTTCTTTGTTTTTTATATTTTCGAATATTCTGGTTGGGCCACATGGCACCCTCTGGGCCGCCCATGTAGCCCGCGCCACCTTCTGCCACCTGGCTCCCCCCCAGACCGTAAGATTCACTCCAACCGCCTCCATCTCTGCCCTTCACTTCCGCCTCATCCGCCAGCCGTCCGATCGAGCCCTAGATGCAATCTCATCCACTCCTTAGTGCCTCATCCACAACCAGAGATTCCACTCCCTTATTAACAGTTCTCCTCGCGCCACGTCACCCCTCACCTTAGACGCCCCAATCCCATTCATATCCTATGGTCTACCAGGCTCCACGTCATCCCTTCATCCTAGACCGTTGGATCTTCCTCATTCCTCCATCATAGCCGCTCGTCAACGCCTAACCTTCAGCCGTTCGATCAGATCCCTGGATCTTATCGCAGCCAACTACTCGCGCTATCATCCTAGCTGTTGGATCGTTAGATCCAACAATGACTGGCCATCGTCCTCCTTCAGCACTGTCGTTCTCCCTTGTAACGCATGCGCCCCCTTCCATTTTTAGCTCCTCCTTCCTGGTGCCTCTCAGCAATCCAACCCACCCCTCTATCACCGTTACTTCCTACATCCTCGTGTGACCACCATCATTCACCACCATCACTCCCACACCATTAAACAACCACTTCAAAATGCCTCTCCATCTCATAACCTCCGACCACCCCCTCCTATAAAACCAGCTTCTCTTCCACCTTCAAAAACCATCCACCACTTGGGGGTCTCCTACCTAGCTTCGGTCGCCCTCCGGTGACAGCGGAGGGAAGCTTGGTGAGGCGATCATGGCCGTGAGTACTCCGGTGTGATCCATGGCCTACGTCCATGTCGCAGTTGCCTCCGGGCACCGTTGAGCACCGAGGTTGATCGCCCTCGTCATGGGACGACCCCAGAGGTCCGATGAGGACCTCGGCCCAGATCCCAACCTCCACCAGCACCTTGCTCCAGCGAGGTGAATTATCCTTCTCTTTCTCTTAATTTTCCTATTCTCTCCGATCATTATCACCTTCCACCGATCATCATTCCATCTCCGCCACATTCCCTTCGTACACGTCGACCCCTCCGCCACCACCATTCCTTTCTCCACAACTCCGTCACCCTCCGCCACCTCCTCCTCTGCTCCGTCGGAGAAGGAGCCCTTGGTCCCCCGCTCCGACCACCTCCCTAGGACTCCATCTCACACACCTCGCACGTACGACATGCTTCGACTATGACTAACTCTTGCATGATCTTGATTGGCTGGAGATGGCTTCAGAGCTCCTTTGAGCTATTCTCTTCCGGCGAGGCTCCACCGATCTCCCCCTCTGACCAGCTTCGGAGCTTCGCCGCACCTCCAGGAGCTTTGCTGGCCTACCAGCAGTCATCCCCAACCTCCAGAGGCTGACGTGGACCGTGGAGGAGCTAAGGGCAGGCCGCCGGAGACCCGCCTTCTCCAGTGGCCTGCAGAGGAGATGAAGCTACAGGTGTCGTCCGATCATCTGGATCGGATGGCTATGATGAAGGCACGTGGCGCCTGAGCCTCTCCTCCAGACCTATAGGCTCGGATCCCTCCAAACCTCGATCCAAGCCTCAGCATGCTGCCACATGGCCCGAACCTACGACGACCCCCGAGCCTAGGCTCCTCACGTGCGAGACACGTGGGGGGCCTGCGTAAATTACACAAAAGACCCCGGAATTTAAGATAATTGCTGAATGGTCCTCAGGAACATGCCTCACATGTGTGCCTGGGTATTTTATAGGGAGACCCTCAAAGCTTCTAGAAATTGCAAAAATACCCCCACGCATGGAAAAATTACATTAGGGCACATGCAGTTTTTGGTATTTGCATTTAGGTCCCTCCAGGGACCTAAATGTAATATTTATCTTTTTATTTTCTTTCATTTTTATTACAATTATGCCCCTGCATTATTTTTAGCATAACTTGAGCATCGTAGGTCCAAATTGCATGATTTTAGTGTCGTTTTAATCCTTGTTTCTTCCTCTACATCACAACATGTTTAATTTTCTCATCTTCCACTATTTTAAATGAAGTAAATTTTTTGATAGATGGTGACCCTACTCTTCTTGTCCTTGCTCTGATTTGATGACTGTTTTTAATGTTATGATTAAAACGACCCTGATTTCCTTTTGTATTATGTTGCTCATATTTTTAGGGTATTTTTGTAACCTTTTGTTCTGCATATAAATTCTCTCACATTACTCTCATGCATCATCTTATAATTACCTAAAAATTAACTTAAAAAACACGTGCATCATTTTATTGCATTATAATCTACATAGTGCATCCTGCATCTTCATTAAGACCTAAAATTGAGAAATAATTCACACATGAGCTTCATTAATCAAAATTCGATAAATAGAGTAAGTAGATGTGTCCCTATGATCGACCTTGGTAGACTTGCCAAGTATAAATACTCCACAACATTCAAAGGATTGTGGTTTTTGCTGAACCGAATTTGCCTTCTATACTACGACAATTCCTTATTATTAAAGTGGCCAACTTCGAGCTCATCACATACCTAGCAGCAGCAACATTCATATGGCCATTAGAGTCGGTCTTCATGTTCTTCCTTCCCCTCTTCTTCTTCACAGCCACAATAATCATCTTCCAGACACGTGGATTTTCAGTGATAGATTTTAGATGAGTTGTGTTCCTACAAGAATGAAGTGCATGATTTGAGGGTTGATCTCAATCATCTATCCTGTTTGCATGATGAATGCACTACACCTACTACATTCATTCCTGCCCAGGTTTAGGCTAATCCCAATAGCCTAAATAGACCTCAACATCAGTAAAAATTAGATCAGGTATTCTACTCAGATTCTCACCACTCTGGGCATGATATCTCTCTATTTGATTGTATTAATCATATATCTCTCAGGAGCAGACGGATCGTGGTCGTACCTGATCGGGTTAGGGACATGGAGAGGACCGACTCTGAGGTTCAGCCTGAGGATACTTCAGAGGATGATGAAGCCATGCATCTTCAAAAAGATCACCATAGAGTGGAGCCTTCCTGGAGGAAATCGAGGAGTACGAGAGTGAAGCAGCATGCCTCAGACTCAGAATCTACAGAGGACCTTGTACCTTCGGGTGAGGAGAATGCATATTCAGCAGGCATTCCCCATCCTATAGTAGATGATTTAGTTGTTATTCCGATTGTAAAAGATTCATGTGTGAAAAATGAAGTTTCTATTAGTAATAAAAAGCATGTTTCTATTTATGAGTTTGAGTATTCACATTATTCTATACCTATCCCTTTCTCATGTGTTCTTGCAGTAGAAAAGCACGTCGCTAATAAGATTCATAAAGATGATCCTGAAATGGCACGATTCTGTAAAGACAATATCATGGTTAAAGTACCATTGGATGAATATGTGGTCATTCATCCTGCATTCCAAATGTATTTGAACGGTAAATGCACAACTAGAAGAGTTAACATGAAGAAACGGAATATCTTCATCAAGATCCATGTTTTATCAATTGCCACTACATTTTGTCTCAAGAACCAAAAGTAGCCATAGAAGAAGAGAGATTTAGGTGCACATTATGTTGTATCATATCGATGACATATCATTTGCACACACTCTCCTAGATAATGGTTCTTCAATCAACTTATTACCCTTTACCTTATTTGAGAAACTGAAGTTGGGACCTTTACGTCGATCTAGAACATTACTTCAGTTTGCGAATAAATCGATGAAAAAGGATAAGGGTGAGGTCAAGAATGTCATTATCTCGATTGAGGGACAAGACTACAGAGTGGACTTTACTATCCTTGACATGGATATCCCTAATCATTGGAGAGATTCACATATTATCCTTGGGCAGCCCTTCCTTAGGACCGATGGAGCTTCATTTGATTATCAGATAGGGATGATGAAATTCAGTTCTCCTGATAGAGAAGTGGAACTACAGATGAAGCAAACAAAATGGAAGCGACCTGATTTCAAATCTAGCATGGATTTCTCTTCATTTTCTGAGGTTGATTGTGATGTAGTTAGCACAGTTGAGATTTGGGCACAAAACCCGACAGTATAGAGAGAGACTCTCTCATATGGAGAAAACAATGTACTGATGAATCTACGTTTCATCATCTTTATTCTATCATTTTGGCCTTAAAAACCCTAGTAAATACGTGTAAATAGAGCTAATTCATGCATTTTAGCATTCATGTATGTGTGTAAATATTGTATAAAATGCGGTTTTGAAAACCAAAGGAAAGAATAATGAAAAGAAAAGAAAAAGAATAAAATATTGTAAATATTTTATGACCCAAGACCTCGAGACCTAGGCATCTTGATGAATAGGTCAACAAGGAATAAAGTAGGGGGAGATAAGGGTCAAATACAGTCAAATACCTATACTTTTTAATTCATTCTTTATTCATTTTGGGACCTATTTTTGGTTCCACTTTTTATACATCAAATAAAGAAACTTTGTATATGAAAGTTGTAGATAATTAAGTAAAGAAAAATACAAAATTGATTTCATTCAAAAATAATGTACAGATAAAAAGTTATGGTCTGAACAAAAATCCAAAATCTCAACTTCCCAGACCCGTATCTCACAAATAAAAACTCCAAATGCAGCAAACTCACCTTTAATTGTATATAGAATAAAATAAGCTATTTAATGGCGATGGTTTCGCATTTGGCGGAGCTACAGTTTGAAAGTTGAGTTTTGGACTCACATTGTATATTTGTACAGATTAAAATATTCAATTTATTATTTATTAATTATTTTTGTATTTTTATATTTTTATAATTTTGTAAATATTACTTATAATATATTTGTATATTAAAATTAGAATAAAAACCTAAAGAAAACTCAAAATAAAATACATGTGAATAAAATACATAGGCATTATACCTATAAATATACCTATACATTCTATACTTTTATTTTATTAAGTGTACAAAACATATCAAAAAAATAAAATATTTAAGTGTATAAAAGTATTTTATAATTTTATAAAATAATAAACATAATTACATAAATTAAAAATACAAAATAAAATTAAAAGAATAAAATATATAGATATTATACCTATAAAGGGTATGAAAGTAAACTTGTAATTAATGACCTCATAAAAATAAATAAAAATTACCATAAAATAATTTATAAAATAATAAATATTTTTTTAAATAACCTAAATTTAAATAATTCATTTATTATTTTAAAACTAATTTATAAGCATTTTTCCAAGGATTTTCCTGGTTGGTCCACGTGGACCAACCAGGTGACTTGGAAAGTTGACCCGCTGGTCAACTCTCCTATCTTCTCCCTGCTGCATGTTAGAGCTCTCGTGACTCCCTTTTCTCGAATTTTTCGTCGTCGTTGCGTGGCTCGAGGGAAGGATGACCCTTCATGAAAATTGTGCCTGGTATCTCCATGATCCACGCCGACCCCTTAGATCTCCCAAGATCCTTCTTGTTCGCCCGATATTCCTCGATCTAGGAGCCCACTCGGCCACTTTTCAAATAACCCCCAAACCCTTCCATCTTCTTTTGAACCCCTTTTGACTTCGTTTTGGCTCCCTAGGATGTGCTCCGGATCGACCATGGTGACAGCGTGGTCTCCAGCCATCTAGAGCGGGTCTTGGCGTGGTCATTTGGCCAAGTTCCATCATCTCCGGCCAAAAGGCCGTCGAGGTACCATCTCGGGTTTCTTCGCCTTTGATGTCATGTTTCATTTTGCATTTTACTTTATTTTCTTTAAGCATTTTTTCCTAGCAGTAGCTGTAGTATCCACACACCCATTTCCGATTTTGCTTATCACCTATTCATTCACCTATGCCATCATCGCGCCGGAGTTTACTCCGGCGACCACCATTTTCATCTCCGCCTCCCATTCCTTCCAAATACGCTTATTTTCGCCCCTGTAACCACCATCTATCCTCTTGTGTTTTTATTGCAGGTTCCAGGAGCAAGAGACCCCCATCTGGGGTCATTTTTGACGGATGTCCGAGCAACCTGGAAGGCCGTCTCCCTTCGACCTCCGTGGCGGTGCTCCGGCGGGCTTTCCGCCATTTTGAAGCCGCTGACCGCTTGAGGACGATTCCAGGAAGCTTGCTGGGCCTTCGTAAGAGAGTGTCCTACAGGGAGCATCGAGCCCTTGCCGGATCAAGGTCGTCGTCGGCTGGATCTACACGCGTTCATCCAGGGCCGCTCCAGATCGTTCGATCGCGCCCTGTTCTTCGTGGGCCACAACAACCACAGGATCTGAGGTGCTCCTGGCTGTTCAATTGATCATCCACGTTTTAATCTTGGGCATCGAATCGAGGGGGCATCGGGCAACGCCGCAATGACGCGTAGCTTAAGTGACTTCCTATCTGCCGTTCGATTCACCCCTGGCGTGGGTAATTTTGCTATATACCCTCGCGTGTTTTGTATTTAGTTCTTCGGACTTAATCTTTCATTTGCAGGCATATATGTTTTGTAATAATTTTAAGTAGGACCTCAAACTTTTTAGTAATTGCGAGTGAGTCCCCGCCAGGTCGCGTGTATACCACGTGATCTTCGGCGTTTTTGCAGGCGTGCCCTCGCTACTCTTGTTATTCCAGTCTAGTGCATGAAGTTCTTATTGTAGTTATAATATTTCTGTGAAAATTGCGCTAAGGTCCCTAAAAGTTCTGAATATTACAAAAATGCCCTTGGCCTACAAGTTTTTTTTGCTTCTTGTATTTTTTGCATGCATCTATAAACCCCAAAAAATCCCCAAAAATCACTTTACATTCCTGTTGCATTGCACTTCCTCTCTATATTTTTTCATTTTCATATTTATTGCATTTTAATATTTATTAAAAATAAAAATAGCCATTTTCAGTACTGTTTGCATTAGAAAATCCATAAAAAAATAAAAACATCCTAGAAAATTCCCAAAAAATATATTTTGCATATTTTAGTGTGTTTTATTTTCAGACCAAAAATCATTAAAAAGTACAAAAGAAAACTCCAAAAAATCACAAAACTCCAAAAACCTTTATAAAAATATTAAAAATCCATAAAAATCCAAAAAATACAAACTTTGTTTCTAAATTTTCTTTGTTTTATTACCTTTATTTGAAAATTAAATTGGAGAATTTTTGTTACTGTTTTCTATTTTATTTCTCCATTTTAGTTTCAGCCTTGTATTTTATTCACTGTTTTCTTTATTTTGCTTTTTAAAAATACCAAAAATATTTAGAAAAACCCCCAAAAATCACAAAAATAGTAAAAAATTATCAAAATACCAAAAATATGTTATTTCTGAATTTTTGAGCATTTTTACTTTTTTTATAAATACATATTTCCCTATTTTCTTGTATTGTATACATATTCCAATATTAAAAAAGAAAATAAAAAAATATAAAATATAAAAAGGAAATATAAAATCAGAAAATTAAAAATCAAAATACAAAAAAATACAAAAATAAAAATAAAAATATATATATACAAAATTAAAAACCCACAAAAAATAGCATAGTAGACACTTGATCACATTCACACACATTTTGAGCAATTTTGCCCTGATCTATCCTTTCTGCTCCCTGTGTTCGACCTCTACACATACTTGCACCTATACACATCTTTGTTGTAGAGTTATAATAAATTTTAATTCCGCGCCATTTTTCATATCTTGATTTACTCGTTGTGGGTTAATTGTTGTTCGAAGTTCGGATCTTCTCGCGGGTCGCCTCAGCGACACTGTGATCCCGCCTTGTGTGGCTTACTTTAGACCCGTGGAAAATCCGCTTCAACATGTACACAGAGCAGTAGTTGATACATTGCCAGAGTTCTTGAATTATGCATCCCCCTATTCTCTTGATGACTTAGAAGTCCCTTTGGACTTATCAGTTCCTCTTCCATTGGAACAATCAAGGTAATTAGATGATGAGTTGGACGCGGCTTTATTCGAACTACAGTGTTTCTTTGATGATCTGACTCACTATTCTTCAATTCAGTCGGTGGACAGTATTACAGATGATTCATCTTCACTTGGAACACAGATCCAGAGTCAGTGGTAGTTCAATCTGATATACCAGATGATTCATCCTTGCCAGAGTTGAGCCACTACCTCCTACACTCAAGTATTCCTTCCTTATAGGTCCAAGGAATAAGTTTCATGACATCATTAGTTCTAAGTTGACTACAAATCAGGAGACTAGGTTGTTAGAGGTGTTAGAGAAGAACCGTAAGGCCATAGGAAGGATTGTGTCGGATCTCGTGGGTATCAACCCCATACTTTGTTCACACCAAATTTTTGTTGAGGATGATGCTAGACCTTCCCATGAGTTCCAAAGGAGACTTAATCCAAATCTAGGGGAAGAAGTTAAGAAAGAAATAGAAAAATGGTGTAGAGCGGGCTTTATTTACCCTATCTCTGACTCCAAATGGGTGGCACATTTACATGTTGTCCCGAAGAAGTAGAGAATTCAGATGGTCACCAATGAGGAGGGAGTTGAGATTGTGACACAAGTACCTACATCGTGGCACGTCTGTGTCGATTACATGCGTCTGAATGTTGTGACAAAAAAGATCACTTTCCCCTACCTTTTATTGATCAAATTTTGGAAAGATTAGCGGGGAAGGAGTTCTTCTATTTTCTTGACAAGTACTCCAGCTATAATCAAGTAGCCATCGCCCCTGAGGATCGGGAAAAGACCACTTTTACATGTCTCTTCAGCACATACGCATTCAGACGCATGCTTTTCGGGCTATGCAATGTCCTGGGTACATTTCAGAGATGCATGATTGTCGTGTTTGCTAAAATGGTTGGGGATTTCCTGGAAGTCTTCCTGAACGACTTCTTGATTCATGGTGATTCATTTGACTCTTGTTTAGCTCATTTGGACTGAGTTCTTCATAGGTGTAGGGTGGTAAATCTGGTACTTTCCTAGAAAAAAATTAATTTTATGGATAAGGAGGGTATTGTGTTGGGGTATGTCATCTCCAAGAAGGGAATGGAGGTTGACCCTTCCAAGGTGGACGTGATTAAGAAACTTAATCCACCAATAAACATCAAGTCGGTGAGGTCATTTCTGAGGCATGTTGGACATTATAGACAATTTATTTTGGATTTTTCTAAGATTGCCCCACCACTGACTGGGCTCTTAGGAAAGGACACTGAGTTCTTTGTAGATCACAAGTCTCTCGAGGCCTTCGAGCCCCTTAAGAAGAAGATTTGTGACTCGCCTATTTTGCAGGCTCCTAATTGGTCTCTTCCCTTCGAGATCATGACTGATGCTTCAGATTTTACTATAGGAGCCGTATTGGGGTAAAGGCGAGATCGGATTCTGTTTATTATTCACTATGTAAACAAAGTTTTTTGATCCAGCACAGAGGAATTATACAGTGATCGAGAAAGAGATGTTTGTCGTGGTCTGGGCTTTAGAGAAGTTTAGGATTGTGATTCTTGGCTCAAAAGTGACAATTTATATGGATCATTCAACCATTAGGTATCTCATGGAAAAGAAGGATGCGAAGGCACATCTTCTTAGGTGGATATTTGTACTCCAGGAGTTTGATTTGGAAATTAAGGATAAACTTGGAGTCAAAAATGTAGTGGCTAATCATCTTTCAAAGATTGAAACAAAGGATTCCCCTAATACTGAGCATATTTGAGATACCTTTCCAGATGAGTCTATTTGTATTATCGATTCACTTCCATGGTATGCAAACATGGTGAACTTTCTTATCTCCAAGCAAGTTTCTCATGGTTGGACTAGGAGCAGTATAGACCGACTCAAGTCAGACTTGAGGAAATATCATTGGAAGGATCCATTCCTTTTCTTTGAAGGACTAGATTGTATATAGAGAAGGTATATTCCTCATGAGGAATACCATAGTGTCCTCATGTATTGTCATTCACTTGAGGCTGGAGGACACCACTCAGGAAAGAGAACCGCTCGTAAGGTGTTACAATGTGGTTTCTTTTGGTCGATGTTGTTTAGAGATGCCACTAATTTTGTAAGGTCGTGTCCTATTTGCTAGAGGATGGGAGGGATTGTTGGTTCTAGAGATCAGATGCCCATACAGCCTATGATTTCTTGTGATGTCTTTGATGCTTGGTCATAGATTTTAGGGTCCCTTCCCTAATAGTCAAGGATTCGAGTACATCTTGTTAGTAGTTGATTACTTGTCAAGATGGGAGGAGGCTATCCCAACCTGAGTCGTAGATGGTAGGACTGTCTACAAGTTTATTAGGGATCATATTATTTCACGATTCAAGGTACTGAAAATGATGATAAAAACGGTCTCAGTTATTGGACCAAGTTTCGTGGGCCTATAGAACGGCCTACAAGACACCTCTTGGCACTTCACCTTTCAAGATGATTTATGGCAAGCCATATCATGCCCATTAAAGTAGTGCACAAATATGAATGGGCAATAAAGAAGATAAACTGGAGTTGTCACTTAGGAAAGTTTTGTTGATACCTCAACTTAAATGAACTAGTAGAAATCCGAAACCGAGCATATGCCAACAACATGATCTATAAGGACAAAGTTAAGAAGTGATATGATGCACATATTAGATGCAAGAGCTTTGTTCATGGACAAAAGGTATGGTTGTTTAATATAAAGTTAAATATTTTCCACGGGAAACTTAAATCAAAGTGGACGGATCATCTCATTGTTAAGGAAGTGCATGAAAATGGTAGTGTAGAGATTTCAAAGGTTTCAGAGAATGCACCTTCCTTTCTAGTTAACAGACAGTTACTCAAGCATTTTGTGGAATCCAAGGAAAGGTTAACTCTCATTGAGATGATTGACTCCATGCCTATTGATTCTGTTTCAGACTTCTCAAGCAAGGCATGACCATCATGACGGAGTCGCATCAGAAGATTCATTTCAAAAAGATTCATTTGATTCCATTCGTGTAGATTCTCTATGTCTCTTATTCTTTTCCTACATACACTTAGGCTATTCTCAACCTAAGTATAGGGGGATTTGTACATACCTTCTCCTTTACTCAGATCTCTCCTTTGTATTCATCTTTATCTCTTTACTTAGAATTTTCAAACTAAGTATAGGGGGGACCTTCCTTTTATATTCATTATGACTCATTCTTTCTCATTCTTATACTTGTCTTATTCTCTACTCAATCTTGTGGTTTGTTTTATGCTTAAATGAGTTATGGCTTCACATCATTTTGAGCTATGAGTACATAGCAAAAGCTAGGGGGGCCTGTCATATATATTACATATATACTTTAGTCATAACTCATATTCTTCACATTATTGGGGTTATGGGTATGGTATTACATTTTTTAGCTGAGTTTTGTATAAAATGTTTTGAAATGTTTTTTTTTTTGAAAATTATATACATGTTTGACATGATTTTTCAAATATTTTACATAGTTTGTGAAGACTCAGATTGACATTGTTTGAAAATCCTCTGTAAAATGTTTTGAAAACCTATCTATGTGACATTATTTGCAAAAAGTTTTCAAAAATTCTTTTCAAAGCTAAGGGTGTGAATGAGATTAACCACTTAACTTTAATCAACAAAAATCAGAAAATAAAATTTTTTTGGTCTAGATGGGCAGTGATCTTGTGGTCAGGACGAGGGAAAGGATGTACGGTCTTGATGGTAGCAGATGGAAATGATCTAGCGGTTGATAGGGGACGCGTGGCATGCAGGGAGACATAGAGTGATTGTCGTTGGATCATTATATCTAATGGCTATGATTGGAGTGTGAAGCAACGGGGGGGATCAGATCAGGGATTTGATCAAGCGGTTGATGAAGCGGCGCTTAAGGGATGGTTGTGATGAGGCAGCAGCTCAGTGATCTGACAGTGGAGGGAAGAATGGGGGTTAGAGGTGAGGATCTGATCTGGGAAGAGATCAGACGGATGAAGATCAAGCGGAAATCAACGGGAGAGATGGAGGCAAACAGAAGAGGATCCAATAGCCGAGGAGGAGGCCGGATAGAGGGAAGAGGATGGGGCCACATGGGCAGTCCAGAAGTCAAGACATGAAAGTTGTAAATCACGACGAGATCTACAAGTTTCATTTTGAACAAAATGTCAAAGAAGGTCATTTGTACAAAGGTAAATGTTTGGGAGTATTTTTAATGGGCAAAAACGTTGTGTTGTGGTTTTGATATTTTTTGTATTTTAAATTTCTTTTAAAAACCAAAATAACTATATATAATAATTAATCTAATTTTGAGGAATTTTAATAAAAATAGAAAAACAAAGAAAGTGTTAGTAATAAATACAATAAAATTGGATTAGATAATTAGTGTCAATTATACATCAATTATTTACAAAAGAATAGTTAATGTTAGTGATTTAATTGTGGTTTTTATTGAATTAGTTAAGTTAGGAGAACAATAAATAGATTTTATAATGATGTGTCTGAGATTCATCATGGTGCTAACTAAGATCTCCAACTGCATGGTGATCTGGTCAAGCTTGTCCAAATTCTCCATCCTTTGTTTGAACACAGACAATTTCTCCAAGTCATGTTAGATAGGTGGTTGCCAATTATGCGGAGATTAGAACTCTCGCACATGTCTCATCTTGTGATATTGCCATATTAATGGACTTGTGGTATCTGCGACATCTTTTGGAATGCACGCGATGAAGAGTGCGGCCAAACCTTCACACATTTCCTCGAATATATGCCAAACCACTTCTTCATCCTTATTAAAATGAGATCAGCCACAGGCGGCATCCACCAGCTTCTGGATATCCTAATTCAACCCCCTGAAGAAATTATAGACCAAGTTGGTCTTCTGGAAAGCATGATCGGGGCACTTCTCCAATATATATTCGAAACATTCCCATGCCTCGTGAATAGGCTCATGGGACAATTGTGAGAAGTTGGAAATCATGGCTCTCATTTGATTAAGATGACCCAAAGGATAGTACTTGTGTAGGAAGGCTGATTTTCAATGCCCCACATATCGTTACTACCTTCCCAAGATTGTTGATCCAGTATAAAGCCTTATATTAAAGGCTAAATGAGAAGGTTGTCATCTTAACTACCTCCAATAGGATGTTGGGGTAGTGCATTGTACCGCAGTTGCGATTAAACTATTGTAAGTGAATATATATGGTTCTTCATTAGTGTTTCCATGAAATATATGCAACATGAAGAGAAATTAAGACTTTAGTTCAAAATGCTTGTGGATCTGCAGGATGCAGATCCACTCAATTACTTGGTCGGCATCGGGATTATAGGTTTCCTTGAGTGTAGGCTTCTATGCCTCTCTCCTCTGATCCTCTCCATCATGGTGTTCATCTTCCTAGAATTCTTCTCCTCTATGTGGTTCTCTCTCTCCACCTCTCTGTTCTTCGTCCCTCCTCATCTCTATTAACATTTCCTAAAAGGCGGTCTGAGTATTCACTTGCTATGTCAACTGTTGTTGGATCGCCTGTATGGAGGCGACCATCTGGTTGTTGACCTCGTTCTGGTTAGACTATTGTCCCTTTCTTTTTTGAGGAGCCATGGTGTCAGAAACTGGTGAGGTGGAATCCGAATCAGGTTCTTGATCTGCAATGGGAAAGACGTACCGATCAGTCTTGAAATATGCACCAGATATAGAGAAGAGTTCAGAATTAGGGTCAATCATGATCTTTATTAAAGTGAGGAGTACAGTAGGGGTCGAACATAGGGAGAACGGGGATAGACAATCAAAATTGGCTAGAAGAAAACAATAAAAGATTTTGGGCTTTTTAGGGTATTTTTGAATTTTTGTGGGTTCTTAATTATTTATATTTTTGGATTTTTTTATTTTTATAACTTTTTTATATTTTTATTTTTATAGATTTTATTTCCTATTTATATATTCTTATTTTTTAATTTTGAATAATTATAAAAGTATATTTAGAAACAGAGATAGCTTTTATATTTATACAAATAAGCTTTTATATTTATACAAATAATATAACTATTCAAAAAATCATAGAATAAAATATTTTTGGAATTTTTATATTTTTCCCTATTTTTTATATTTTCTTATAATTTTCACTAATTTTGTGTATTTTTAATTGAATTAATTAAGAAAAACAGTGAATAAAAGAAAAAAACTCATATTATTTTGGAAATTAAAAATAGCAAAAATCTTCAAAATTTTCAAAAACTATTTTTAATGTGTAATAAATATATTTGACAAAATTCAGAAACAAAAATGAATATTTTTGGAACTTTCAGATTTTTTTATAATTTTATAAGGATTTTAGAGCTTTTCATTCTTTTTCTATTTTAGGGATTTTTAATCTATAGGCTCAAAATACAACAATAAATAAAATCTAATGTTTTGTAATTTTTCAAAACATTTTTATAAATTTTATATGTCTTTATATTCAAAGATGGATAAATATCTCAATTTTTATTTTTTATAAATAGAACATATCTCTTAAATACCTAAATAAAAATATATGTGATAGATGTAGATATCAGGTTTTTATGAGAATTTGCTACAATTATTTAGATGTTTGGAGCTATTTTTTATAACACAAAATCTACGAAAAGAAAATACACACTAGCAACGGCATTTATGCAAATATTTAAAGTTTATGGACCCGTCCCGATCCCAATAGAAGTCTAGGGCCAAAAATGTAATTTATCCAAGATATTTCCAATAAATATACGCGGAGGGGTATTTTTGAAATTACTACAGAGTTCAGGGTCCTAGATACAATTTACTCAAAAAATATTAACCTACTAAATCAAAATTAAGGGATAAAAAATATAAAAAGCCTAGGGGCTTAGGTGTATAAAGTCCAGTTAGCTCACGCGCACGGGCATGTAAGGTGACATGGACATGACCTAAATGCAAATCTGTGAAGTGCAGGGCCTAGTTGCCAATTTTATATAAATTATCAAATGGTTCAAAATATTTCAAAACTAAACAAAAATATAACAAAAATGGGGGGGGGGGGTATAATATGATATTTACCCCCTAAAGTGCTGGATCGTTCACTTGACATGTGGTGCATCCTCCTCGGGCGATGATGGTTCGAAGGCCGTCACCTAGGATTAAATCCCCAGATGGGATCAAGGGCTGAGCTCGTGCTGATCGGACATCTGTTGCTTGATCTGGAGGGTTGATCTTAATCAGATGGCTCCGGATGGCGGTGGAAGAACAACTGAAGAACTCACCATGGGCAAGCATTGATCAAGTGTATACCACATCTCCGGCCACCTTGGATCCCGCCGATGGTCTCTATACGTTCATGCAGCTCTTTTACAGCTGGCTGACCCCTCAAAGAAGTCCAAAACTCATCGGTGGAGCTTTGGCTTGCATGGGCACATGGAGCTTTGTCCTTACCTCGAGCAGCCCCCATCCAAGGCTCTTTTGTGTTGATACTTGCAGGGTTAGGACAAGGGTACAAAAACAAAGCTTCCTGGGGTCTTGGATTGTCGGGGTGAATGGAAATGAGGCGTGGCGGCGACACTCCAGCGATCGACGGAGATGGGAGCATCATTCGCCTGATATATGCAAGATCAGGGTGAATGGTGGAGCCTGGGGTGAAGATCCAGTGATAGGGAAAGGTGTGGGAGGCAAAAGCGGAGGCAGAGGATGATCGGAACAGTATGAAACAAAGGGCAGAGTTGGGGGCTCTGCCGATCAAGTTTTTGGATTTTATGCTAAACTAGGCAGAATCAAGGGGAATTAAAGGCGACACTACACTACGGCTACACTATGGAACGAAAAGAAAAGGAAAGGAGGAGCTTTACCTGACCTGGGTGATGACGCGAAAATCACAAGGTCGAGAGAGGATAAATAATGTCACAATGTTGTCGTTGTTCTCAACCGCAGGATTCGGTCAACGAGAAAAATTTGTTGAAACCACTTAAGAGAAGATAAATCGATGAAAATAAATGTAAGCGGTCTTCGCTATTCTTTTTACCTGGTATAGCGACCAGGGTCGAACACAAGGAGCACGTTTGAAAAACTAAGCAGTCAAATTTCCAAGTTAATTTTTTTTAGTGGTTTTTTTTTTGACTTTTATATTTTTTTTGTATTTTTCGAATAAGCACAAATGAATAGAAACACACACACACACTACACTATTTTTGTATTTTTTTAAAAGGTAAAAAATGCTCAGAAAATTAAAGAGATTAAAATGCACCTACAGAAATATTTTTGGAATTTTTAGACTCTTTTTCTATTTTTTTATGAATTTTCAA
Organism: Ottelia alismoides; assembly: GCA_037367405.1. NCBI lineage: Eukaryota > Viridiplantae > Streptophyta > Magnoliopsida > Alismatales > Hydrocharitaceae > Ottelia > Ottelia alismoides. The sequence goes on from JAZKJV010002154.1 coordinate 50,400, forward strand.
AGTTGAGATATGAAAAAAGACAAAGTTTTTGATTTTTTAAATATATCGAATGACAATAAAATTTGATGAAAACTTTATACAATGAAAAACACAACAGCAGGAACATACATGAATTTTTGCAAAATTTTTGGAAGCATAAAAACATTTATTTCGATGCAAATATCAAGAAAGTTTAAGTTCTGCAGGAACAAGGACTTAAGTGTAATTTTCTTAAAGTTCATGCACAAAAAGATAACAGAAATAAACTTCAGACTAAAAAGTTGCAAATTACCCAGTAGGAGGGTGCCGTGCACATGACTTTCAAGAGTTGTGGGAGACTTTGCAAATATCAAAACTTCCAATGATGAACTTGTAATTTTTCCATTTTTTAAAACCCAAGCCCTAGGGTTCGTTCGCTTCCTTCTTTCACAAGGTGGAGAGCACGGCCGGCGCCCACCCTGTCTCTTCTTCCTTCATGCAGCAGGCAAGGGGGCGGAGCGGCGGAGGGTGCGGCTTCGGCAGCGGATGGAGGCAAGGAGGGTGGTGGCGCACCACGCGGGCGCACACGGAGGACGGGCACGCGGCCTGGGCGGTTGACGCCTCCACGGGGATGGTCCTGGAAGGGAAGGCGGCACTGGGTGGAGGCGGGCCACACCGGGGCGGCGTGGCTGGAGGCGCCGAAGGGCGCGCGTGGAGGACGGGGCCGCCGCCCGCGGAGGGCGGTTGCTGGGCTGTTGCGGGGCAGCGGGAGCCGCCACGCGGCGCTGGAGTGCGATCGTCAGGCGGAGGCTGCGGCCGGTGAGAGGAGGTGGAGTGGCGGTTACGCGCGGCCGCGCGCCACGCGGGAGGCGAGGGCGCGGAGGAGGATCGGCACGGGAGCCCGCGCGCGGGCCGCAGGTGGAGCGGAAGAGGGCGCGCCGCCCTCACGCGGAAGGGGAGGTCGCGGGGCGCCGCTGGGCTGGAGGCGGGCCACACCGGGGCGGCGCAGCTGGAGGCGCCGAAGGGCGCGCGTGGAGGACGGGGCCGCCGCCCGCGGAGGGCGGTTGCTGGGCTGGAGGGGACCTTCCGCGCGAGGAGGACAAGGCGCCGCCGCTGTTGACGGCGGTGGTGGTGGCAGCGGGGGTGACGACCTGCTGCCTTTTTTTTATTTTATTTTTATTTTTTTTTTGTTTTTTTTTATTTACTGCAGGAAATGGTTAGAGAAGAAAAAAAAAAGAAATGTTTTTTTTATTTTATATATGTTTTTTTTATATTTTGATTTTCCTGCAAAACAGATGTTAGAGACAAGCAAAATTTTTGTGTTCTTTTTATTATACCATCAAAACAAAGGTTAGAGATAACTTTTTTTTTTATTTTTCCTGCAAAAAGATGTGAGATAAACAGGAAAAATGTTTTTTTTATTCTTTTATTTATGCACAATAATAGGAAGTATGGATGGGGATCCGGTGGAACTGTGAGAGATGGATCCGAGTCTCCGACCACCGTACGTGGTCGGAGGTGTGTGGTTGCGTGAGACAGAACGTGAATATGGAGGGTTTGAGAAGATGGGATGAAAAATCGGTGTCGGGCGAAAATGTATGGAGAATTTTTTATGATTTTTAATCTAAAAACTACACCTACTCTTACGCTAAGATCTAAATCTATGATTACCTAGGGAAAAAGATAAGAAAAAGTGGATCTCACCTCGGGGATCGGACACACCTCCTCGCCTCACTGCAACAAGGGCGATCGCTTGCTGTCACTCTCGCGATGCCTCTGGAGTTCACTGGGAAGAAGGGAGCCATGATGGCCTCGACGAAGCTCAAGCCGCTGTCACCGACTGGATCGGAGGCTAGGACCCTTTTCAACAAGAAAATTCTCGGAAACTGGGCTCCTCTCCACCAAAGATTGATCAAATGTGAATGAGGGAGGAGGAGCCCATTAAAAAGAGGCAAAAAATCAAAAAAGGAAAATATTTACAAAAAAGGAATGTGTTTATTGGATGGATTAATAAAATAATTAAATAAATAAAATAATTAATTAATTAAAAACGAATTTCGTAATAAATAAATTAAATAAATTAATAAATTAATTCAAAATCAATTAGCCACCTTAATGGTGGCCATATATGGTGTGGAATAAAATCATATATACAAGGCAAGTTATTAAACCAAATAAATTCAAATAAATTAAATAAATTAAATAATTACATATGATTTTCGTAATTAAATAAATTAAATTAATTAATGTGAGACAATTAATTTTTTTGGTCATTTTTATTTAGGGAAATTAATTGTATACATATATTATACACATATAATACAATATACATAGGTACAAATAAGGAAATAATTTTTATAAAAGATTTTTTTTTAATTTTTATATTTTTTTAATGAAAACAATATTTACAAATATGTACATTATGTATAAAAAATAAATATGAGTAAAATATATACAATAAGTATATGGGTAAACTGCACAATACACCCCAGAAAATCGAATTTTTAACCGTAACTCCAAAAAGTACGAGACCACAGCCATTTGAAAGATAATTTAATTTATAGTATGCTGGAAGTGAGTTTGGTTCAATTAGAGCTTGTGTGGAGCCGGAATTGATGTTTCAATTATCACTTTGTGGCTTTTTCTGGGTGTAATTATTTGCAATATATACAGTATTTTATTTTACAAATATTTTTATTATTTACAACACAATTTTATTCACAACTTTTATTTACAAAAATAATTAGTTTGAGGTCAAATTATGTACAAATAAAATAATGTAAGTTTTGTATAAATATACATGAAAAGTATTTACAAGATATTTTTGATTTTTCTGACAAACGACCCTATCTCCCCCTACTTTATTCCTGGTCGATCAGGTCAAGTCTTGACCTTCTCTCGGGGTTTGGGTCAGTCTGTATTTATTGCATAACTACATCCTTTATTTTTCTTTTCTTTTTCTTTTCTTCTTTATTCTTTTATTTATGTACAAAAAGTGTTAAAAATGCAATTTTAACAAATGCATGCAAAATGGTAAGATTATGAAATTAATGGGTATTTACAGGTGTTTGACTAAGAAATTGAAGCTAAAGTAAAAGAATAAAGGCGATGAATCGTGGATTCATCATTCCCCTATACTTTACCTTTGCTAGTCCCTTAGCAAACACTTATTTGAAAAATAAGTGAAAACAAAAATAAAGAAAAGAAAAAGGAAAGAAGTTAGAATAATGTTGACTTTTAGGCTTATCTTCATAAAAATGTAGTCTGGAGCTCTGTCGGACCTTTGGATTATTAGTGTGTCGGAACCTTAATGGGATGTGGATTTAAAACCTAACAGCCTCTAAGTTCCACCAATCTATGGACAAGACTCCTCAATAAACCAGATCAGAACAAGTCTACATACACAAACTCTAATGACCATGAATCTTTCCATGCAGTGTAAGTGATATGTAGCTCCCCACCTCAGAAGTAACAAAGAAACAACCTCCCCCAACCTGGTAACTCTAATGCCTCGGTCTAGCAACTCTTTCCTCGAGAAGCGGGGTATTCCCTTCTAAGTTCAAGTGCAACCGGCTCAAGAAGAGGGGGAAGAAGTATAGACTTTTGGAAGCTCAGCCAGTGTAGCTAAGTCTCCCGCTGCAAGCTTCATGAGATGTAACATGGATGCCATAAGCTTTTGCTTTATTTCACTATATACACTCCGGTGGGGTTATTAAATTTTCAATCCGACCCACCACTTTTTTGGAGTTCTTTTTGCATTTTTGCATTTTTTTCTTCTTTTCTTTTTTTCTTTTTTTTTTTTTGTACAACATATCTACATGGTGCAGCATATATACAAGAAATTTTCCTCTTGAGCCAGTAGACTATCCCTCTTTTGAAGCTTTATTGCAACCCACGGCTTCTGTCTTTAGCCTTCATCACCACTAGACCAAGTTGAGACGCACTTCCTTCACTAGAAGAAGAAGAGAGGTTCCGCCTAGAAGTACTACCCTCATATGCTACCCCAAGCCAAAGGAAACTGCCTCCTCACCACCTCATCCGTGGAGAGCCATGTGTAAAGTGCTGGTGCAAGTTAAGCCATTGTCTCTAAGAGTCATGCGTGTGTTGTTAAGTGCTCTACTTAGGCTCATCAAGATGACATATGCTCATAGTCGTGTGGACCCAAAGAATTAAGTCACTAGGACCTGAAAAGTCTTAACTCCACATCTTATAAGATTCCTCTGAAATTAAGTGGATTAAGGTCCAACTAAGCTCCATTCTTCAAATTTATTCCAGACATAGTTTAATCGTCAAGACTATCCTGAAAAATGCACATGCCAATGCAAGAAAATATGTACAATGCATAGAGAAAACAAAAATCTTTTTGTGAAACAATTTTCAAATTTTTGAAATTTTTATGGATTTTTGAAAAAAAATGCACATGCAAAAGTTTTTTTTTTTCAAATAGTTAGAAATATATACAAATATATACAAGAGATTTTTTTTTTTGAATAAGATTCATATTTACACAAGAGTGAGTTGATTATTTTACAAGAATAGGATGCAAGAATTTACATCTTGAGTAATTTATACAAGTATATACACAGTTGGATTTTTTTAATTTTTATTTTATTCATTTTTTATTATTTTTTTATTATTTTATTTTTTTTTTTTGTGATGCATATATTCCTCAAATTTATTTAAAAATAATTTTACAAATAATTTTGAAAACTATAGTCCAAAATATTTTTTTCACACAATTTTACAATCATTTACAATCATTTGAAAATATTTTGCAAACATTTTTCAAACAGTATATATAGATTTTTGAAAATAATTTTTCAACCATTTTTCCAAACATTTGCAAATAGTTTTACAAAATCTTTTTATTTCACACAAAGAGAAAAAAATTTTTTTACAATCCACAATATTTTTACAAAGGTTGAAAATAGTTTTCAAACATTTTTCAAATAGTTTTCAAAAGATTTTTCAAATAGATTTTCAAACTACTTTCAAAATATTTTTCAAAATATTTTAACCTGACTTATTAGCCAGTATGTACAAGGAAAAATTTTGAGGAAATTTATGCATCTTTTTTTTTTATTTACACAGTATTTTAGCCATATTAAAAATATGAAAGTACGAGTTATGGCTAAAGTATATATACAATATATACGACACCCCCCTATACTTAGCTCGAACTATGTCCTCATAGTGATCAAAGAGCTGGAAATAAAGACATAACTCGTGCTTTGTATAGAAAAGTGAGAAGAATAGTATACTACAACGACGAATAAAAGAATACAATAGAAGTCGGTGATCCCCCTATACTTAGGATCAAGTAATCCTAAGTATAGCAGACTGTACACAAAGGGAAAACCGAGGGGTAGAATGTACTGGGTTTACCCCCCCATACTTAGGGTAAAATATCCCTAAGTATAGGCAGCAAAACAGAGGTAAAAAAAGAATCAAAGAATAATCACATGTCTGACACCCCCCTATACTTAGGGTAAAGTACACCCTAAGTATGGAATGATCATGAGATGGAGATGGGGTGTGAGACAAAAAGAATGTATGATATTGACAGATGGTCTATACAGATGTGAGTCGATCAATGTTGAGGTGCCTCTCAACAAGCGCTAGAGTTTACGCCCCTAGCTGGGCGCAAATGTTAGGATAACGCCGTGTCAAGGTTCAGGACGGCATCTGTCAGACGAATACCGTACTGTCGTCGCAGTCTCGGCGGGAGAATAACGACGAGTTCAACAGAGTAAATGATAACACCCAGATAATCAGTCAGGCGGGTGTTTACTACCGAATCAAGATATGAGCAGATGAAGTCGGGCTCCGGTAGCACAAAAGAAATCATCGGCTCAAGGTCTATATGGAGTGAAAGGATGGAGCCGAAGTAATCAAACGTGGAGAAGGAAGGATCGGTCAGAGAATCCTCCACGTCAATCACCGTCTCGAATAAGTATGGAAGATCATGATCAGGAGACTCACTAGAAAGGCTGATATCCGATGCATATAATGTAGACAAATCAGTGAAATCATCGAATACCTCAAAGATCGGGTCATCCTCGCGAGGGTCGTCGAGGAGAGAATCATCAAACTCATTATCAGAAATATCAAAATACTCGGTCTCGTGATCCGACAGATCGGATGCACTCCCAGAAAGTGAAACCGAGTTTATATGGTCCATGGCATCCTCCCGCAGATAACCCTCGGGGAGTAATGCCAAATCATCAGGAAATTGGGGATCAATGCTGTCAAATGTCATGTCCTCCAAAAATATATCGACCTCATCAAATGGGAGGACACAAGGCTCAAATACGGGACTATCAAGTTCCGTAAAATCCAAATTCGGTCCCTCATCAAACTTGCTTTGCTGAGATGGATCCAAGTATATCCCCGAATCTGAGAAGATCTCCTGAAGACAAGACACTGAATCAACTGTGTATGGATACTGGAATGACTCTAAGGATGGCTGAAATGTGGGCTCCTCATGTATCTCTTGGGATCCTAGCAGATCTAGAATCGAAGAATCTTCTATGTGAAAGAGCGGGAGTGGCTCAAAATCTGATTGTAAATCCAATTGGTCATCAACCAATGTCCGGCTCTGGGAACTCACAACAGTAGGCAACACATCCATCAAATGAGAAGTAGTAGCATCCATATCCTCTAATTTGTGTGTGCTATCAAGATCAGCATGGTGTGTCACACACTCAACAGTTGTCATCTCTCCGTCATGTGTTGTCCCAAATAAATCGTCTGGTGTATATGCAAGATCAGAAAGTGTATCCAAGATGGTCTCAACAAAATCCAAGTCGGGACAATGGTGTGAACCACTACACGAGGTAATGACATATGATATTTGCTCTGCGGTCCTCCCCCTCATGGTGATATGGATAAGGTCAGTCATCGAAAATCCATGATCTGGAAATCGCCTCAAAAGTTCTCGTAACTGCAACCATGTATCTATTAATGGCTTCTGGGGGTTAACTGAAAAATCACGAATAAAAGACCGCATCATCTTGGCTCTAAGTCGGGGGTAAAATTTTTGCAAAAACAATGATCGTAAATCTCCCCACGTAGCAATCTTCCTTCCCAATCGTCTGTGCCAAGTCTTGGCTCTACTCTGAAGTGTGAATGGGAAGGTAATCAGCATCATGTCCTCAGAAGTAATATCCAAATATGATCGTGATACACAAAAATCCTCAAATTCCTCAATATGCAAATAAGGCTCCTCGTGCATTTCCCCAAAAAACTTAGGCAGTAGATCAATTAACTCTAAATCCAGAACAAAGGGTCTCAAGGTAGAAGCGGTCTGGACTTCATGATCTATGTACTCATCCACTGTCCTAGGATACAAGTCATCTAAAGCTCGCAACTGCCTCATTCGATTGTCTATGGGATGCACTCTCATCTCACTAATGTGGACACCCATGTCTTGTGTTTGGTCAATCTGGTCTCTGTGGGTGTCACGCACAGCACGTCCCAAATGGGAGGGTGGGTAGGGAGAAGATGAGAAGTCGGATGGGGTTCCGACCTCTCGAGAGAATGAACGTGAGTGATGGGCGTGAAATGAAGAAGCCGCAAAATTCGGCTGGAATGGAAAGTGGCCCATCGTAATCAGAGGAAACTGAAGGGGGGGATGGAAGGGACTGAAAGAAAGAAAAGGTAGGAACGAAGAGAGAGATAGAAGGGAGGGAGGGTGGGTTAGAGACAGAAGGTGACTGCTAATGATAAAGGAAGATGATTGTAACCGACTCACACCAAAGACATACAAAACACAAAGCAAACCCCCAGTTCACCAACTCAACACAAAGTGAAGACCATGAGATTCGGTCCTTTATCTTTTCAATTTTAGAGTTAAGGTGATCAATGAAAGTTGTACACACACTTAAGAGGCTTGAATAGGATTTGGGCACTACTCCTTAGTGTGTACGCGAGCAATTAAAAACGCAGACAATGAGGGGGTTGCTCTCCCAATACAATGAGGAATTGGTTACGTTTAATTTTAGAGGTCAAGTTCAATTAGTAGTCCCATTTTTAATTTTTGATTTTTTATTTTTTTGGGATTTTTTTTTTCAGAAAATAACGCCTAACGAGCTTTTTGATTTCCTCTTTGATTGATTTGACTCCAAAAACAGGGGGAGGAAGTCGAAAAAGCCAATGCACGGTCAAACACAATGATGCATGCAGAGATAGAAAATGCGTACCTTACTCCAGCACTCTACATGCAATATGATCCGCGCATAAAATTAAAGACAGAATATAAACTAACTATATGATGCACGAAGAAATCGGCCTTAGACAAGCAACTTCTATTGATCGTGAAGAACAATAGTTAGCTAACCGAATCGAGTCCGGAGTCCGATCTTGGGAGTCACTCGGTGCCCGCCACAACGGGTCCTGCCAGCGCTGTATGTGACTCCTCACGGCACGTGGTCTCAAATCCAATTAAACTAACTTTTTCAGTGAATTTTATTAAGGTCCAATTACGTTCTATAGGAACAGATATTCTATTAGGTGTTGGGCCTTAGAAATTTACGTCACAATCAACAAAAATTCCTACGTCTAGGGGCCAAATCCGCACGAATCAAGATAGCAAGTTATGACGTGAAATCAAAAACACGGAAAACAGCGGTGAGGTCCCCCAAGTGCACCGGCACTTGGCGAAACAGACCCCGAAAAATGTCCAAGTCCACAGTTCAAAATCCTAAATTATTACAAAAAAAAAATTGTTCTCTCTCAAAAGTAAAATTCTTCTTCTTCTCCCTGCTTCTTCTTCCCGTGCGGGTCCTCAAAAAGTAAACTCCAAGTTGTCCACGCAGTACCTCGCACAAAAAATTAGAGAGAAAAAGGTCAGAAAACAATTATAATATAGAGAGATAAGATAGAAAAATGACTACAAAGCCGTGCTCCCCGGCAACGGCGACATTCTGATGACGCGAAAATCACAAGGTCGAGAGAGGATAAATAATGTCACAATGTTGTCGTTGTTCTCAACCGCAGGATTCGGTCAACGAGAAAAATTTGTTGAAACCACTTAAGAGAAGATAAATCGATGAAAATAAATGTAAGCGGTCTTCGCTATTCTTTTTACCTGGTATAGCGACCAGGGTCGAACACAAGGAGCACGTTTGAAAAACTAAGCAGTCAAATTTCCAAGTTAATTTTTTTTAGTGGTTTTTTTTTTTTGACTTATATATTTTTTTTGTATTTTTCGAATAAGCACAAATGAATAGAAACACACACACACACTACACTATTTTTGTATTTTTTTAAAAGGTAAAAAATGCTCAGAAAATTAAAGAGATTAAAATGCACCTACAGAAATATTTTTGGAATTTTTAGACTCTTTTTCTATTTTTTTATGAATTTTCAAAGTTGAGATATGCAAAAAGACAAAGTTTTTGATTTTTTAAATATATCGAATGACAATAAAATTTGATGAAAACTTTATACAATGAAAAACACAACAGCAGGAACATACATGAATTTTTGCAAAATTTTTGGAAGCATAAAAACATTTATTTCGATGCAAATATCAAGAAAGTTTAAGTTCTGCAGGAACAAGGACTTAAGTGTAATTTTCTTAAAGTTCATGCACAAAAAGATAACAGAAATAAACTTCAGACTAAAAAGTTGCAAATTACCCAGTAGGAGGGTGCCGTGCACATGACTTTCAAGAGTTGTGGGAGACTTTGCAAATATCAAAACTTCCAATGATGAACTTGTAATTTTTCCATTTTTTAAAACCCAAGCCCTAGGGTTCGTTCGCTTCCTTCTTTCACAAGGTGGAGAGCACGGCCGGCGCCCACCCCGTCTCTTCTTCCTTCATGCAGCAGGCAAGGGGGCGGAGCAGCGGAGGGTGCGGCTTCGGCAGCGGATGGAGGCAAGGAGGGCGGTGGCGCACCACGCGGGCGCACACGGAGGACGGGCGCGCGGCCTGGGCGGTTGACGCCTCTACGGGGATGGTCCTGGAAGGGAAGGCGGCACTGGGTGGAGGCGGGCCACACCGGGGCGGCGCGGCTGGAGGCGCCGAAGGGCGCGCGTGGAGGACGGGGCCGCCGCCCGCGGAGGGCGGTTGCTGGGCTGTTGCGGGGCAGCGGGAGCCGCCACGCGGCGCTGGAGTGCGATCGTCAGGCGGAGGCTGCGGCCGGTGAGAGGAGGTGGAGTGGCGGTTACGCGCGGCCGCGCGCCACGCGGGAGGCGAGGGCGCGGAGGAGGATCGGCACGGGAGCCCGCGCGCGGGCCGCAGGTGGAGCGGAAGAGGGCGCGCCGCCCTCACGCGGAAGGGGAGGTCGCGGGGCGCCGCTGGGCTGGAGGCGGGCCACACCGGGGCGGCGCGGCTGGAGGCGCCGAAGGGCGCGCGTGGAGGACGGGGCCGCCGCCCGCGGAGGGCGGTTGCTGGGCTGGAGGGGACCTTCCGCGCGAGGAGGACAAGGCGCCGCCGCTGTTGACGGCGGTGGTGGTGGCAGCGGGGGTGACGACCTGCTGCCTTTTTTTTTTATTTTTATTTTTTTTTGTTTTTTTTATTTACTGCAGGAAATGGTTAGAGAAGAAAAAAAAAAGAAATGTTTTTTTTTTTATTTTATATATGTTTTTTTTATATTTTGATTTTCCTGCAAAACAGATGTTAGAGACAAGCAAAATTTTTGTGTTCTTTTTATTATACCATCAAAACAAAGGTTAGAGATAACTTTTTTTTTTATTTTTCCTGCAAAAAGATGTGAGATAAACAGGAAAAATGTTTTTTTTTATTCTTTTATTTATGCACAATAATAGGAAGTATGGATGGGGATCCGGTGGAACTGTGAGAGATGGATCCGAGTCTCCGACCACCGTACGTGGTCGGAGGTGTGTGGTTGCGTGAGACAGAACGTGAATATGGAGGGTTTGAGAAGATGGGATGAAAAATCGGTGTCGGGCGAAAATGTATGGAGAATTTTTTAATGATTTTTAATCTAAAAACTACACCTACTCTTACGCTAAGATCTAAATCTATGATTACCTAGGGAAAAAGATAAGAAAAAGTGGATCTCACCTCGGGGATCGGACACACCTCCTCGCCTCACTGCAACAAGGGCGATCGCTTGCTGTCACTCTCGCGATGCCTCTGGAGTTCACTGGGAAGAAGGGAGCCATGATGGCCTCGACGAAGCTCAAGCCGCTGTCACCGACTGGATCGGAGGCTAGGACCCTTTTCAACAAGAAAATTCTCGGAAACTGGGCTCCTCTCCACCAAAGATTGATCAAATGTGAATGAGGGAGGAGGAGCCCATTAAAAAGAGGCAAAAAATCAAAAAAGGAAAATATTTACAAAAAAGGAATGTGTTTATTGGATGGATTAATAAAATAATTAAATAAATAAAATAATTAATTAATTAAAAACGAATTTCGTAATAAATAAATTAAATAAATTAATAAATTAATTCAAAATCAATTAGCCACCTTAATGGTGGCCATATATGGTGTGGAATAAAATCATATATACAAGGCAAGTTATTAAACCAAATAAATTCAAATAAATTAAATAAATTAAATAATTACATATGATTTTCGTAATTAAATAAATTAAATTAATTAATGTGAGACAATTAATTTTTTTGGTCATTTTTATTTAGGGAAATTAATTGTATACATATATTATACACATATAATACAATATACATAGGTACAAATAAGGAAATAATTTTTATAAAAGATTTTTTTTAATTTTTATATTTTTTTAATGAAAACAATATTTACAAATATGTACATTATGTATAAAAAATAAATATGAGTAAAATATATACAATAAGTATATGGGTAAACTGCACAATACACCCCAGAAAATCGAATTTTTAACCGTAACTCCAAAAAGTACGAGACCACAGCCATTTGAAAGATAATTTAATTTATAGTATGCTGGAAGTGAGTTTGGTTCAATTAGAGCTTGTGTGGAGCCGGAATTGATGTTTCAATTATCACTTTGTGGCTTTTTCTGGGTGTAATTATTTGCAATATATACAGTATTTTATTTTACAAATATTTTTATTATTTACAACACAATTTTATTCACAACTTTTATTTACAAAAATAATTAGTTTGAGGTCAAATTATGTACAAATAAAATAATGTAAGTTTTGTACAAATATACATGAAAAGTATTTACAAGATATTTTTGATTTTTCTGACAAACGACCCTATCTCCCCCTACTTTATTCCTGGTCGATCAGGTCAAGTCTTGACCTTCTCTCGGGGTTTGGGTCAGTCTGTATTTATTGCATAACTACATCCTTTATTTTTCTTTTCTTTTTCTTTTCTTCTTTATTCTTTTATTTATGTACAAAAAGTGTTAAAAATGCAATTTTAACAAATGCATGCAAAATGGTAAGATTATGAAATTAATGGGTATTTACAGGTGTTTGACTAAGAAATTGAAGCTAAAGTAAAAGAATAAAGGCGATGAATCGTGGATTCATCACTGGGTCAGATGGAGCAAGCTCGTGGTGGAGCAGGTGGCCGGAGCTCGGATCGCTTCGATTCGACGCCCACGTGAATCGCTAAACCATCATAGGGACTCTTGTTGTCACCGGGATAGGCCTGGGCGCAAAAGGATTAGAATTTGGTGACGGAAGAAGGATCAAGGAAGAGAGGAAGGTGATGAAGGGGTTATGTATAGGGGCTAAGAAACTCGATTCAGTAATGCAACGATCGAGGACATGTATGCGCATGAAAGCCCGAGGGTCGAGGATCAAAAGTCAAGAAGGGACCGATCCAAATGGATGCGAAGAATGGGCGCGATAATTCAAGAAAGGCGGGGCCAAACGAGGACTAACACAAGCTAGAGCCTTGATCAGAGAGTTAACCGAGGTTAGCAGACGACGGGCCCTGATTGGGCCACATCATCTGCAAAAAGTCAAAAATGAAAATAAAAAGAAGTAATAAATAAAAATAAAATAGCAAATGATCTATTTAATTTTTGATTAAATCATAATAAATGTTCATTATTTAATGTAGTGTTTTATTATGATTTTTATTATTTTTATGGATTAATTTATTGTGAGTTAATTTTTACAAGTATATTTATAGGTATATTTACATATATATATAATATGTATTTTATTTTTATTATGTAGTTTAGATTTTATTATTTTATATACATATATTATATAATTATATATAATTTAAATATACACAAATATATTTTCATTGTATTTTTTGAATTTATTTGCACATTTAATTAAATATAATTATTATTATATATGTATATGTAAAGTGTATTCATCTACATATTTTTGTATCGTTATTTATTTTAGTATATGTTTAATGGTTTTATTTCATTCTAAATTTGTATATATACTATAAAGAATATTTACAGAATTATAAGAATATAAAATTCTGAAAAACGTAAAGACATTAAAATGAATATTTTATTTAGGTATATTGTACAATAATGGACCAAAACCTAACTTTTGCATTTTAATTCAAATTAAGTGAAACCATCTTCATTAAATAGATTATTAAAAGTTATATATAATTTAAGTTATTTTGATGCATCTTTAGTTCATATGGAGAATATATTTGTCTAGGAAGTTTGGATTTAACTTTTTATTTTAAGTGTAAAATGTAAAATTTGTATTATTTTTTGTGTCAAATAAAATTTTGTATTTTTCTATGTATGTGTATTAGACCTGGCCAATGGGTCGGGGGCCTGTCTACCTAGCCCGCCCAGCCCGCTCATGGGCCGGGCTTGGGCCAAGAGATTTCAGAAATGGGTCGGCCAACTTTTGGCCCGCCCATCAACTAGGCGGACCGTGGACATGTGCCATAAAGCCCGGCCCAGTCCACACATATAAAAATATAGGTTAAAAAATTATATTTTAGATACATTTAATATAATATACTTCAAGTTTTAATTTTACATTATCAATATTACATATTATTTTATAGTTTACATGTAAAGTAACACATATTATGGTTACTTGAATTTAGATAGATTAGATGATAGTAAAAAAACTTAATTATCTCCATAAATTTGAATAAAAAACTAATAAAAAATAGTTTACATTCAGCCCATGGGCTGGCCCAGCCCAGGCCAGACCTGGGTCGGGCTTGGGCCTTGAAGTATGGCCCATGTACCGGGATGGGCCGGTCCTTGGACAGGGGGTTTTAAAACTTAGTCCCCTTCGGCCTGGCCCGTGGCCCGGCCCACACTTTGTGTACAAGGTCTAATGTGTATCTACACCTTTCATGTATAAAGTTTCTTTATTTGATGTATAAATAATAGAGAAGAAAATAGGTCCCAAAAGAGAATTATTAGGTACTTATGAATTAGGGTTTCTTTTATTTATTGGTCCCTATCTCCCCTACTTTATTCCTTATCGACCCTGTCATATTGACGCCTAGGTCTCAGGGTTTAGGGTCATAAAATACCTTTGATATTTTATTTCTTTTTCTTTTATTTTCTTTATTATTGTATTTTATTTTTAAAAAATGTAATCTATACAATATTTACACAATAAATAATGAATGTTAATTCATGCAAAATAATGCTATTTACATGTATTTAGCTAGGAATTAAAGGCCAAAATGAAAGAATAAAGGTAATGAAATGGAGTTTCATCAATATGTTGATCTCCATCCAAAAGAGAGTGAATTCGAGATAAGAGTGGTCCTAATTATTTGGTGAAAGAAGCGGGGAGTCTTTAGAGTGGTTCGCAATGTCTGAACCGGTCTCTTTGGAATCAAATTGAATTATTAGAGATGTCAGAATAAGGGAATCAATGTGCTTGTCCGTAAAGTCCGAACTAAGCCATCCCTATGCGATTTTTTTGATCTTGGCCCTAACTAAAAGTTCAAACAAAATAAATGTGGGTTCACCAACTCAACCTGTGAAGCCATGAAAGTTTGGTTATTGATCTTGTCAGTTTTTATTGATCGTTTTCAGACAATTCTTTTCAAGCTTAGCTTAGCGCTATCCCGATAGGCGAGTGAGTACTACAAGACAAGCATCTTGCACTTCCCACTTCCTTCGTAACTAAGTAGCTTGTACTTTTTAAAGGTCCTTGATACTCGGACCTGGCATGATGAGACAGGGTCCAACCATCACAGTACCTCTATGCTCAATACTTCAGACTAAGTCTGCAAGCAGACTCGACTGTACTCGCCCATGCACCGATAAAAGCGCTAAAACTTCAAGAACCCAATTGATAATCAAGGCAGTATCCAGGCTGGAATTTGGGCTCTAATCTTTAAGGGTTGTGCCTCACTCTATCTGGATGATACATGAGAACAATGTGGGTTTTATGAATCCAATACAATGAAGTCCATTAATGAATTTTAATTATGGTTAAGGTTTTCTTAGCAGTCCCTTTTATTTGTTTTTCAATTTTCAATTTTTTGAGTATTTTTCAATGCAATAAAATAAAGAGAAAATAGAGAGATGAAATATAAAAGGTGATAAAAATCGCGTAAAAACCGATTGGACCCTCTAGGTGAACAAACACCTTATGAAATGAGCCTGAAAGTATCTAAGTGTCTGAGAGTCAAATTATTGCAATTAATTATGAATATCACTCTTTCACCAAAAATAAATTAAAAACTATTCTATGCTAAGCTAATGCTCTTCTCAATCTCGTAGTCGACTCTTGCTGCTCTCTCCTACTAGATCGTGAAGAAGGACGGCCTCTGGCTTGCTTGGGTGCTACGACCCTCCTAGGAAAACCACCCTCGCTCTGCGGGCCTTCGCAACAAATGCAAACACAATATTGATTAGAATAGATAAACAATAATATATAAAGAGAAATAAAAGAGCAAAAATGGAATAGAAACAAGGCTGATAAATATGTACAAACTACCCTAAAAACACAAAACATTGCTCCCGGCAACGATTCCATTTGATGAATCGATAATCGGCCTGCCAAGACTAACAAGCTAGTTGATCAACAATGGTGAATATGTAAACATCGTCCACATCATCTCCTCCTTGAGCCGCTGCAAAAATCATGAAATTTTCTTTCTTTATGTGAATGTTCTAATGTTCTAGTTATTTACAATAGTTGTGAATTTCCTTAGAATTGATTTTGTTTTATTTTACTTCTTTATTTTCCCATCTTTTATCTTTTTTCTTGGGCTGCTACCAACCCCACAATCTATGTGTCTGGATCATTTATATAAGCCAACTAATGAAACTCGTAAGTATGTAGACATGACCAAACTTCTTCAAGAGTAATCTCCTCTTTGAAGAGACTATAAATGATTGAATAAAATTCTCAAACAATAGCGGGAGCAGGGTCACTAAAATCTAAGCACCATCCTTATCTTCTATACTTTGCAAATATATTTCTTCAGAAACAACATATATATGTGGTCCAGATACTTTTTTAAAAGAGTAATTCTTGCATATGGAAGGAGAACATATGTTAAATAATAACTTGTTGGTTAAAGATTTCATCATGTAAAGCTCTCAAGTCTAAACCATACCATATACCTGTTAAGTTTCTTATTTGTGGCATCCATGATGATATCATCCATCATACACAACATGAAGGTTGAGTGTGTCTTTTCTTTCTATATAAACATCTTCAAGGACAAGCATGCATTCTCTCTCTTATTGTCCAACCAATTCCTAGATACCATATATGTCTCTTGAGAATGACATATATCTTGACATGTTAGATGCCAAAGACATTCATCTCGGTGAACTTCTCCATCTTCAGATTGTGCGACGCCATCTCCTCTATTCTACAACAGGACCCGAAAGCTCTGATATTAGTTTGTTGGATGTGGAGGAAGTAGACCACAAATTTAGCACACAAAGATACATGCGCGAAGTAATCCGATACATGATTTACGAGGTTTATCCGTGTACGGGCTAGTCCTTAGTGACGATAGCAAATCTCTCTCTAATATGGTGATGTAACAATAATGCAAAGGATGCAGAACAACCCTAACCTATGGGGTTCATATAGCACCCACACACAGATGGGCCACTTCAAATGGACTGAGTGACGAATCTCAATACAAAAATGATCCAAAAACTAAATGTTGTTTCTCGGACAATGTCGCCGAACTCACGGGTGAGGGATGAGCGCACATGCTCCTCCTAAACTCCCCACTTCTAGGCTCGTAGACGATAACAAGATCCCAGTGTTAGGATGATAGGCGTCGCCCGTCAACAATTAGGAAGAGGATCCTCTAGTGCAGAGGGGATTGCAGCAGAGGTGTTGTAATCCCCTTTAATTTTTTTTGTGATTTAAATGCCAAAATCCAACCTTATAGATTGAATTTTAGATTAATGCTCTATATATCCTCCAAATTTCATTTAATTTCGAGATTATTTGGTACTTTATTTTAATGGTTGAAGGTCCAGATCTTTTTTAAATGGAGTTTAAGTTGCTTAGATCTTAACTGAATGTTTGACCATTAAGATAAAATAGCAAATAATCTCAGAATAAAGCAAAATTTCGAGGATATGTATAGCATTAATCTAAGATTCAGTCTATAAGGTTGGATTTTGAAATCTAAATCACAAAAAAAATTAAAGGGGATTATAGCACCTGTGCTGCAATCTCCTTTGCAGCATAGTATCCTCTTCCCAACAATTAATGGGAACTCACGCAATAGACCGCATTGAACGGACAGAAAAAGATTCGAGGCATCTCACAGCGCATCATAACAGTAAGGGGCAACTCCATCGAGGAACCACTACAATGTGTTGCTTAGATTTCCTCCAAACTTTGAATGTCACAAACACATGGGTTGGAAAAATAAAAACCGCCACACCTTTTACTTTTTATTCCCAAGAACTTCAGTTCAAACAGAGGCCACAAGTAAAAAAAACAAAAATCTTAAGAAGAAAGAAGATGCAAATCTGCCATATTGTATGGTACACGAGACAATCTCAAGGCCGTAGTGATCTTAGTTGCGCTTGGCAGGAGATGGACATCAATATTCAGGCTTACTGCCACTATATACAACTCCTAGAATTTAACAGTTGAACTTTCTCATCATGCTTTCTAGACGGGATTGTGGATCATAATGTCAAGTAAGAATTACAAGCGGGCAACAACAATACACTGCCAGTCACCCAGAGGAAGATCAAACTTGGCACCATGACCAGCACCACCCCGGAAGTATATGATATGGCAAACACGGATTCACACCCATATCGGGTTTAAACCCCACCAAACTATTCAGCTGACGGAAAGTTGCACAGACGACAAGGTGCTTCATTCTGATCTTTATGTTGTATTGCATTATGAATATGCCCCATCGTACGGACTTGTGCATTACGAACCCATTGGTGTGTTGCAGTATATATGATCCTCTTCACAAGACAACTGTACGCGTACATCTTCTCAAATAGGTTTATGCAAACATGAGAATGGTTAATCTAATTTGTAACGGTCATCTGAGAGAGTACGGCTGCCGTTTAATGTGCTGCTAATGTATATCTATTTAGTAGGTTTCCGTGGAGGAGGAAGAAGAAGTATCAGAAATGGGCTTCTTGAAGCCCAGATGTTAATAATTGGGCCCAAAATGGACTTCTACGGGAGGAATCTTCTTGGATGGAGAGTCTTTCTGCAGTAAAACGGAAAGAGAAAGCAACGGGTGAAGTGGATTTCGTAAAACTCCAGGGGCGGAATATAAAGTTTCCAATAAAAAGGCAAAATCGCCGTTGCCGGGGATCGAACTCGGGTCACACGCATGACAGGCAGGATACTCACCACTATACTACAACGACTTTGCTGAAGGTGCAAATCTTATTGTATTCCTTAACGTTGTTGGAAGAATAGGTGCATGACCCAGCTAACTTTACTTAATTAAATGTACATCGAATGTGTGATGAATCGTCTTGATTTTAGGCCGACTAATGGCACCTATTGCGCTATATCTGGATGAATAGATTAAGAGTTGAATGATTGAGAATGATAATAGGATGTTTACATGGAAATTGTAAATACGTGGGGATTGCAAGGAAACATGAGGGAATCAGGTGAAAAAGGCCTCAACTATGCCTCAAGTCCCAATTAGGAACCCCATTTTTTAATTGCAACAAAAAGAGGTTTGATCTTATGTTTTTTTCTCAAATGCAGATCTCCATAAGCTTCAGCGATCCTTATATATCAACGTTAAACCCTTAAGTTGAAAGTTCGGGTCCATATTTGTTACCATTGAAAAATGAGACTCTTAATTGATAACGAGAATATAATTCGGACTCTTTTTGTAATTACCCATAAAAAAGACCAGTCATGATAGCTTCAATATGAAAACTATATGCAAACAACTTCCATACCAAGCAGAAACTGTTGATGAAGACCAAAGCTTTGCATCAAATATCTGCTCTAAAGGGATGAGGGGATTCCGTGAAATTAGAGGAAATCATCATCTCGATTAATGGCGACGTGTTTTGGAGTCGTTGCCTTGATATTGAAGAACTGGAAAAGAATGAAATTCACGATTGGTGCAATTAAGTTGGAGAGCTACAGAAAGCTGTGATCTTCTCCTGCTCCGGCAGAACCCAAGGATTCTCTTCATTCTGTCATCATGGACCAAGAGCTCAACCTTTACTCTTGAAGGTAGAAGACAGACTAATGGAGTGATGGGTTTCTACGAGATTCTGGAGGTTTATTTTAACACATGGGTTTCCATTGATATTTCCAAAAGAAAGGCAGAGTTTTTTCTCGAATGTTGCAAGAAACTCAAGAAATAATGGAGAAACAGCGTCGCATATAGACTCTCGTCCGAGCTTGACACACAAAGTAAAAGGGTTGGGTGTATCAAAGAATAAACACTTAAAATTTCTTAGTCTTGAAACTTGTAAAATCCTCCTTGGACACGTGTCTAAAGGATGTCGAACTGGACCAAAAGAAAATGCTGAAAATACTGTAAATTCAATTTTAGGCAACTTTGATATGTAAAATCGTATTTATGTAATTTTATTCTAAACATTTTTTTAGTATTTGTAAGTATTAATTAGTATTAGTTCTTTCTTGTCTTTTTATTACTATTGCTATGTTCAGATGTGTCTTTATAATGATTTTAGCAATGGTGATGACGATCACACTCATTAGGAAACCTAACAAAGCTCATGCATAATGAACAAAATAACTTATCATATATGTTCCTTGAGAATTTATTCACTAAGTAAGCAAGTAGGATTATAGAATTGTAAATCCATAATTACGAGCAGATCCTTAGGCCTCCTTATATACTTGGAAACCTAGGGTTGGTGTTATAGCATAGGTTATCTCTAACAAAAGGAGATGACCAGAATATCCCTAGAGTTAGGGTTACATGATAAGTTCCTAATACTACTCATTCGGAGCGCGTGTGGTGTGTGTGTGGTGGGGGGGGGCACTTCAAATGAAGTGAAGTCTCACAGATATTGTGGTGAGCCATCGAGCAGATTCGTCAGATCTCAATCTGACGGTTGCATCAAAAACCCCATCCAAAAGGGCATTTTCGTCAAATTGATTTCATTAATTTCGAGTTTCATTTATTGGTTTCAAATTGCCATTCTAAGCTTTTTTCGATTTGGTATTTTCACAAATGCCTTTATTTATTAATTTCCGATTTTGTTCCAAACGATCTGAAATCAACCACAGCTTTGTAAAGTACAACGAGTTTTTGTAAAAATATATTTTACTCTTTGTAAATTTCATTAATGATTTCATATTATTACTGTAATTTCATTTTATAAATGGTTGTATCAGTTTTGTAAATGTGTATATTCATTTTGTAATTCAGCGAGTTTTTGTAAGAGTATTTTTCCTCTTTGTAAGCTTCAACTTTTTTGTAATTGTGTATGTTTGTTATGTAAAAAATCTGTGAATCTTTGTAACTGAATCTCCCTCCTTTGTAAAATTCACGCATGTTTTCCATTGCGTTAAAGTTCAATTGCCATACATGTTTTCGAGTCTTGCAAAATAGAGAAAAAACATTGAGATTTGTAAAAAAAAGTAAATAAATATGTAAATCTGAATATCAGTTAAGTAAAATTATTATACGATAATGCAACGGAATCTCCCTCCTTTGTAAGAGTGTCTGATCACTTTGTAAATTGTAGGCGCTCTTTTGTAAAATGATCTGGTCACTTTGTAATATTCCGGTAGAGTTCTGCGACAAATAAGTACACTGTTAGATATTGGAAACATGTAAAAAAAATTGACATGATATTGTAAAAAAAAAGTCTATTTGCACAAAACATTCACATTTTTTGTAAAAAAACTACGATTTGCAAAAAAAACTAAGGGGCCCCTCTTCCGCGTACATCTCGACGCTTCGGCGTCGATGGCGATGTGCCGCATTGGAGGACGCACAGGCGGAGCGCGACCTGACGGAGAGTGGGGCCGAGGGCGGGCGCTAGGGGCACGAGCAGAAGGCTACCGCCTCGCCGAAGAGGACGGCGTGCGGGGATGTGGCTCCGCCTGAAGGTCGGTGCACAGAGGAAGCCGGACAGTGCCACCTCGCGTGAGGCAGAGGTCACCGAAGAGGACGGCGCGCGGGGTTGTGGCTCCGCCTGAAGATCGGTGCACGTAGGAAGACATACGGTGCTGCCTCGCGTGAAGCAGAGGAGGCGGCTGGGCGGTGGCGCAGCCGCACACGTGTGGCAGGGAGACGAGGCAGGCGAACGAAGGATGTTACTGGAGGAGGATGTTGCCGCCGCCGACAAATATTGCTGGGAGACGAGGCAGAGGAGGCGGTTGGGCGCTGATTAATCAAGATAGAGAGAGATATTAGGCAATTTAGTTGTCACATTCTATATTTAGAATCTGACAAATGACCAAAATGGGTTTTTTACCATTAAAATAATGTAATTAATTTGAAATTTATCACAGCCGTGGGATTTAAATTAAATGGATGAGATGGAGGGGCTTACCACAAAAGTGGTGAGACCCCGCCTCATTTGAAGTTTCTCATATATATATATATATATGTGGGTAAAATGGGGCTGCCTCCTGGGAGTAGCCAACTTGGCTACTCACACCCCTATTTTCCCCTCATTTTTTAATTTCTTTGGAAAATAAAAATTTGTATATTCAACACTATATCCCTCTAACATTCTACTAAAATTTCATCAGAACAGAGATTGCTAGGCCCTCCATCCAGACGTCATTTTTTTAACGGTCGCATGATTTTTTAAATCGACCTTGTTTGGATGGAGGCCGTAGGAGTCTCTGTTTCTGACGAAATTTTAATAAAATATTAGATGGATATAATGATGAATTTACAAATTTTTATTTTCCAAAGAAATAAAAAATGAGGGAAAAATAGGGGCGGGAGTAGCCAAGTTGGCTACTCCCAGGGGGCAGCCCCATTTAACCTTATATATATATATATATATATATATATATATATATATATATATGAGAAACTTCAAATGAGACGGGGTCTCACAAATATTGTTGTGAGCCCTCAATCTCGTCCTTTTATTTTGGATCCCACGGCTGGATTTAATGATGCATTAATTAAATAAATTTAATGGCTGAAAACCTACTTTGGTCATTTTGTTACATGCTAAATATAGAATGTGACAACTATTTGACCTAATTTCTCTCTATTGATTGACGGCTCCCTCCTCTCTCACGTTGGCGACGCACCTCCTCTCTCTCTCTCTATCTCTTGATTCGTTGATGACGACGCACCTCACACCTCCTCTCCCTCTCTTGATTCATCGACGACGATCATGCATGGAGGAGGGCATCTCCTTCTCTCTCCGATGGTGAAAGACAAGCAGGAGTTCATCGACAAGAGTGCCCGTTAGATTTTTCTGACCTATTTTTTTCGTATTAAATTGACTTTTACCCGAGCAATCATCCTCTAATGAGCTTTGTATGATTCAATGGAGGAGGTATCTCAGAGGAGGAAGATGAAGAGAGAGGAGATGGTGGTGTGCGGTGACGCAGAGGGGGAAGACGACAACGCAAGGTGGTGTAGGTTTGCACATGGCGTACGACGACGATGACGGATTTGCATTGTGGTATACTTTTCTTACATAATTGATATTTAATTTTACATGTTGATTACCTTTTTTTACAAATCTCATTATTGATTTCTTATCTTGCAGAGCTCCCCATGAATTTTACTAGGTGGTCACGAGTTTTTACAAATGTAGCGAGAATATTACAAAGAAGAGAGATACAATTACAAAAATTCATGTAAATTTTACAAAATAAAGATACACATTACGAAAAATACTGAAGTTTACAAAGAAGAAAATTTCTCCTACAAAAACTCGATGGAGTTTACAAAACACATATACCAATTTACAAAACAGAAATACCCATTTACAAAAAAATAGTGACAAAATGAAATTATTACTGAAATTACAAAATAGAAAATTAGTTTTACAAAAACTCACTGGAATTTACTAAGATACGATTGAATTCAAATCTTTCAAAATAAATTTGGAAATCGATCAATAATGGCATCACAGAAAATACCAAATCCAGAAAGATTATAAACACTACAAAAAAGCGCGATTGGCATGCACTGTCTGCCGTGCACTGGGCGAGCACAAGTGCTCTCTTAAAGCCTAGCGAGCAATTAGGTTACACAAGTGCTCGCCAGCATGATCGTCCAATTGAATCTGGAGGCGCGGTTAAGTTTTCGTAAATGAGCAAGCACTTTAATAGCGCATGTGCTCGCCCGTTTGTGCTCGCCAAGTTGAAATTAAAGGTACGGTGGAACGGATGCGTGCCATTTTCGGGGCGAGCACCTAAAGAGCACGGAGCGAGCACGTAAGTGTGCTCGCCCGCGCCCGTAAACAGAACATCGGGCGTCCCCATCCCCTCATTCTTGCGCGAGTTAGGTTCGGTCTCATCCCCTCCGACGACGAGATCTCCGCCGGTAGCACATCGAGGGTATTCCTTTTGACCATTCAATCATACATACACCCCTCTTTAGGTATATCTTATCATCATTTGTCTTTGTTTTGTGTATTTCATTCGATTTCATAGTTGTTGTAGTAGATTTAGGGTTTTGATATTTTTATTTTTTTGTTCTTAAATTCAATCTCACTAGTTGTTAATCTTGTTGCTTATGCTTCTTATAGATGTTTAATATGTAATTTACTTATATTTGAGTAAATTTTTGTCTAATATAGATGAAATATTATAGGCATGTTAAGTGCTTGATTAAATGACACAACAAGTAAAGTACTTAAATAGTGATGTAGGTGAATGTTGGTATAGATGGGATGAGAGATACATTAGTTTAACACTAGGTTCATATATTAGGTTCATTGAAAAGTGTCATAAGACTAGTTTAATAACATTAGGAATGTTGATATATAGAAGTGCCATAACACTAGTTTCATAACATTAGGGTCACTGAAAGAGGTGATGGGAGATACAAATCCTTTGAGAATAAGAATTATTTAGTGAATGTAAAATTAGACATTTATTTAAGTTAAAATTATTGGTGCGTGATAATTATAACTATAAACAAAAATTTGCTTCTGTGATAATTTATTATCTCATTAAATTCTAGTTAATGTGATTAAGTATATCACTTTAACTTATAGTTAGGTTGATGATAAGTCTAAAACACTATCCATTAATTATTTGAAAATCGCACAAAATCATTCACATATAGTGCGGCCCTCCACACCGAGTGGTGTGTGGCCCTGCACAACGGGAGTCGTGTGCAACACATTGGAGGATTTGATCACCTTTAACTGTGTTATATTTTTTATTTTTTCACAGCACTATTGGACTCACTTTGGGATGTTTATCTCAGACCAATGGTCATGGATTTTGATGTTTGCAGGTTTAAAATTCGTTTTTTTGCAGGTGCCCATCTACTATTAGTGACCCAAGCACTTTATTAGGCACTAATTTAGGATCACACTTATCCCTATCCCCATCGTTAACCAACTAAATTTAAAGTAATTTCCTGGCTAATATAAATGAATAAATATTTTAAGATTATTTTATAGTCACATTTGTACCACGTACAAATGTATCACGTAAAGTGATCTTAAAATATTACATTTATGTTAGCTTTCCTTAGTTCAGAGATCCCAGACTAAGGGTGTCCGTAAGGATTCAAACTTACTAAAAGGTGATCGTTGTCACAAGCTCTTTATTTCTTATATAAATTCGGTTCATAACCCCTTCCTCTTCGTTATACCAAATCAATTACTATCGAAATAATCACTAATATGATTATTTTGAAAGTTGATTGCGATTGATTTATGAGGTATACGAGAGAGATGCAGGGTTATGCTGCCGAATTTTCGTTAGAAATCAAGAAGTTTATAACAATGATCATCTTTTAGTAAGTTTAAATCCTTATGGATGGGCTCAAGTGATAACATAATTAAGACACTTCTCTTCTCATCTTTTATCTCAATAATGGGATACGTTTAGGTATCCTCACATATTTTCCTAGATTTGACATTATAAATTATTTAATTCAGGTTGATCAATATGACAAATAGAGAGTGGATGTACAACCGTGTAGTAGATGGACGTATAGCCGATACCTTTCAAAGAGGTGTTCAGGAATTTATACAATTTGCTTACGCACAAGGTTCCCGTGTCGTGGATTCAGATGGAACTATCTTGTGTCCATGTAAGAAATATCATCTAATGAGGAAGAGATCAAAAGATGAAACTCAGTTACATCTTTATAAAATGGATTTCATGGAAGGATATCAGATTTGGTGGAGGCATGGTGAGGATTACGAGGACATGATGAATGATGCGGAAGTAGCTAACAATAGTAATCCTTTTGCAGATATGGTTATGGACATTGCGGGCCCAAATTTTAATGCTACTTTTTTAGAAGATGAGGAACCCTATGCAGAGTTTGTAGAATTTTACGAGCTGTTGAAAAAAGCGGAAGAGTCATTGTGATTGGGTTGCAAGACATATTCAAAACTTTATGCGATTTCGGATCTTCTATCGATGAAGATGGAGTATAATATGACCGATTGTAATTTTGATGCAATGCTTGGGACTATCAAGAAAATGTTACCGGAAGATACAGAATTACCTGATAATTATTACAAAATGAAAAAGATGATGTGGAAGATAGGTTTAGCGGAAGTTAAAATAGAGTCTTGCATAAATCACCATATTTTATATTACGGTGAACATCAGCATTTACAACAGTGTCCTCAATGTAACGAGCCAAGATATCAAGAAGCTAGTAAGAGTGGGACAAAAATCTCGAGAAAGATTTTACGTTATTTCCCGTTGACTCCGAGATTGAAACGACTATATTATTGCAAAGAAACGGCAAAGTACATGCCATGGCACACAGAACATAAAGTCGATGAGTACACGGAGTATCCCTCTGAGTCTGATTGTTGGAAAGTATTGATGTTAGCTTTTCCTACATTTAACGAAGAAAAGAGAAATTGCGTTATAGGTTTATATACAGACGGGTTTAATCCTCATAGAAGAAGTAAAGATTACTCTTGCTGGCCAGTAATGACAACACCATACAATCTACACCTATGGTTATGTAATAAGCGACAGTTTATGTTTCTTTTGATGTTGGTACCAGGACCTACACATCCGGAAAAATATATCGACGTTTATTTACGTCCTCTTATAGATGAGTTGAAAATGTTATGGGTCGATGGAGTTGATACATATGATGCTAATAAAAGTCAAGCATTTAACATGAAAGTAGCTCTGCTTTGAACGATAAATGACTTCCCGGTATATGGAATGTTATCTGGATGGAGTACGCATGGACGTAAAAGTTGTCCATATTGTATGCAGAGTACTAAATCATTCCAGCTTCAAGACGGTCAGAAACCATGTTTTTTTATTGTCACAGACGGTTTCTTCCAAACAATCATCCATATCGAAGACAGAAGCAATCATTTAAAAAGAATACAGTTGATCTTCAGATCCCCCACCATTCAAGACAGGCGATACGATATTATCAAGTTTGGAAGAATTGGAGAAATCAACCTTAAAGAATGGAGATAAAACAAAAAATCTTCCTCGTTTTGGTGACAGTCATAACTGGATTACGAAGAGTATATTTTGGGAATTACCATATTGGAGTAAGTTACTGATACGACATAACTTAGATGTTATGCATATAGAGAAAAATGTATTTGATAACATCTTCTATACTGTTATGAATGTAACCGGTCGATCAAAAGATACAGTAAAGTTTCGTTGTGATTTACAAATCATATGCAATCGGCCAGAGTTGCATATAAAGGAACATGATAATGGAAGGGTTGAACTTCCTAAAGCGAAGTATACCTTAGACAGAAATCAAGTTAAACTTGTCTGCGAATGGACAAGCAAATTGAAGTTTCCAGACGGATATGCATCAAATTTTTCCAATTTGGTCGATTTAAAGAAGTTTTCATTTAAGGGAATGAAAAGTCATTACTGTCATGTTTTTATGTAAAGATTGCTACCGTTAGTGTTCAGAGGATTGTTACCAAAAAACGTCATCGATGTTCTTTTAGATGTTAACAGATTTTTCCAGGTTCTATGCTCGTCACGCATACACCGCATGGAGATAGATTATCTTCATAAAAATATTCATGTGATTATGTGTAACTTGGAAAAGATATTTCCGCCGTCATTTTTTGATTCAATGGAGCATCTGATGATTCATATTCCATATGAAGCAAAAGTAGGAGGGCCGGTAAAATATCGTTGGATGTATCCATTTGAAAGCTAATTATAAGTATTTTATACAATTTGCATTCTTTACTATTTCAACAAAATGTTAACCTGTTTCCATGTAGGTTTATGTTCTTTCTTAAAAGAAAGGTCCGAAACAAAAGTAAAGTCGAAGGATCAATAAGTTCGCAATATATATATATATGAGGAAGTCGCAACATTCTGCGCTAGGTATCTTCCGGAAGATGTGGAGACTATCCACAACAAATTTAGGAGGAATGATACAATTTACTCTGAGGAAGAACCTTGTATCAGTATCTTTCGTCCATCCACTCAGCTTATAGGAAAGGCAACTGAACGTTTCTTATCGAAACAGGAGAAGGATGCTGCAGAGTTATACGTATTAGACAATTACGAGGAAATAATAACATATGTTCAGTAAGAAAATTCTGACGTTTAAATTGTATTACTTTATGTACATATTCAAATTGTATTTCAAATAATTCTGATGTTCATCTTACTGATTTTAGGGAATTTAGGAAGAAAATTATCGAGAAAAATCCCATGTATTCAGATGACGAAGTTCTGGGCGTATATAGGAATCAATTTCTGGCTTGGTTTAAGGACCGCTCAAAACAGTTGGACGGTGGTGATTTCTATTCTCATATTTTAAAATATTTTGGAGAAGGACCTATTTATAAGGTCCGATCTTACAACTCTTGCTGCAGCAATGGTTATCGTTTCCATACCTTAAATTCCGATAAATATTTAACAACTCAGAATCATGGAGTGATGGTTCGTGGATCTTATTATGAGGAAGATCATATGAATTATTATGGAATTTTAAAGGAGATACTAGAAGTGGAATATAGTATACCAGGCCCGAATAAAGTAATTCTCTTCTTGTGTGATTGGTATAAATCCAATGGAGGTGTAGTACTCGATAAAAGGAATAATAGTGTCGACGTGGTACCAAGAAAATTTATACGCAGATTTGAACCATTCGTCTTAGCTTCTCAAGCGGATCAAGTATGCTATCTCCCACAAGTACCAAAGAAGAGAAAGAGCATTGAAACTTTAACTGTTGTGAAGATAAATTCTCGAGGTTATATTTCTAATGATTACACTCATCATGAAGATGACATAAATGAAGCATTCACACTGACACATGAACGAATAGATTTAACAGAAGAAGTCTCAATCATCGAATCGATTCGATTGACTGATAATGAAGTTCTTAGTGTTGCCCTACAAGATGATACCGACTCCAGAAATGATGATTCAGAAAACTCAGAAAATGAAGAAAATGAAGAAATATCCTTTAATCCCACCGAAATAAATGATGAAGATTAGTTGTAAGTTCTAATACACAATTATAATCGAATTATCTAAAAACTTTAGTAATAACTATGTAATTAACTATTACATCATCATTACAGTCATGACAGGTTTTGGATGTAGCAGGGATCATGGATCACATCGATCCAAACGACCATCATCCTCAGACACACCTTCGTCCAGTAGGCAGTCCACCCCAGATGTTGTTTTAGATTCACAGTCCGACGAGGTCCGGCTGGTCATAGCCTACTACGAGTCTCTTGGCTATCCTCCACCACCCTTTTATGTAAGCGGCTATGGAGAGCCATCTACATCAGCCGCTCCTACTGGATTCCCGGTCCCCATCTCCATACCAGCACAGACATCGATGAGTTCTGATTCTCCTTCTTCTGGACATCTAAGTACCTCCGTACCTTTACCTGTTGCATTTGAACAGACTTAGGCGTCCCACCCTTTGTTGGAGGTTACGGTGGATGGGAGGTAAGATTTTAATAAATGTTGTCATTTAAATTTTTTCAAATATTTATAAATTGTATAATATTTACAAATTTTACCAAATGCAGGGATTTTTTGAATAGCAACAGGATAGCAAAGGAGATAACCAATATAATCAAGACACACTTGACTTGCATGCAATTTAGATGGTGTCGCATCCCTGCTTTAGAACAGGAGAGACTGTTTGAAATATTTCTGGTAAGAAAAATTTCTAATAAGCGATATATAATTTTTGGTCAAGTTTTTTGGATCTGATATTTTGTTATAATTTTCAGAGTAGGTTTCGCCTTGGTTCTGGTCTGGGGAAGGAGGTTTATCGTCGAGCTTTTATTCGTTTGGCGGAAAAGAGAATGAGCGATACATTTTTAAGGCAAGGAGAGACTCGCATGCGAAGACGGGATGTGAGGAGATGTATTTTGAGGAGATGAAGAGGTTCCCGCCAACATGGTATACAGAGGATAGGTATTGTATTTCTTAAAGAATTTATAATAAACCTTTTTAAATTAATTACTAATCATAACATATTTGTTGCATATGGACGGGTTTCTGTGATGCATTCGTTGCAGTGCGGAGTTTGGAAGAAGATCCATGGCGGGAAGGACAAACCACCAAAAACAAAGGATTAAATCGACAAGTGGCTCTAAAGTCACAATCAGAGCAGAGATGGTATTACATTATAAATTTTATATTTTGAAATCTATTTTAATATAATGCAATATTCTTACCACATCTTAAAATTATTTTTCAGGCAGCTAGGTTGGAAAGAGAACCCTCTTTTCAAGAGTGGTGGTCGAGGTCCCACATGAGTGGGAAAGAAGGAGAGTCACAATGGTCCACTCCTGAAGCAGGAGAAGTGTTGGTAAGTCTATCAATTTATTTGCAATTGAATGATATATTATAACTCATTTTTATATATTTCACTTTGTATTTCAGGATCGTTATTTGGCATTAGCTGCAGAAAAATGGGGTGGTGATCCAATTGGAGAGCAACCACCATTTGATAAAACAATCTGTAAGCAGGTATAGATAAATATTATCTTACTATACTCATTTGTAATATATAATTTCATATTAAATAATGAAATCTTATAAGGTGTTGGAGGAGAGGGACGTTGTGGCGAACAGGAAGCAGACGCTTGGTGGTCTTCCTCCATACTATGTGGAGGAACATCGTCATTCATATTCTGCATACTCCCAGCCGTCGTACACACAACCACATCCGTCCCAATCATCAATTCCAATAGAGTCGCAGATGGCGATGATGGTGGACCAATGACGAAGCTCTGAGAAGATTTCACGGCATACATGTAAGTATTCTACTTAGAATGCGTAATAATTTTATATTTTTATATCTACAAAATGCAAGTAACATGTATATATCTTCCATATTTAATATAGGTCACAAGGGTGTGCATCTCAACCTGAGGAGATTGAATCCGATGACGAAGAGGAGGAGGAGAATGACCCTGAAGAAGAGGCACGCATGTATGCTAGGTTCAAAGAGAAGGAGAAGAAAAAAAGAAATCAAAGCGGGGTTTAATGTCTAAATTTTTTAGATCAAAGAAGAAGTAAATTGTTGTTGGTATTGACTTCTAGTGTTGTTAAACTTTTAGCACATCTTCCCCTTTATATGAACTTTGATAGTATAATTTGTTGTAATTTTACTTGTCGTTGCTTCGAACATATATTTGTAGTATTTAGATGTTGAATTTGAATGTTTATTTCTAAGTTCATGTATATTGCGTGACTTCGACTTGTCAGTGCTAGTTATCTTAGTAGACGAACTGGTATACTATATATACGCTTAGCGAGCTCTGATAAGCACACCTGCAGTGGTTTATTGGCAGGCTATACAGGTTCGACAGGGCGTCAAAACCCTGTCGAACCTATATAATTTTTTTCATGGAATTCAGTTTGGGCGAGCACATGTGCTCGTCATGTGCTCCTTCTTTGATTGTCTTATTTAATAGGGGCGAGCATTTTGGCGTGCACAAATGTGCACGCCAGCAAGCGGGCGAGCACATAGCGTCCCAATGTGCTCGCCCACCTATCGGAGCGACTCTCGTATAAGCGAGCACGAGCTGAACGAGCACATGTGCTCGTCCGTCGCCCGGGCGTGCACATGGCGTGCACTCGGTGTACACATTACGAGCCATCATGTGCACGCCAATCCCGTCTTTTTGTAGTGAAATGACACTTCGAAACTATTTAATGGATCTCAAATTTAATAAAATTGAGATGACGGAATTGCCCTTTTGGACATGATTTTTAATGCTACCGTCAGATTGAGGTCTGCGAATCATATTGATGGCTCACCATAATATTGGTGAGACCCCACCTCATTTGAAAGTGTCCCTGTGTGTGTGTGTATGTATGTATGTATATGTATATGTATATGTACATGTATATGTATATGTATATGGGGTTGGGGAGCATGCACCCAGGTGCATGTAATTTTACATGCATCGGGATCTATATCTTCCACGTTAATTTTTCATTTTTTTGGAAAATATCATCATGTATATTTATCTATATACCCTCCATTATGTCATTTGAATTTTGTCAGAAACAGAGACTCCAATGCCCTCCATCTAGAACAGGTCGATTACAGCAATTCTAAGACCGTTAAAATTACTTGTTCTAGATGGAGGGCTATATGAATCTCTATTTCGAAAGAAATTCGAATGACACAATGGAGGGATATATAGATGAATATACATGGTGATACTTTGCAAAAAAGTAAAAAAATCGTGGAAGATATAGACCCCGGTGCATGTAAAATTACATGCACATGGGTGCATACTCTCCGACCCCTATATATATCATGCTCAGCTTCTTACAACATTTTTTGAACTATGTACAAGTGTCTTGGTGAATATATCTATAGTCTAATATGCAAATGGTATGCTGTGAGTTCAAAGTATCCCTTTCTATATCAGATCTATAGTGTCGTGGCAGTCAACTTCCACAAGTTTGGTGTGTTCGTGGAACATGGGGTTCTTAGCTATGTGGATTACTCCGATGTCATCGCATCTGAACTCCATGACATTGGTGAGAGTGATATGAAGATTTTTAAGTACAGATCTAATATATACTAGTTATGTTATAGCTTGAGCCATGGCTCTGTATTCACTCTCAACACTTGAGCAAAAAAATCACTACTTGTTTCTTATTTCTACAAGAAACTAGGTTTCCTGCCATAAAAGTGCAAAAACGTGTAGTAGATTTTTTTTATCATGCATCCTCCATATTCTACATATTAATAAGTTGGTCGTTACCTTTGGTAAAAAAATTATACATTTCCCAAAAGATGACTTGATGTACCTTAGGACCATCATGCATGCATTGAAGTGAGCTAAAGTAGGGGAATCTATAAGCTAGCTAAGTTTCTCAACTGCAAGAGACACAACTGATCGAGTGATGGTTAGATACACCAGCTTATCCATTAAGTGCCTGTAACAACCAGTGTCTTTAATGTCCCTTGACTAATAGGTGTGTCCCTTAGGATCCATGGGTATATGTTCTGTCTTGGATCCTAGCATCCATGTCTCCGTAAGTAGATCAGTAGCATACCCCCATTGAGACATAAATAATCCTCGCTTGGATCTAGCTATTTCGATCCTAGGAAGTATCTCAACGGCCCCAAGTTTTTAATAACAAATTATTCTGCTAGCATCTTCTTCACTTCTATAATACCATCAAAGTCATCTCCTGTAAGGATGATGTCATCCACATAGATAAGCACTGACATGGTTCCTCTTTCATTCTTTCTTATGAACAAAGAATGGTTTGTCGATGATCTTATGAGGCTCATATTCTCGGGTACTTCTAATAATTTATGAAACCAAACACGGGGGCTCTGCTGGAGTCCATATATGACCTTTCACAATAGGAAAACCTTATAACACTCCTCTTAAACGTCCAAGCAGGGAGGTTGCTGCATATGGACAATTTCTTAAAGGATGTCATAAAGGAAGGCCTTCTTCGTATCAAGCTAATGCAAGGACCAGTCAATTTATACAGTAAGTGCCACGAGAATAGGCTAGTGGATATACGAGTGACTGGAGAGAATGTATTAAAATAGTCAATAACATAGGTCTATGTGAACCCTTTTGTTACAAGTTGTGCCTTGTATCTAGATTATTGACCCATCTAGATTATGCTTGACTGTGAATACCCATTTAGATTCTACAATCCTATTATCTCTTGGTGGGTCAACCATCATCTAAGTACATCGAGAGATTAATGTAGATATTTCTTCTTCCATTGTTAACTGCCATCTAGAATCATGAAGAGCCTCAGTGTGAGTATGAGGGACACCTGCATCCGAGATTGCCTAAACATATTTCTGTAGGAGGAGTCGGGTCTAGAGAAGGATGCTATAGCAGAGATAGGATGCTTTGGGCGACAGGCAATGGAGCTTTGGCACGACATTGGAGCTTCGATGATGGGTGTCGATGATGTCGGTGAAGAAGGGCGGAGAGAGGAGAGGGGGAGGGGGAACTTGCTCTGACAGCAAGTTGAATTATAGAACTGTAATTCCTTAATTATGAACAAAACCCTAGGGCTCCTTAATATACTTGGAGTCCTAAGGTTAAGGTTCCAGTAGAGATTATCTCTAACAAAAGGAGATGGTCAGAATACCCCTAAGCTTAGGGTTACATAATAAGATCTCAACAAAGTAAGAACTAGCACTTCTAGGTCCATGGATCTCAGCAAAGCCCAACTGGTAGCATCCCTCATAAAAGGATGGCCTTTTGGAAATAACAAAATCCTAATAGAGGTATGCCAATGTCAAGCTCCTGTTGGGGCGACCATCTCAAGGTCTACATGTCTCCTACGAGGTTCAAATGATCATTCCTATCAAGAAAAGAACTCTCAAGAGGTCTCGTGATCTTCGACATGGTTGTCGAAAGTTCTCTCTGTGACCCCTTTCATGACATGCCATTAACTATGCATATAAGATGCGATCACGCCAATTACAAGATTGTTGACTCTATACCCACCAATAGCACGAGGATGCGCAATGAAAGAAAGGATAACCCACAACATCTCTACTGGAATTTGTACCCACTAACCATCGATAAAGGGACACGACCCACCGCAGGACGTGTAACAACTCAAACAATACTCTCACATGCATGTATTCTCATAAAGTATGAGTACCTGCTATAAAAGTGGGATAATATTATTTTCCCGCGAGAAGTGGAACATAATCAAACATAACATGTAGTGATTTGCATGGGTTGTAGCTCCATCCTCGTCTCTCTTTTCTAGCAGTAGGGCTCCCTCCCACCCAAGATCAGGACCAATATGCAATAATGCAATATACTTTAGGGAAGGGGCGGACCTAAGGCAAGTTACCTTCCTCCTTTCCACGCCGTCCATCCCAGCACGATGGCTCGTGGACCGTTGTTGTGACCCATCCTTCCTCTCGATTCATCGAACACAGAGCACTCACAACTACTTCAGGATCCAATGTTGTTGTGTTGTGTTCGCAGTGGCCAGCTTCTAGTGTTACTCTCAGACACATCTCTCCATTGTGCCTGAGAGCCTTGACTCCCTCTCGAGCTCGTTGTGGCTTCGTCCTCACCTCCCTCTCAAACGCATGGTGACCTCGATTCCCTAGTGTACCCACTGCAGCTTCTTCCCAACCACTATTTTAGACACGACGCGCCCTCGACTCCTTCACAGACTCATTGCGATGGCACCTCCCACCTATACAGCTTCTTTAAAAACCCACTGACTATACTCCTTAATCTTGGATGCACTACACTCCAGCTTCTACTCTCGTTTGCTCATCACAGCCCCAAGTGCATGTACTCACACATTCGAAACTTTAAACATATCTTCATATCAAATTTTCAATGTTTTTAGCATTAAATTAGTAACATTACATGTAGTTACATTTCTCCTGAGCATTTAATTGGACAAAATTACAAAAGATTATAGGAGCCGGATCAGATGTAATTATAAAAGACGTATGAATCTATGATGTGATTGGAAAGGAAATTCACACAATAGCTCTTATAATATTTATAATTACAACAAAACCATTGTACAATACACTACGACTCGTGCAATCTTCTAAATCACACCATGGTACAACCCACAAGGCCACACTGATATAATAAAGTTAAAATATATGGTTCGTCATGCAATCACAAAAAAATGTAAGCGTTATGATATAATTGCGTAAAATTTTGGAGTTATATTGTAAAAAAATCATTTTTCTTCGTATTCATATCCAGACTTTGACCGTGAAAGGAAAAGGATTTTTACATTAAGACCCTCTACAATCAAGTCTGATTACCTCACAACTCTTACCATCATCCTCTGTTGCACCATGACCTCTTCTATTTTCTCAATTATGATAATATAGTTTTAATATCCATTAATATCTGTAACTGTATTGGTATTCGTATTTAAGAGTAGATAGTGATATATAATAACACGTATAGCTGTATATATATCCAACGGTTCGCATCCGTGGTGCCCCGCCTATGGTAAATCCGCCACTACTTCAGGGGTACATGCGTAAAACTCCCGAAACTTAATCATCAGCCAAATTTAAACATCTTACCCTCCCCCTTCGGATCCTCCTCCAATCTGGTGCAGGTTCTCTGACCTGAAAGCGAGCGGCACGTTATCAGAGGACGGGTTCCTCTGTACACTCGCAGCCAGGAATCCCTATCACGTGCATGCTCTGAACCACATTAACAGACATCCGTCTTTCTATATATAACACACACACCCCAACCATCATCAGCAACACATGTAATGCAAAAGCTAGTATACACAGCAGAGCTTGGACAAGACGATTTGATCGGTAATGGGAATCTACACAAGAAAACGCCGAATCATCATCCATACATTTTCAATCACCCATCATAATCAAAGTTAGCAACTTTGGGTTAGCAAACAAACGAATCTATCCATTCTATACCATTCTTGCTTCTCCTTTCGACAGCTTCTTCACCCGTACATCCTGGAGAGGCAGAAGAAGGATATGACGAGAAACGCGAGGCACGAGAGCCCAACGATCACCACCAGAGCCAGCCTGCTCAGCCCTCGATGCTTGCTCTCCCCACCGCCACCGCCGCTTCCGTCATCACCGCCACCCTCCTCGTAATAGCTCACGGGATCCTGATCGTCGCTCCTCCCCGGAGGTGGCAGCACCGGCATACCGAACCTGTCGCAGGGTGCTATCCCGAGCCCCAGCTTCGACGAAAGCACGCTCTTATTGTAGCACAGCCCCGCGTTCCCGCGCAGCTTCACCACCTCGACCCTCCTGAAGAAGCTCTGGTTGAAGGGTATCACGCCACGGAGCTGGTTGTTCTCGAGGCTAAGGTACCTGAGGTTCGGCATCCCGGCGAGGTACGCCGGGATGCTACCGGAGAACCTGTTGGAGCTGAGGTCGAGGTGGACGAGCTGCGGCATGTCCGGGAGGAACCGCGGGAGGGGCCCGGAGAGGGAGTTACCCGCAAAGGAGGCGTTTTGGAGGGTGCCCATGTTGAGAAAGGTGTCCGGGAGGGCTCCGGTGAGGGAGTTAGAGCTCAGATCGAGGTGTTGGAGGGAGAGGAGGCGGCCAATGGAGGAGGGAACGCGGCCGCGGATGCGGTTCAGGGAGAGGTCGAGGTGGGTGAGGTTGGGTTGCTGCCAGAGGCGAGGGAGAGTGCAGGCGAGGGAGGCGTTGGAGATGGTGAGGGAGTGGAGGTGGGTCATCCGGGAGAGGATGGTGGAGAGGGAAGAAGGTGTGATGGGGGAGTGGAGGACGGAGAGGGAGGTGAGGTTCTGGAGGCGGGAGAGGTAGAGGGAGGAGAGACGAGGGAGGGAGGAGATGGAGGAGAAGGAGAGGAGGGAGGACAAGATGGGAGGGGGAAGCAGGGGAGGGGGGAGGTGGGGGCAGCCGGAGAAGGAGAGGGAGGAGAGGGAAGGGGAGAGGGGGAGGAGGGAGGAAGGGGTGAGGGAGAGGTCGGGGGAGCAGTTGGTGAGGGAGAGGGAGAGGAGGTG
Organism: Ottelia alismoides; assembly: GCA_037367405.1. Taxonomy (NCBI): domain Eukaryota; kingdom Viridiplantae; phylum Streptophyta; class Magnoliopsida; order Alismatales; family Hydrocharitaceae; genus Ottelia; species Ottelia alismoides. Next base: position 87,788 of record JAZKJV010002154.1, read on the forward strand.
GCGGAAGGGGGAGGAGGTGTCGCAGGTGGAGTAATTGTAAGGGAAAGGGAGGGTGCATGGGTCTGTGGAGGTCGGAAGGTTCATGGACTGGAGGGCATATAGTTGCTTTGGGTCCAGAGTTGCAGCAGAAGAAGGTGAGACGCTCACTACGATGAGGAGGAGGAAGAAGAAGACGAAGGTCGCCATTGATGGTGTGGTGTGGTTGTGGAATGAGGGACAGGAGTGGAGGGAGGGAAAGGGGACGGGGTTTTCGGGGTTTGGGGTAGCGAAATGCCCTGGGTGTTTACTTTATTTACGGGGGTCGAGCTGAAAGAAGGAACGCTGGGAGACCGTTGATCAGGGGAAGGGAGGGTACGCATAGGGCTGAAGGTTATGGGATCATGGGATTTGGAAGGGAGAAGGAGACAACCCATCCCACGCATTGATGTATGTGGAGATTATTGTTTTGTTTTTATAGTAGTAGGTCCAGTAATTTCAGGGGTTTGGAGTTCCAACTTGAATTTTCAAGATGTAGATACATTGCACTAACATCGTATCACTCCTTGGGTTTTCGACTATTGTTTTGTTTGCGGTGGATGTATCTGAGAAATAGGTGTATGTATATTTATTGGTAATGAGTATAGGTTTAGTAGGTACATTATGTGTGTGCGTGTTAAGTATGCATGCATTATCGGATTTGTTTTATATATTTTTTTTGGCATTCATGTTCATATTCGTTTTAAAGTGAAAGCAGATATGGATATTACTTTAATATTCGTTAATATTCACATTCGTATTTCTATATATGTTTCATTAAATAAATATAGTCATGGATTTATGTATACTTTCGTGTAATAATATTTTATTATTGCATTCATCCTTATTAATATAATTGTTACGATATGAAGATATTTAGTATATTTATTTAATGTGTAAACCATCCTAAACATATATTTTATTTAATCTACTAAATATTTCTAGTTATTATTGTTTTTATTTATTTATATTCGTGTTCATTTTTAAGGATATGGTAATGTATTTTCCATATACATCAATATTTGTATATGCATTAGTATTTGTATTTTAAAATAGAAAAGGATATGATTGTACATATATCCATATTCAGTCATCCATAATGCCTACCTAGCTGCCTGTATAACTTTGTATGCATAATGTGTTGTTTTTCTTACATCAAAAACTTAATTTTTATCCAGAATTTTTTTCCTTTTGACTATTGGAGGAAATGAGGGAGATGTCTCCATCTTTTGGAGTTAGGATACAAAGGAATAACTAGTAAAAAGTAGAATTTATCCTTCATTCTTATTTGATTGCTTCAATAATATGCACATCATACGTCCATGAAAAGACATGATATGATCATCTAATACTATGGTTGTTTGTTTCGAGATATAATCATCTTCTTTTGAGGAGGAATTAAAGTCTAAGAAACAATGAATCTTCAAATAATTATTATGAAAGGTAGGGGCTTTTTTTAAATAATTATTAATATATTCTTAATTAATCAAACAATCATCAAGTTATAATATTGAAAAATATAGCCATCAATCGGCACCTGAGGTACCGATTTGGGAAGTAATGCCCAAATCGGCATCTCAGGTGCCGATTTGGAGACATGAGGGATGGAAGTGCAAAATACCCAATGAGATACCCAAATAGGCACCTCAAGTGCCGATTTGGGCATCCTCATTGTGTATTTTTGCATTTCCATCATTTGGATAATTTGTGTTTATCTCTTGCTTGTTATCAATAATTTTTTTCTATTAACTTCTTTTGTTATCAAAAGTACAACATCTACCATAAGGATGTAATTACATTTGGATGGTAAATGTATATCCTTTCTATTCTAAAATTGTTCTTTACAAAATTTTAAATTTTTAGTTTATAATTATTTTCCTTTATTATATTATATATTAAATCATTTATTCTAATTAATTATATTTATACTTAATATAATTTTAGGGAATAACGCTATAATATATGTACCATTGCAAAGTTTTCAGTCCGAGAAACCAATGTAGACGAAGCCTTCAACATCCGTCTACATTAGTTTCTCAGGATGATGACTTCGTAATCTAATTATGTTTCCTTAAATAACATTGATTTTTATTCGATCACACTCGTATTTGATTTTTACTCGATCAATATTCTTATTCACTTTTTATTTGATTCAGATTCATATTGAATGAATATTCTGTATGAATTCGTATTCATTTATATGGTTCCCTAAATTCTCATCCGATTCATATTCATATCCGTGCATATTTTTATTCGTATTCAATATAGACGATGTGAATATGGATAAGGAAATTGGCATATCTTATATGTATCTGATCTCTTTTCATCGCTAGTCAGCATTGATCTGATCACTCTAAAAGTAAATTGAATAAATTATAATTATTACGTATAAATATAATTAATTAGAATAAGAGATTTTATATATAATATAGTGAAGGAAAAGAATTATAAACTAAAAAATTAAAATTCTAACAAGAACAATTTTAAAATAGAAAGGATATACATTTATCTTCTAAATGTAATTATATCATTATGGAAGATGTCGTACTTTTGATAACAAAAGAGGTTAGTTGAAATAAATTATTGATAACAAACAAGGATAAATACAAATTACCCAAATGATGGAAATGTAAAATACCCAATGAGGAGCCCAAATCGGTACTTGAGGTGCCGATTTGGGCATCCTCATTAGGTATTTTGCACTTCCATCCCTCAAGTATCCAAATCGGCACTTGAGGTGCCGATTTGAGCATTACTTCCCAAATCAGCACCACAGGTGCCGATTGATGGCTATATTTTTAAACATTATAACTTGATGGTTGTTTAATTAATTAAGAATATTTTAATATTTTTTTTTAAAAGTCCAAAGGTGGGTAATATTGGATGAAAGAATTATATTATTTTAAATGAATATTAAATAATTTGTAATTACTATAGTTGGCATTACAATAAGAAATTTTAAAAATAAATATAGTTCAAGCATTTCGCTTTGTCAAGCTCAACATTAGACAGATTAGTAAGCGTTTATATGTTTCAGTGCAACATCAAGTACACCGATGAATATCTCAACGAGTACATAAATGAGTGCATTGACAAATATGTCAAATGTAAATATCATGAGTACACAAAACGTGACATATAAGTATGTGAAACAAACCAAATTTCCTGATAGATCATTAGTGTGGTTTTGTGGTTGTTATTTTGTGGAAGTGTTTCCCATGGTGGACATCTGCCTTGCATGTGAAGGTGTATCATAAGTTGTATAAATTGTTAGCCGCCTGTATCGATCTTCTATCTCTCGTCCCTAGAACTCATTTGCGCTTTGATTAGGTTGGAGTCGTGAGTGATAGGAAAAGGGGTGGGGTCAAGGTATCGGGCTAGGAAAGGCAGGTGAGATAAGAATACACCCTTGGACCCTATATTAAAGAGTTAGATGGTCATGTTAGGTGGTGTTGCACCTAATGCATGAAGATATATTGCGATGTCTACTCGATGGAATTTGATGCCAAGTGGCAAGGTTTGTGGACCGAGTTTTTCTCATATACATGGATTTAATACTTGGAATAACATTTGATGTTGCACACAAATCAGTATTCTGTGTATGAGCGTCATGATCATGAGTCAAGTTCTAAGATTTGGTTAACAAAGGATGACAAAGAAGAACCAATTTCCCATATCTGGAGAAAAGTAAAGGTTCTCGAAGGAATTGATCCGAACATGCTCTAAGAAAGGAATTTAATTATTAGTTGAGTAAACTTGTGCCTTACATCATGGAGGACTATTACCAATAGATTGTGGACTTTGGATGGATTACAAGGATCTTCGTAAATAAAAGGGAATAAAAGAAATGAAACACTTGTTAACATGTGACCTGATGTGAGTTAGAGTATCCTTGTCTAGACATGTTTTGTAGTATATGAGTATGTCCCTTGAGAAGAGCGGATACTTTCCTTATTTACCATTATACAATTGGTTAGAGTTAGCCTCGTTGTTGGCAATTTCTCGTAATGTTATCCTCATATATATGAACCCAACATGAGTAAGTGAGCCACATCGTGTTAATGCGAGACAGAGCTTTTACAAATCAACTTATATCAAGCATGGTGCATATAGTTTTTTAGTAGTTTTTTTTACTTATACACTTTTTTTATTTCTTTGAGAGGCATAATTTAAAAGCTCTCGCTAAATGTTATACAGTTTATGGATGTAATCAATGAGAATGTCATAGTTTTAATTTCATATTTTATTATTTATCTTATTATTGAATATTTAAATATTAATCTAATGTACATGAGATGGCGTTGTTAAATATTAAAGATAATGAGCGAGTTGGACAGTAGGTTTGATGCTTCATGTCCCGTCAGTCCTAATGGCAGGAGGGGTCAAACTTAACACTAACTGAGAGAAAAACATCTAACGAGCCATCCATAATACTTGATGAGACGAAGAAAACTATGAACTTATGTATCGCTTGGGTTGCTCCAAAGACATCACACTACCTCAATCTCGGTAGGGTCAGCTGCTAGTGCCCCTAAAATCACATGGCCAAAAAAGGCCATTTCTGCAAGCCAAAAATTGCACTTATTGTACTTCACATACAACTGGTGATTTCAGAGTATCTCAAGAATGATGCAAATATGGTATTCATGCTCATGATCATGAGAGTAAATCATCAAACCATCAATGAACATTACCATAAAAACTCCCAAATAGGGATGAAAAATCATGTTCACCAAATCCATGAATGTGGCAGGTGCATTCGTGATCCCATAATGGCATCGACACAAACTCATAGTGGTCGTATCTCGTGCAAAGCACAGACTTCAACATGTTTGTATCCTCAACTAGTGGAACCCATACTGCATATTGATCTAGGAAGAAATCATGGCTCCCTGCAATTGATTGAGAAGACCATATATCCTTGGAAGTCGACAACGATTCTTGATTCTACTCTTATTTTACCATATGTTGTCAATTCACAATCTCATGAATCCATCCTTCTTCTTCACTGAGAGAAACAACACTCCCCAAAGTGATGTACTAAGGTCGATAAATCCTTTTTTAACATCTCATATAGCTGCACTTTTACCCAAGATCCCATAAATCTCATATAGCTGGTTATGTGTCATTCTGTCGGAGGAATAGAGATCAACTGTATAGTGAACATTGAAGTGATCTTGAATTCAATGTTCTCCGTTGGACATCCACAAGCTCATTTGGGAATACCTTGGGAAATTCTTTCAGCACCTTAATGTCCTCGATCATTTAAATTTTGGGCAATCACCTCAATAATGTAGGCAAAAAAGCATACACATCTGGAGAAACTAATGTACCCGACCTTTCTAAATGTAATACATCCGTCAAACTGAAAAGCCGGCAATCTTGATAGATGAAAAACCTCAAGTAAGTCCATATCCAAAATAATATTAAAATCCTCAAATTGGATCAGGAAAATAAGGGTGGCCATCTTGTACCCGCATTTTTGTTCATCTACATCATCGACTGGTTAACGCATAATGAACAATTGCCACCTTATGCCATTGATGTAGTAAGGAGAGGGAACACTCATTTGTACTTTGCCTAAGGTAGGTAGTAGTTGTTGTGCTAAAAAAGAGTGTGTGGCTACTGAAACAAACAAGGCATGTAAAGACAAACAATGCACCGAAATCATACATTGAACTACATACTCGAAAGCATCAGCATGATCTTGGGTAACCGTGTTCAGTTTTCTTCATGGTAGTAGTGGTATGTTGGAAATCTTGACCTCCAAATTGGAAGCCAATACCTCGTACTAGCTAAAAGAATGAGTTGGCCACACAATCGGTTACAATGCATTCAAACTGCTAGAATGCAAAGGTTGTTGTGCCTTGAAGTGGCTCGGTAATTGAGAGTGATAGTACATGTGGTCATCTGGGTGTGAGAGTGTACTTCCATAAACAAAACTATCATTGCTACATATGGTTATGTGAAGGTGTAGGCAGACAGGAAGAAGATACCACCAATCAACCTCATCATCCTTACCAACATCGTATGCAATTGTGTCCTCCTGCATTACCTCTTACCGACCAACCCCCACCTCATCATACCAAAAGGGAAGCTTGTCATCACACCATAAGAAAATGGTGTTCAGAGGCGGCAGTGTAGCTCAAGCCATCAAGAGGAATGCGGGTATTGAGTACATGAACCATCGAGTGAAAGGAGAGAGCTATAGAGGTACAATTTGCAATGAGGATGGAGCTCATGGAGGATGCGACGTTGGTGGTGTTGTGTGGACACTCATGGTGAATGTGGCAAATGTGGAGGTAGAGTTGAGATGGATGTGGAGGCGGAATTGGTAGCGGAGCCAAGACGAAGAAGGGGACAGAGGTAGTAGTGGAGTCGAGACTGGAGTGGGGTGAAGGTGGAGGATGGCGGAGTCAAGACATAGGTAGACGGAGGTGGCGGCCGATGTGTATTGGTTATATTTTTAAAATATCATTCCTAATGAGAGGAGACTCATTAGTTCAACTCATCCCACGTAGACAAGATAGTCATAGTATTCAAGTCAAAGTATGCGTCGTCCATATATTTATAAAGACAAAGAGGAATCAACTACGTTACGGGCAATCCTAATCTTTTTAGGCATTTATAACTCTTTGAACAATAGGGTTAGTATTTTCCTAATCGATCACATTTTTATAAATTGAAAAGAATGATCGAGATTAATTAGACCAATCATCATGAGCTAGATGTTCATTCCTTGTTGCCAATACTTGATATTTTGTAGCCACAGTTTCGTTTGCATATTGTGAATGTCCACACATGACCTAAAATGGCATTCTACCACATTTTCTTATTCAAATTAAGTCATTCTTACAAGATTATTGTTCGCAATTTAAGCACAATATATAAATCAGTGCGACAAGATAAAATTAAATGTTTTCACATCTATGGAAGTGTATTGGAAAATGGCAGCTCATATGTCTGCTTTATCATCAAGAACATCGAAAGGGGTTGATAAAGCAAACTCATAAATATTGAGAATCTCATGATCAAATAAAGCAATAGAAGACACAAAATAAATGAAGAAATAAAGTTAAAAAAATTATCATTGGAATGTTCGTCAAAAGAAAGGAGTTACATTCCACGATGAGAATTGCAGGAGCGAGAGAAATGTCTGTGTAGCAAAAATGTCTCCCAATAAATAGATTGAATTCCCATCAAATTCAATAGAAAAGAAGACATTTCGCAATCAAAACACAGAAATAATAGATGTATACCACCAATGAGTAAAACAAACATGAACAAGAGAGAGCAAACAGAGAGAGGAGGATAAGCTTGATGTTTAAGTGACGGTGGCTGGAAAGTTGAGAACAATAATCACAGTAGAATATCGAGTTAATTTAAGGAAAGATTACATAAAAAGAAGAGTGGAATCTCTTCCATGCTTAAGTAGGAGCCACTGGTGGGCATTATTGGTTTTAACCTTTTTAAGTAGGTAGAGCACTGTTTGCTACTATCATAATAACTTCCTTGTTTCTTCATCTCCAAGGCTCTCTTCATGATGTCGATGGGGGAAAGATTTATTATCAAGGAAGGAAAAGTTGATACATCAAGGATGCTTCCAAGCCAACGTCTTAATAGATAATTTTAGGGTTTCTTGCCTTTCCCCACTCATACTAGAGTAAGAGGAAGTTACAGCCTCCTCTTTCTAAAATTTCAATTCCTTTTTTTATCCTCGTTCCCCCTCGTTAAGGCCCCTCCTATTGCAGATCTCCATTTCTTTTAAAATTTAATTTTCAATATAAGAACCCCACCTTCCATTTCCAATTCCCTTTTCCCACTATCTCATTATCACATGTCAAGAGTTCATCCATCTCCTCTTCTTTATCCTCCTTGCGAGTACAAGGAAATCTCACCCCGATGTGTCTTTCCACAACCTCCAGAATCAGGATTTCTTTTCATCAACGTGAGATCCAGATCAATGAGTCTTTCAGGGTCAAGTTTGTGAAGCTCGTGGTATCGTGCTACTCCATTTGCACAAATCACAAGGGTGTGGCATTTTGATATGTCGAGTTTTTCATCTTCTTAGAGGTAAAGTAATATATATACATATATATATATATATATATATGATTATTAATTTCCTTTTTTTTGATCTAATATTATTTGCTAGCGGTGACTCCCATCTTGGGAGCTCACCCTCTTTTTCATCAATATATATATATATATGATTATTTAAATTTCATTGGAATTTAAATGATTAACTTTATGTTGGATGATAGCTTAGATGGGTATGGTGGAGAGTTGATTAACTTTATGTTGAATCATTAATTATACTCCATTCGCATGCATATTTGTTATTACATATATGAATATGGTGGACATAATTTCAACTTTTCGTGGTACTGATACATATAGGATTTTGTTTTTTTTGTTTACCCAAATATAGATATCACACCATGCGAATCTTCTACATGTTGTCCAACTATTTTGAATGATGATATAGTTTCGGCAAGTGATCTAGCTCCTAGCGATATACATGTCCATAAGTGTCCACAAGATGATAGAAATGGTAACATTAATGGGTTTCTAATGTTCGTGATCAGGGATTGCAATGTCAAATTTGGGAATATGTAGTAAATGAGTGTAATCTGATTCGGCATGCATATATTAAAAATGAACCATATCAACATTTTCTTTCAAATAATCCAATATCTAATCATTAAAATCATCAATGTTAATTCAGACTTCTTAGTTTCATAAATATCGATCATGTTTAGAATAAGATATTATTGTATGATTAAGATGGAAGATGGATTTCTTATTAGTATTATGATTATTTACATCGAGAAAGAGGTAACACAGAAAGTCAACACATAAGATATTCTTGATGGTTTCTATGTAATAAAATATTGTCGAGCAAAGCTTCAATAAATTATGTATGTCTCTTTTAGATATTTGTTCATCATTTTTTATATCATAGAACTCAATAGTAATGTTTTGAATTATATATACATCAATACATGTGTTTTGATTTTTTTACAATTGACCCCACCTATGAACAAATCCTATCTCCTCCCCTGGATACATCATACAATAAAATTCATGATGATGGGAGTTTTTACGCATCATTTGGTGTAATCTTATTGAAATCAGATTGAACCAACTAGTTCGACCAGTTTGATCAATGAATCAGGCATACATTATTTTGTTTAATCATTTACTAGTTCAGTACCACTAGTTCTATTGATTATTTGAAAGCTAACTAAATCGAAGTTGGACTGCAATTCAAATTCAAAAATAATCATGTTGGTAGGATTGAACTCATGATCTTTGTTTACCCAACACAAGTTACTAACCAAAACTTCTTAATAAAAATAGATCTTGAATATTATTATTCCATAATAAAGTTATAAAGTATTCAGATAAAATATTATATATATATAAACATATAATATTTTGAAGTTGAATATGTGAAAATATTATTTATATATATAATTAAGTAGACGGCTTATCCAATGGGAGCAGTAGACCGAAGTAGCCACAACCATCCATGTGGTCCAAGCCTCTACTCATCCCAAGCCTAGTACCGAAATAAGAGTCGCGCGTGCCTCATGTACCGCTTGGGAAAAATTGCAGATCAGCTTCGATGTGTCTCCAAATTAACACATTTATCTACATGCTCTGGAACCTTGTAGATAAGACCCTATAAGTATTTTTATTTACATGATGGTCCTTTCTGGACCAGTTTGTTACGAATTCATATATTAATGAAATTGGTCTCTTCGGAATCGTATTTTCATGATCTTTACATCTATGTCTTGATCATCCTATTTTGGATTGAAATTGAATAAAAATAGGAGAGCAAGGTGCATGCTATTTTTCATGTATTAAATTTTCCAAAATCATTTTTCTAGATCTTTATTTCGCATTAAATTTGGAAAATTAACTATAGATGTATTTACCTCATGTTTAATTGAATTTCAAACTAAATAAAGGACTTTCTAATTTTGATTGAATAGGATTAGCATCTCATGTATTTAGGGACTTAGGTATCTTAATGCATCTTGTTTGATAAAATAATTTAGCATTCAATTAATGCATTCTTTGTAAAATTAACATTGTGGACCAATTTAAGACGGTATGCATATTTAATTCATGGGTTATTGTTTGTCGTATTTTTGTGTTACATTGTCTTATCATTCATTCGTATAACCTAACTTGTATATAAAAAAGGAACATGCATGTATCCTTAGCATTTGCATTAACATGGATTACACTTGATTGCTTAATTGGATAATCCAATTTAACTATGTCTTTGTGTTCGATTCTGGACTTATCTAAGAATAAATTAAGGGATTTTCTCTTCATGGAGATATTTTAAATGTGGTTCCGATATATTATTATTTGCCCGTATTACAAACATACAATATTGATTTAGCCAATTAACGATTCATCATATGATGTTGTTGCCAGGAATACGGTTTTATTAGGTTGCTTAATTAGGTTTAAGTATCATTCTTAAGTGACTTTAAGTGTCATTTAGGTTCGTACATTATTTTGTTGACATTGTATTTTGTAGATTTTATGTCTTATCATTTTATGTTTATTGCTTCACTTGATGTGTCATTTTAAGCTTATATCTGACCATCTAGTTGTGTGTTGCAGGGCCTACGAAGACGAGGAAGGCCAAGGTGATGCAAAGGTGAGGAGTTTGGAGTAGCTCATTGAGAGTCGACATCCAGCTGATTGAGAAGAGAGAGAGAGAGAGAGAGAGAGAGAGAGAGAGAGAGAGTGTGTGTGTGTGTGTAGCTAGCTAGAGGAGATTTTATTTAAAGTCATTATTACTGTGTATTATTTGCGATATTTAATTGTTTATTTCTAGCGGTTGTCGATTGAGAACTCAAGTATATATTAATAGAGACTTTCAAACTATTATCATTGTGGTGTGTCAAGATATGTTTCACTCTTGTCTTTAAGAGTGGTGTTCGACTTGAGTGGTCGAAAGTAAGGACATGCACATGGTTCTTAGAGCTTACATAGGTCATTAATTGTGATCGAGTGTCTTAGTTCAAACCATCAAATAGATTCATTAAAAGGCGTGCCTTAGCATGTTTAGATTAGCTCAAATCAACTCGATTCTTCATCGTTAATAGAACTTCTGCATAGGTACGAATTTTATCGACTTGCATCTCATATAGATTAGATCTTTCAACATTATGGTGAGCATTCCACATGGAGAGAGTTGGGAAGCACTGTAAGAATTTTTGACTTAGCAAGCATTATTGACTTCACGCTTGCATCTTGATTTCTTAATTTCTCCCTCTTGAGAACTTAAGATTAAAGGAATTGGGATAGATGTTAAGCATTGAACTGTGCTCAATTAAATCTTCAGTGGTAGCCATATATAAAAACAGGACTGCTAATGCAAGTTGATGTGAATAACTTGGAATAAAAACAACCTTGACTTATGTGTGAGTATTTCTCTCATTGCTCACAGGTACTTACTCCAGACTAAGTAGATGAGAACACATCCATAAGGATAGATCTCAAATCCCTAGACTTGTACCATAAGTCTCCATTTCTGACTTTTGTGGATTTGAGAGCTGCAAGTGCTCGCCTTCGACCTTAGATTACAATTTGGTTATGTAAGTCTACTAGCTCCTTTAAGGGTGTGATATAACCCAGTAGCCTGGACAAATCATCCTTTTGATTGAGGACTAATAGAAGCATCAATGTACGTAAGTGAAAAGAGGGAAAATTTACTGGTCATATATGTCTTCACAAGGCAAAGACCCAGTCGCTTGGGTGACCCGCAAAAATCCTTCTAATTCAACAATTAACCCACAAATAGATATAGCAATGAAAATAAAAATTGTGGAGTTAAAATTTATTATAACTCTACAAATGTGTGTATAGGTGTAAGTATGTGTACAGTGTCGTACACAGGGAGAAAACGTGATAAATTGTGCAAATGGATGCGCAATATATGTGTTCCTCTTCTTATCTTTTATTATCTTTTTGGTGTGGGATTTAAATTTTATTTTTTTATGGATTTTAATTTTGTTTTTTATTTTTTGAATTTTATTTTCTTTTTATATTTTCTGATTTTTTATTTCGTTTTCTTTTTAAATATATAATATAGGAATACATATAACTATGTATACATATAAGGTAGTACAATTAAAAATATAACTATAAATAAATAAATATGGAATAAACTTTTTTGAATTCTATGTATTTTTTTACTATTTTTGTGATTTTTTAGAGATTTTTAATAATTTTTAGATATTTTTAAAAGGCAAAATATACCAAAATAGGGATTAAATACATAGGCTGAATTCTCTTGGAATTGAAAATAGAAAATAAAGCAAATTTTTCCAAAACTATTTTTTATTGATTATATAAAAAAATTACAAAAAATGGATATTTTTTGAGTTTTTGGGAATTCTTTATATTTTTACAAAGGATTTTGGAGCTTTTTAATTTTCAATCTTTTTCTTTTTCTATTTTTAGGGATTTTTCATCTAGAGTTACAAAATACTAAAATACATATAATATAATTTTAGAATTTTTCAAAAAGGGTTTTTTTGCATTTTACAAGTAAAATAGGGGAAAATACTCTATTTTTATTTTTAGAAAATAGGTAAAATACCTAAAATGCAATTTTAAAATATAGCGTGAAAGTACAAGCTAGCAGATAGAATACCTTGTTAGATTTGGATTTTTAGAGCACATATGATATTTTTAATAAATGAAATACAAGCACAAAAATTCATGTATTATAAAGGGTATTTTTACAATTAAAAATGAAGGCAAGGACTATAGTGTAAATTACCCAAAAGTAGTCAACTAATATTAAAAGTTTATGGACTAAACAAAAATATAAAAAGGCACAAGGGCATATGTGCAAAATTGCCACCTCAAGTAGGACCGCACGTGAGGTATCCTAGCATGGACCAAATAGCAATATGAAATAATTACAGGGGCTCACATGTAATTTTACCAAAACTGTTACCCTATTTAAACAAATTACAGGACTAAAAACAAGAAGACAAAAATAGGGTGAAGGTTTTGCAATTTACCCCCACTAAGCGTGCGATCCAACAGCGTTGCTTCCTTCACTTGTTAGGTGTCACACCCACGACGCGCAATGACGCTTCGCATGGATGGCCGAGATTAGATCTCAGGAATGAGATCAACGGTAGAGGCACGACGAACCCAATAGCAGTTGGGGCTTTTAGAGGCAAGACGCGATCCGATGGCCCTGGACCCCCTGGAAGATCAAGAAAGAACACGACTGAGGGTGAGCTTCGATCGATGATACTGGGCTGCTCTGACCACTTGGAGCTGATCCAAAGGCTGCAAAATGGAGCCGAAAGCTCCCCAAGATTATTGGTAGTGCTAACGAAATCCGAGACCCAATGATGGGGTCTTGGAGAGCCACGGAAGCTCAAGCACATGGTCTTGCTTCTCCAGGTCAAAATTCCAGCCCAGATGAGCTCCTATATGCCTTGACCATCACAGAACAAAAGAGGTGTCTAGGGCAACTTGCCTCGACCCATCAGAAGGTGGAATGGAGGTGAAATGTGACGAGGTGGCGGTTGCTCCGACGAAGGGAGGAGGTGGAGTGTCGTGATCCTGATCCGGGAGGGATCAGGTTGAATGGTGATGGTCGAGGCATATAAAAATCATTGGGAAAGAAGATGGCGTGACTGGAGGGTCGGAAAACATTCGGAGGCATTGTGGAGAGTTCGCTGGAGAGAAGCTCCGACGAACTACGAAATATCTATTCTCCGCTAACACGAGTAATTAAAATTACAACCAATGACAGAAAATGAAATCTACAGCAAATGTCTACCTAAAAAGCAAAGGAAAATGGTCCCCGAGCAGTTGGGGGTTGCGAGATGGGGACCTCACGATGGAGCATCGCCGGAGATGGTGGAATCGACCTGTACATGCGACCTCTCCTCTCCAAATGGCAGGGCGAGATAGTTGTCACCTTCCTCGAGCCCAAGAACACAAAATGGGGGGAAGAAATCGAATGGAAGGGATTCAAAAATCCAAGGAAGAATGGGTAGAGCTTATGTACAGGTGATGGGCAGGCAACAAAGATCGAGGTCACTTGCTCGATGTAGCGTTCCTTTGATTGAAAAATCACACTAGCGTGATGGAGCTAGGATCGAGGAAGAAAAGTAGAGAAGGAAACAACCCGAATCGATGATTGTATCGATCGGGGAAAAAGGGAGAAGAAGGGGGCTTTACTCGATTCTGACATACCTATGCCTGGGGAGAAGAGTTGACCGGGGTCAACTCTTTACCCACTTTGGTTGGTCCACGTGGACCAACCACAAAAAGGCAGACTTGAAATTATTGTAAAATCAATAATAAGTAGTAAATGAATTAATTGAATTTAAGTTATAAAAAATTTTATTGTTTCTTTAGTATTTTAATTTATTTATTTTTATGGATTTATTTATTACAAGCTACTTTTTAGGGTTTTATTTATAGGTATATTCGTATATATTTTGAGCATTTTTTATAAATTTCATTATTTTATTATTTCATTTTCTTCATTTATATATTTATAACTTTTTTATACACATAAATAGATTTTTATTGTATTTTTCTGATGTATTTTGTACACTTGAAAAATAGTGGTATTGGTTATATAGGTATAAGTATTGTATGGTCATCTATGTATTTTTGTATTTTATTTTATTATTTCCTTTATTATTTTATTTTATTCTAAATATGCACATATACTATAAATAATATTTAAAAATATAAAAAAATAAAATATAAAAATTACTAAATAATAAATTAGAAAAATGGGGCTGCCCCAACCCCATTTTTCGCAATTTTTTTATTTTTTTAGAAAAATATCACCATATATATTCATCCCTATATTCCTTCTATATGCCATTCGAATTTCGTCAGAAACAGATACTCCTACGGCCTCCATCCAGACGTCATTTTTTAGCGGTCGTAGGATTTTTTAAATCGACCCTGTCTGGATGGAGGCCGTAGGAGTCTCTGTTTCTGACGAAATTCGAATGGCATATAGGAGGAATATAGGGATGAATATACATGGTGATATTTTTCAAAAAAAATAAAAAAAAGTTGCCAAAAAATAGGACGAAGCAGCCATGTTGGGCAGCCCCATCAACCCCATAATAAATAATATGAGTATTTTATGCATGTATATTGTACAATAATAGGAGTCCAAAACCTAACTTTTGCATTTTAACTCCAAATTGAATGAAACCACCTTCATTAAATAGTAAAAGCTATAGACAATTAAAGGTGATTTTGATACTTTTTGAGTTCATATGGATAAGATATGGGTATGGGAAGTTGGGTTTTGGCTTTTTAGTCAAAGTATCAAATGTACAGTGTATATTATTTTTGTGCAAAGTAAATTTCGTATTTGTCTATGTATTTTTGTCTACAACTTTCATGTACAAAATTTCTTTATTTGAAATATAAATAATAAAGAATAAAATGGGTCCCAAAAATGTAATATTGGAAGTTACAAATTAGGGTTTTTATTGTATATTTTTGGCCCTTATCTCACCGTACTTTATTCCTTGTCGACCTAGTCATCAAGATGCCTAGGTCTTAGGGTTTTACGGTCGTAAAATACCTTTGGCATTTAATTTCTTTTTTCTTTTATTTTATTTATTCTTTTATTTTGGCTTTAAACAATGTATTTTATACAGTATTTATATAATCAATAATGAATGTTAACTTATGTAAAATAATGATATCTACATGCATTTAGCTTAGGTTTATAGGCCAAAATGAAAGAATAAAGGTAATGAAATGGAGATTCATCACCCCTTATACTTGCCTTTGCTAGTCCCTAGTAAATACTTATGTAATAAATGCAGAAAATAAACATAAAGAAAAGAAAATTAAAGAACTTGGATTGATTTAATTTTCAAACTTGTCTTCATAATGAAAGTTTGGAGCTTAAGTCAGACCATTGGATTTTAGGTGCGGTCGGAACCTTATTGGAAAATGGATTTGAAACACAACGTTCTTCAAGAATCACAAAACTCTGTTCATGTCTTCTCAATAGCCAGGTTAGAATAAGTCAAATCATAGGCAAACCCTTATGACTATGAAACTATCTTGGACAGTGTGTGTGATATGATGCTCTCCTCGGCTGAAGCTGTAAAAGTCAGTCTTTTCCAACATAGTGAGCCTAATTCCCCGATCCAACAACTTTTTCTCGAGAAGCGAGACATTCCTTTCTAAGTTCAAGTACAACTAGCTCAAGAAGAGGTGGGGAGAAGAATAGACGGTAACCAGTGTAGCTACCTATCCTAGGATGCTTGACCAATTTAGCCAAGTCATTTGGCTGCAGGCTCACAAATATATGACTTTGAAGTTTAAGCTTGCTTATTGACTATACAACTATGTACACTGCGCCATGCATTTTATTTTCAATTAGGCATGTCCATTTTTTTGAAGTTTTTTATTTTCCATTTTTTATTTAATATTGTATACAAAAGCATTTACATAAGAGCGTATTCCTCTTGAGCCAGTAGACTATCCCTCTTTAGAAGCTTTATTACAATCCACAACTTCTGCATTTAGACATCATCGCCATTGGATCGGGTTGGGGTACAATGGCCACAAATGTGTGAATTCTGATCTCTCCATTGGCTTGTGTCTCATGCCAGCAAATCCAGCCCTCTACTACTTCAACTGAGGTGAGCAAAGTGAAAAGTGCAGGTGTGCAAGCTAGGTCATTTTCAACAAGAGTCGTGTGTGCTTCGAGATATTCTACTTAGGCAGTCAAGACGACATTGAACTAAGTCTCGTGATTCCAAAGAATTAAAGTCTAGCATACTTGAAGTACCTCAATTCTAGTTCCTATAAGGTTCCTATGATTAAGTAAATTTAAGGTCTAACCAAGCTCCAATCTTCGGATTTTACTTACTCTTGTTCAATTATCTCACTCAATCCGAAAAAAATAACAGTATGTACAATGCGAAAAATATTTTTGTGATGCAATTTTCAAATTTTGAACTTTTTATGGATTTTTAAAAGATTTTCCAAATTTTTAGGCATTTTTTTCTTTTTTTTCCTTTTTTTTTGAAAAGGTTTTTGCAAATATTGTTGGGATTTTTTATTTTACAAATTTTAGAGATTTTTCAAAATAAAATTTTGGAAAAGAAATAGGCACAGATGTTTACACTAGACTGCATCTTATTACTTACAAGAGTTGGGTTTTTAAGAATTTACAGGTTTTTACAAGTTCTATAAA
Organism: Ottelia alismoides; assembly: GCA_037367405.1. NCBI lineage: Eukaryota > Viridiplantae > Streptophyta > Magnoliopsida > Alismatales > Hydrocharitaceae > Ottelia > Ottelia alismoides. The sequence continues at coordinate 105,063 of JAZKJV010002154.1, forward strand.
GAATTTTTATTATGTACCCAATTATCAAAATAATTTAAAAATAGTTGTACAAATATTTTGAAAAACTTTATTTTTCAAACTAATTTGACAAATAATTTTTACAAGTATTTTACAAAATATGGAATCATATTGCAAAGATTGTTCAAATGGTATAGATAGATTTTTTAAAATATTTTTGCAATCATTTTTCAAACTCGTTTACAAATAGATTTTCAAAAAAAAATATTTCAAATAAAGAAAAGAAATTCTTGCAAACAAAACATTGTCACAAAGATTAATTTAACAAAATATTTTCCAAATAGTTTTTAAAATATTTTTCGAAAATGATTTTCAAATTATTTTTCAACTTTTTTGCAAAAAATATTTTAAACATGATTTATTAATCAATATATACAAATAATTGTGTGTGTGTATTAATTTTTATTAATTAATCTTATTATTAAGAATACGAAAGTATGAGTTGTGGTTAAAGTATATACAACCTCCTATACTTAGCTTGAGTTATGTCCTCGTAGATCAAAGAGAAAAAGAGAAGACATAATTCGTATTGAGTACAGAAAAGCCTATACTACAACGACGAAATAAAGAATAAAGGAATAAATGAATGAGAAGTCAACCATCCCCCCTATACTTAGGATGAAATAATCCTAAGTATAGCATGTTGTATTCTACATGCATGGAGGGTCAAGGGTGGGATTGAACAGATCACACTCAGACTGTCTCCCCCTATACTTAGGGTAAGATATCCCTAAGTATAGACAGAGATATCAACAGGAGAGGAGACTGTGTACGGGATAGAATGAACCACTCAGGGTATACACCCCCCATACTTAGGACAAAGTACATCCTAAGTATAGTATTGAAGAAGGGGTGGCACCTTTTTGGAAGAAAAAAATGAAAACAAAAAGAACAAAAGAAGAAAAGATCACTCAACTCATCCACCTCTTACATCCTAAGCAAGGCAAAACACTCAGAATGAGGTCGATGAGAGAAAATGGTAGATGGAAGGAAATAAAATGAATGTGGATACAAAGTGGATGTACAGAGATCAAGAAGGGGAATGGATCTCATAAGGTGCAGCCGATATCGAGGTCATCAACAGATACAAATCGATTACAATCAACCTGATAAAGATCCTCAGAGGTATCAAAGCAGAAAGGTACGAACTGGTCAGTGGAAGTAGTGTGGTCGTGGTCAGCTTGGGAAGTCTCTGCTAGGTCACAATCAAAAGGTCTGAATTCCTTGATGAAAGAAGTAAGGTCAAATTCGCCCTCTGCAGTCTCTACTAAGTTTGCCCTCCGCTCTAAAGTGTCTATAGTGTAGAGACCGCAGATGTCATCAATGCATCACCACTCATCGGAAAGGGGTCTCCAAGGTCTATGCTTTCCGAGTCTTCCTCACCAAAACGGAATCCTCGGGTCTCAATATCATCCATCAAAAAGCAGACATCTGTGATATCAGCATCAAGGTCATAGTCCTCGGGGTTGGCTAACACATGTACACTCTTGTGGGTTGCGGGTCCCTGGTCAATAGTGGGTGAAGTAATCAACACATCACTCCTGATATAAGAATGGAAGTGAATCTCTCCAATATCCATAATCAATAATGACTCTCGCCGAGGGGAGGAAAGGTTGTCCCAGGATGATTAGAGGATGCTCCATAGAGGTGGAGGTCTCTATAGGAAATATGACAAGTCAATAGTGAATTTCATGCCCTGAATCTGAATGAAAGCATTCTCTAGAATACCCCTCGACCTCTTTATTGATCCATCAGCAAATTGACAAATCATCATGGTTTTCTTGAGAGGCCCTAAGTGAAGAGAATGTACAAGTGAGAAGGGTATTATATTAATCGAAGCACTACTGTCAAGGAGAGTGTGATCACATGAATGGTCAGAGATGGTGCAACTCACAAGAGGTGTGACAGTGTTTCCTTTCCTAGTGTGAGGACGGTGAGTGATGGCGAAAGCAATGGCCATGGTTAAAATGTGTCGCTCAGATATGCTCCTTCGCTTTCTCTTCCTGGGTTTAGGAGCAGATAATTGGGTCATGGTCTGGTGAAGGGGGGCCTCAATAATCTCATGAATAGCTACCACCACTTCTGGTTCAGTCAACTTTTTTTAAGATTTTGGATCTCCTCTATATAAGGTAGGAGATCGGAATCGTCATCTACACAAGGATGACTAAGAGAAGTCTGTATAGTGTCATCCTTGGGATCAAAGGTGGGAATTGGTGTGTGTGTGGGTGAAACATCTGGCACGGGTGCCTTCTCCTCACAAAATGACTCGGCTAGGTGTATCCCGGACTCTTTTTGTGTTTTTAGGTTTTTCTCATTTTTTGGTATTTTGGGCGATCTCTCATAGGTATCCTCGAGTGAATCTATGAAATCAGATGGTGAGGCAGTGTGGTGGTTCTTATTTATACTAGTGAGATCATCAATCGTCTTCTTCATTTACTCCATCATCTGGGGCATGTGCTCAAGAGTGGATTTCATGAGAGGTGACTCCAACAGCTCGGTATTAGGTGGGTGGGATGGAGGAAAATGTGAGGGTGGTGGTGGGTAAAAGTCTGAGGCCTGAAACTGTGGCTGAGGCGGATATGTACAAAAAATCATGAGCAAAGTCCTCCGATAAAATGGAGGTGGACTGGCTGGAGGGTACGAGGGATCTGTAAAGTCCAGTAAAAATCACTCCAATCGACCATCTCCAAAACAAAAGAAAGGGATCGTAAGTACACGATAGTCAAATCAAGATATGCAAGAAAAATACGCAAATATGCATAGAAGATCGAGTACGCACACAAAACAATCACAAATAAATATACACAAACAAACCCCTCAATTCACCAACTCTACTCAGTGATGATCGTGGAAGTTCGGTTTTTTATCTTTTCATATTTTAGAGTTAGGTGAATTTTCAAAAAGTTGTACAAACACGTAGGTAGGCATGGGATTGGGGCTCTAATCCTTAGTGTGTGCATGGTAAATAAAATGCAAATACAATGAAGGGGTACTCTCCCCAAGACAATGATATTTTTCTTTTTGATTTTAGGGTCGAGTAATGTTAGCAGTCCCAATTTTATTGGTTATCATTTTTTTATATTTTTAATAAAAATGCATGAACCTAACGAGGAGTCAATTCCTTTTAGATCTTATGTGGTAAAAACCAGAGGGAGAGAGTCGGAAAAGCAATGTCAAGTGAAAATAATGGTGAATGCAAAGTAGAAATGCTCACCTCGCCTCCAGCTCTCTTCATGTAAGGATGCTAAGCAAAATTGAAACCTATCTATAAGCAATGCAACCGATGAAATCATCCTAGATAGAATATGCTATTATCGTGAAGCACCAGATGTTAACTATCTAGATATGAGACCTAGGGTCTGGTCTCAAAAGCTCATCGGTGCCTGCCACAGCGGGTCCTGCAAGTGCTGTAGAGAGCTTCTCTCGACGCGTGGTCTCAAGTCTAAAATAGTCAACAATTAGATTTAACTAAGTCCAAGCACAACTCTATGGGTAAATGCAAATATATTAAGGCTTTGGACCTTAATCTATCAACAAGCAAATACTAGAACTATGCCTCAATCACACAAATAAAAATAAAGTCGTGAAACAAATAAAAAGAAAAGGTGAAGAAAACACGAGAAAACCAACGAATCCCTCAAGTGAATAATCACTCGGGCAGTGGACCTCGCAAAGTATCTGAGTCCTGGAGAGCCCAAATTATTACAAATGTATGTCTCTCTCTCTTACTTGAATTACAAATAAAAATAAAATAAAACGCAAATGGAGTTGTCTTCAAAATTTCCTCAAGTTCTCTGCTATTGCTCTCTCCTATCGGCTAGGTCAGAAAATCGACTCCGCTTCACGTGGGTGTGTAGATGATCCTAGGAGTACCTCCCTCAATCTGTGGTTCCTCGCAAAAATTCAAACAAGAGAAAGGGTCAGAAAATTCACAAATAATATCAAATAAAATTTCAAATAAAGAAAAGAAGAAAAACAAAGAGGCAAGAAGGAACAAACAAAGATATGCAATCTACGTGGAGTTGCTTGCCAGCTATGATGCCATATGAAAAGAGGGAAAAATCACGGGCCAAATATGTCTTCACAAGGCAAAGACACAATCATTGTGGCGACCCGTAAAAATCCATCTAATTCAACAATTATCCCACTAATAGATATAGTATGCCAATAAAAATTGTGGAGTTAAAATTTATTATAACTCTACGAATGTTTGTATAGGTGTAAGTATGTGCAGAGTGTCGAACATGTGGAGCATACGTGATAGATTGTGCAAATGGATGCACAAAATTCATGTTCCTCTTCTTGTCTTTTATTGTCTTATATGTGTGGGTTTTTTATTTTATATTTTTATGAATTTTAATTTTTATAATTCTTTTATTTTTAGTTTTTAAATTTGTATTTTCTTTTTTATTTTCTGATTTTTAATTTCTTTTTCTTTTTAAATATCTAATATAGGAATATATAACTATATCATAATATAAGGTAATATAATTATAAATACGATTAAAACTAAATAAAAATTATAGAATAAAATGTTTTGGGATTTTGTGTAATTTTTTAACTGTTTTGTGATTTTTTTAGAGATTTTGCTAATTTTTAGGGATTTTTAATGTCAAAATTATCCAAAATAAGGATTAAATACATAAGCTGAATTGTCTTGGAATTTAAAAATAGAAAATAAATCTAGGATTTTTGAAAGCTAGTTTTAATTGATGGTATATAATAAAAAGAAAATTATAAAGAAGAAATTGATATTTTTAGAATTTTTGAGGATTTTTTATATTTTTATAAAGGATTTTGGAAGTTTTAAATTTTTAATCTTTTTCTTTCTCTATTTTTAGGGATTTTTGGTCTTGGGTTACAAAATACTAAAATACACAAAATATTATTTTTTGGGAATTTTTGAAAAGGTTTTATATTTTTCTGGTATTTTATTAGTCAAACAGGGGCAAAATGCTCGACTTTTTATTTTTATAAAATAGGGTAAATGCCTAAAATAAAATTTTAAAAACATAGCGTGAAAGTACAATATACCAGATGCAATACCATATATTTGTGTATTTTTTTAGAGTACGGATGATATTTTTAATAAATGAACTGCAAGAACAAAAATTCATGTAGTATAAAGGATATTTTTGTAATTAGAAATGAAAAGAAGGACTATAATGCAAATTACCCAAAAGTATTCAACTAATTTTCAAAGTTTACGGACTAAAATAAAAATACAAAAAAGGCATAAGGGCCTATGTGTGAAACTGACACCTCATGTGGGACCGCACGTGAGGTGGCCTAGCATGGACCAAATAGCAATATGAAATAATTACAGGGTCTCACATGTAATTTTAACAAAAGTTTTAACTATGTAAACAAATTATAGGACTAAAAACAAAAGGAGAAAATCGAGGGGAAGGTTTCGCAATTTACCCCCACTAAGCACGCAACCCAACAACGTTGCCTCCTTCACTTGCCACGCGTCAAACCCACGGCGTGTGATGATGCTTCGCTTGGATGGTCAAGAATAGATCTCAAAAATGAGATCGATAGTAAAGGCACGATGAATCCAACGACAGCTGGGGATTTCGGGGTGAGGCGCGATCCGACAGCCCAAGACCCCCTGGAAGAACAAAGAAGAACACGATAGAGGGTGAGCTTCAATCGATGATTCTGGGCTGCTCCGACCACCTAAAGTTGATCCAAAGGCTGCAAAATGGAGTCAGAAGCTCCCCAAGGCAGTTGGCGATGCTAAAGAAATTCGGGACCCAACGATGGGGTCTTGGAGGGTCGGGGAAGCTCAAGCACCTAGTCCTACTTCTCTAGGTCAATATTCCAGTCCATATGGGCTCCTGTATGCCTTGACCTGCACAAAACAGAAGAGGGGTCGAGGGAAAACTACCTCGACGCGTCAGAAGGTGGAATGGAGGCGAAATGCAGTGAGGTGGCAGCTGCTCCGATGAAGGGAGGAGGTAGAGTGTCGTGATCCTAATCCAGGAGGAATCAGGTTGAATGGAGATGGGTGAGGCGTGTAAGAAGCATTGGGAAAGAAGATGGGGTGACTAGCGAGTCAGAAAACAGTCGAAGGCACGGTGGAGATTTCACCGGAGAGGAGCTCCGACGAACTACGAAAGATCCATTCTACGCTAACAAAGTAATTAAAATTACAACCAAATACAGGAAATGAAATCTACAGCTATTGGCTACCTAAAAGGCAAAGTAAAATGGATCTCGATCGGTTGTAGGCCACGAGAAGGGGACCTCATGATGGAGCACCATTGGAGATGGCAGAATCGACCTTCACACGCGACCTCTCATCTCCAAATGGTTGGGCGAGATAGCTGTCACCTTCCTCGAGCCCAAGAACACAAAATGGGGGGAAGAAATCGGATGGAAGGGATTCAAAAATCCAAGGAAGAATGGGAGGAGATTTTGTACAGGTGATGGGTAGATGACAAAGATGGGGGAAAAATCAAACTAGCGTGATGGAGCTAAGATCGAGGAAGAAAAGTAGAGAAGGAATCAACCCATCGATGATTGTATCGATCGGAGAAAAAGGGAGAAGAAGGGGCGTCAACTCGATTCTGACAGACCTACGCAAGGGGAGAAGAATTGACTGGGGTCAACTCGACCCACTCTAGTTGGTCCACGTGGACCAACTAGAAAAAATACAGACCCAAAATTATTGTAAAGTCAATAATAAATAGTCAATGAATTAATTAAATTTAAGATATAAAATAAAAAATGTTTATTATCTGTTATAGTATTTTAATGTGATTTTTATTTATTTGTATGGGTTTATTTATTATAAGTTACTTTTTAGGGTTTTATTTATAGGTATATTCATTTATATTTTGAGTATTTTATTTTTATTTCATGTTTTTGATTTTAGTATTTTATTTTCTTATATTATATATTTACAACTTATTTTTATACAAATAAATGTATTTTATTGTATTTTTCTGGTGTATTTTGTGCACTTAAATAAATAGGGGTGTTGATTATATAAGTATAAATATTGTATATTCATTATGTATTTTTGTATTTTATTTTATTATTTTCTTTATGGTTTTATTCTATTTTAAATATATACATATACTATAAATAATATTAAAAATTATAAAATTATAAAAACTATATAGAATAAATAAAATGAATATTTTATTCAAGTATATTGTATAATATGGATCCAAAACCTAACTTTTGCATCTTAACTCCAAATTGAATGAAACGCCTTTATTAAATAGCTTATTAAAAGGTATATACAATTAAATATAATTTTGATGCATTTTGAGTTCATAAGGATAAGATATGGGTCTTTAAAAAGTTTGGATTTTGGCTTTTTTTCAGAGTATCAAATGCACACTGTATATCATTTTTTTGGCAAGTAAATTTTGTATTTTTCTATGTATTTTTATCTACAACTTTCATGTACAAAGTTACATTATTTTAAGTATAAAATAATAAAGAATAAAATGGGGCTCGAAAATGCAATATTGGAGGTTACAAATTAGGGTTTTTATTGTATATTTTTAGCTCTTATCTCCCCCTACTTTATTCCTTGTCAACCCAATCATCAAGATGTCTAGGTCTCGAGGTTTAGGGTCATAAAATACCTTTTGTATTTTATTTCTTTTCTTTTCTTTATTCTTTTATTTTGGCTTTAAATAATGTATTTTGACACAGTATTTATACAATAAATAATTAATGTTAATTTATGCAAAATAATGATATTTACATGCATTTAGTTAGGGTTTTAAGGCCAAAATAAAAGAATAAAGGTGATAAAATGGAGATTCATCGGTAAGGGAGACATAATGTGAGTAACAGACTCAAATATTGTTATATCGCTAATTAAAATTGATAAGATAAATCGGTTGAACTCTTTGATGAATCTCCATTTCATCACCTTTATTCTATCATTTTGACCTTAAAAACACTAGCTAAATGCATGTAAATAGCATTATTTTGTACAAATTAACATTTATTATTTATTCTATTTATTGAATATAAAATATTATTTTTAATGCCAAATGTATTTAATGGCCATAAACCCCAAGATCTAGGCATCTTGATGTTGGGACAACAAGGAATAAAGTAGGGGACATAAGGGCCAAAAATCCAATAAAATTCTCAATCTTTTATTCACCAATAAGCCATATTTGAGACTCGTTTTATTCTTTAATATTTATACCTCAAATAAAGAAATTTTGTATAAGAAACTTTGTACATGAAAGTTGTATATAAAAATATATTAAAAAATACAAAATTGATTTCACACAAAAATAACATACGGTGTACATTTTATACTCAGAATAAAATGTCAAAACCCAAACTTCCCAAACCCATCTCTTCTCCATATGAACTCAAAATGTATCAAATTACTTTAATTGTATATAATTTTTAATAAGCTATTTAGTTAAGGTGGTTTCATTTAATTTGGATTCAAGGTGTAAAAGTTAGGTTTTGAACCCCTGTTGTATAGTTTACCTGAATAAAATATTCATATTTTTCTTTATTATTTTTATGATTTTATATTTTATAATTTTGTAAATATTATTTATAATATATATACATATTTAGAATAGAATAAAACCATTAAAAATATATTAAAATAAAATAATATAGAAAACTACATAGATGAATATGCAATATATGTACATATATAATAAGTATACATATTTATTTAAATGTATAAAGTACAACAAAAAATATAATAAAATTATATTTATGTATATTTAAATAATTTATTAATAATAAATTAAGAAAAAATAATAATAAAATAAAAAATGCAAAATAAAAATAAAATACTTAAAATATTGATGAATATACTTATAAATATACCCTTAAAAATTAACTTGTAATAAATAAGCCCATAAAAATAAACAAAAATCATATTAAAATACTACAGAAAATAATAAACATTTTCTATTTTATAACTTGAATGTAATTATTTCATTTACTAATTAATATTGATTTTTTAAATATTTTAGGGCTAGTTTTTTTTTGTTTGTCCACATGGACCAACCTGGTTGCGTCGAGTTGACCTCTATCGACCTGCCAACCACCTCTTCTTCATAGTTCACCGCAGCTTAACTCCGACGAACCCTCTATCGTGCTCCTGATTGTCTACCGACCCGCCAACCACCTCATCTTCCTCCCCAACGCTTCCGCTACGCCCCGATCCACTCCATTCAACCTGATTCTTCCTGGATCATGATCATGATGCTCCACCTCCTCCCTTCATCGGAGCAGCCACCGCCTCACCGCATTCCGACTCCATTCCACTGCCTGAGGGGTCGAGGCACTTTGCCCTCGACCAAGCTTTCTTCTTGTGCAGGTTTCGGAAGCCCAAAGCCCATCTAGAGGTGATTTTGAAGTCTTTGGAGGTACCTAGAGCATTCTCGCTCTTCCGAACTCTTGGGAGCACTCCGGTGACCCCCGGAACTTTTTCATCCCTCCAGCAGATAGAGGACGCCACCAAGAATGTTTTGAGCACCTAAGCATCGCCAGAGATGCACCGAGCTGGAGGGAATCTAAGATTGAAAATTCATAGGAACCTCTGTAATTTATTGATATTACAACTAGCTCCATTCTACGTCACCTCACATGCGGTCCCACGTAAGGCAGCAATTTTTCATGTAAGCCCCTGTGGCTTTTGCAATTTCAATGTATTCCAGTAACTTTAAATATTAGTTGAATATTTTTGGGTATTTTGTAGAAAGAAACTTGCCTTTAATTTTAATTGCTAAAATGCCCTTGCTAGTTTATTTATTTTTGTTTTTGTTTCTGTTTCCTATTTATTAAAAAAAACATTCGTTCTCCAAAAATTCTCAAAAAATAGGATTAAGTGCTTGCTAACTTGTACATTCATGTCAAATTTATATTTTTGCATTTTAGGCTTTCCAAAATAAAAAGAGCATGTTTGTGTCCTTGTTCGAATTAAAATTTATCAAAAAATTATAAAAATGTTTTGAAAAAAACCCGAAAAAAATATGTTGTCTATTTTAGTAGTTTGAGCCTTCAGACAAAACAACTAAAAATAGAAAAAAAGACTAAAAAATAAAAAGATCCAAAATCCTTTATAAAAACATAAGAAATCCCCAAAAATTCCAAAAATAGTCATTACTATTCGTAATTTTATTTATATTAATAATTATATATTAAAAATGATTTGGAAATATGTGGACACTTTTTGCTAGTTGTAATCTCCAAATCAATTCGGGCTATTAATTTAATCATTTTTTATTTATAAAATACATAAAAATTATAAAAATTATTTAAAAAATCAAAAAGAGTAAAAAATTATATAAAATCCAAAAATATTTTATTCTTCCATTTTAGATTATTTTTTATTATATTTACAATTATATTACTCTATATTGTATATATAGTCTTATACATTCCCATATTATATATTAAAAAGAAAAGGAAATTAAAAATTAGAAAATATAAAAAGAAAATCAAAATATAAAATTAAAAATAATTAAAAATTTAAAATCCATAAAAATATAAAATCAAAAATCCAAACAAAAGCACTTTTGGATATTTTGCAGGTAGGTCTTCCTAACTTCTTATATTTCAATTTAGCCTAAGAATATTTTATTGGAATCATTTATTATTATGAAAATTGCATATTGGCCCATATACTTTATTTTATTTACAACTATACCCCTATTAGCGATTGAATTTTTGTGTGTTTTTCCTAATTGTTAAAAATAGCTATTGTGATCCAAATATCACAAAAAATAGATGTAGGTACTTGATTGCATCTAGCACTAGGCCTTTTTTTAAATTTTGGACCTTTTTATTATTTATTAAAAATCATTTAGATCATAAAAAATACCTATCTACATCATAAAATACTTAAAAATATAAAAATTATGGAAAAAATCCAAAAAAAATCGTGTTTATTTATTTATTTTCTAACGTTAGAACTTAAAAACACTAAAAATAGAAAAAGAAAATAAATAAAATCAAAAATCTCCAAAATCTAGTATAAAAAGAGTGAAAATTCCTAAAAATTGCAAAATAGTGTTTTCTTTTTTTATAATTTTATTTATACTATTATCTGTCTATTAAAATTGGTTTGAGGAATTTTGGACCTATTTTGCTATTTTTCCTCATCATTCAATTTCAAATATTTTTTTGATCCCTGATTTAGGGTATTTTTTACTTTAAAAATATATAAAATTAGAAAAATTTTCTGAAAAATCACAAAAATAGTAAAAAATATTTAAAACACAAAAAATATTTAATTTTGTTATTTTTAGTTATTTTTAGTTGTATTTATATCCATATTTTCTATTTTTATTATATATAGTCTTATATATTTTATAGTATATATTTAAAAGAAAAAGAAATCGAAAAATATAAAAAGAAAATAAAAAAATATAAATTTAAAGCAAAAATATAAAAATATATAACAAAAATAAAATAAAAATATCTAAAATTGAAAACCCATGTAAAAATAGACAAAGGAGCGCACAATCACTTTTGTGCATTCATTTGCCCAATCTGTCCTTTTTCTACTCCTTGTATTCGACCTCTACACATACTTGCACCTATACACATTTGTTATAGAGTTATAATAAATTTTAACTTCACACATTATTTTCATTACTTGCTTTATGTGTGGGTTAATTATTGTTTGAATCGATTTTCATGAGCGGTCACCACAGCGATGGTGATAGTGTTCGGTTAGCAGACCCTCGCAAAAGTCATTCAACAAATGGCATCGTTGTCGGGGAGCAACTGCACATAGATTGGTTTTGTTCGATTGTGTATTTTTATCTCTTTTGTCTATATTTTTCCTTTATTTATTTTCGTATTTATTTGATATCATTGTTAAATTGTCTAATCACCTCTCCTAGTTTGACTTTTCTTCGAGGTACCGTGGATCGAGGGAGGCTCTACTAGGAGCATGCGCACCCACGTGAAGTTGTACTGGCTTTTTGACCTATCTGTTAGAACAAAGCATCAAAGGAGACTTGGAGGATTTTTGAAGACATTTCCACTTAGCATTCTATTTCATTTATTTAACTGTAATTTGAAGTGAGAGAGAGATGTTTTTTATTGTATTATTCAGGACACCCTCAGGACTCTACGACACTTCACGAGATCCATTGTTCGAGGGATTGTTCCCTTGGGAGCCTCGTCGATTTTGTCATTTTTTTCGCCTTTTTCATTTGTTTTCTGAGTTTTCAATTTTCTTTATTTTGTGTGACTAAGCCCTAGTTGTAGGAATTATGTGTCGATTGATTAAGGCCAAACACCTAATTACCATTTCATGCACATATAGTCTCATTTGGACTTAGTCAAAATTTGAATTTCCTTCATTAGTCTTGGAACCACGCGTCGCGAGAGTCCTCCATACAACGCTTGTAGGACCCATTGTGGTGGCCACCAAGGAGGCTCCAAGACCGCACCGTTGGGTTCTATTCTAGGTGACTAGCATATTGTTCTTCATGAGAATAGTATATTCTCATCTAGGGCAGATTCATCGGCTTGCATTTGCATATAGTGTAGGTTTCGATTCTACTTAGTATCGTTGCATGTAGAGAGCTGGAGGTAATGTGAGCATTTACGCTTTAGCATGCATCATTGATTTCGCCTCGCATTGCTTTTCCGACTCTCCCCCTCTGATTTTGATCACTTAGGATGCTAAAAGAATTGACTCCTCGTTAGGCGCGTGCATTTCTTATTAAAAAATACAAAAAAGTGATAACAAATAAATTTGGGATTGTTAAAATTACTCGACCATGAAATCAACCAAAAAGAAATATTTGTCTTGGGGCGAGTAATCCCCTCGTTATCTTCGCATTTACTTGCTCACGTACACATTAAGGTTATTTCCCAAATTCCATAAGCCAACCTAAGTGCTTGTAAAACATTTTGTGATTCTCACCTAACTCTAAAACAGACAAGATAAAAAGATAGAACTTCCACGGTCTTCATCGAGTTGAGTAGGTGAATTGAGGGGTTGTGTTTGTCTTGTGTGTGTTTGATTGTGATTGTTTGTGCGTATACTCGATCTCTCTATGCATTTGCATCCTTTTTCTTCAATCTCTTGGTTTTACCATCGTGCTCTCCCGATCATTTTCCTTTTGTTTTGAGATGGTCGACTGGAGTAGTGCATTTTATCCAGACTTTGCGGATCCCTCGTACCCTCTAGCCAGTCCACCTCAATTTTCCAGGACTTTGCTCCTGATTTTTGTACATATCCACCTCAACCATAGTTTCAGACTCGGATTTTTACCCACCACCACCATCCTCACACTGCCCTCCATCTCACCCACCCGAGACTGATATGTTGGAGTCACCTTTCATGGTGTCTACACTTGAGACCTTGAACCAGATGATGGAGCATATGAATTCGAGGATTAACCATCTATTTAGCATTAGTAAGATCCAGAATGACGCTCTGCTATTTGAGGATATGGATTCACTTGAGGATGATCATGAATCTTGCAATCGCCCAAAATACACAAAATTGAGAAAAAAATCAAAAATCCAAAAAGAATGCGAGAGACACTTTGGTGATTCATTTTGTGAGGAGAGAGCCCACCTGCCAGATTATTTAACCACACATTCACTCACCCCATGTCCCACTTTTGATCTCGAGGACGACACTATATAGACTACTCTTAGTCATCCTTGTGTATATGTTGATTCCGATCTCCTCCTTTGTATGGAGAATATCCAAAAATTTAAAAAAAAATATTGACTGAACCTGAAGTGGTGGCCACTATTCATGAGATCATTCAAGCCCCACTTCACCAGGCCATGACCCAATTATCTACTCCTCAACCCAAGAAGAGAAAACGGAGGAGCAGATCTGAGCATCACATTTTGACCATGGCCATTGCCCACGTCATCACCCACCGTCCATCTTCTAAGAAATGGAACACAGCTACAACATTCATTAGATGCACCATTTCTGACTATACATGTGATCACGCTCTCCTTGACGACGATGCTTCAATTAGTATAATACCCTTCTCGTTGGTACAGTCTCTTCACTTAGGGCCTCTCAAGAAAACCAAGATGATCGTTCAGTTTGCTAATGGATCTATCAAGAGGTCGAAGGGTATTCCAGAGAACGCTGTCATTTTGATTCAGGGCATGAGGTATACTGTCGATTTTGTCGTATTGCCGATGGAGACCTCCATTGGGGAGCACTCTCCAATCATCCTGGGACGACCACTTCTCGCCTCTACGAGAGCTGTCATTGATTACGGATCACGAGAGATTCATTTTCGTCCTGATGACGCAAGCGTTGCCATCATTACTGCACCTACTATCGACCAGAGACCTGCATCTGATGTGACGACACCTATCTTAGCCGACCTCGAGGACTATGACCTTGACGAGACTATTAGAGATTTTTATTGTATGTTGGATTCTACTGAGACCCGAGAATTCCTCCCCATGGAGTAAGACTCGGAAAGCATAGACCTTGGAGTTCCCTCTTCTGGTACTTTGCGATGCGTTGATGACATCTGCGGGATTTACATGACACTGCTGAGGCCGAATTTGATTTTATTGCTTTTATAAAGGAATTTGGGCCTTTTGATGACGTTGATGGTCCGGTTGAGACCTCAGAGGACGACAGGACCTTACGACTTCCACAAATGAGTTTGTTCTCTTTTGTTATGACCTCGTTGAGACCCCCAAGGTCGAACTTAGCCGTACTTCTTACATTGCTCTGTATGTGCTTTCTCACCCTAGGACCACTGAGGATACCTTTCGAGTCGACCCTGATCGCTTTATGTCATCTGAGGACCCCTATGTCGAACTACACCTTGTCTGATCCATCCCTCAACGGTCTCGCAAGAAGGTCCTCTTTCTACCTTATTAACCTTTGTATATCCATCCTCTTGTATATTCTCTTTTGTTTACCTCCGTCCATCCACCGTATCGCTCATTCACCCCATTCTTGTGTGTGCCTTGCTTAGGACGTACTTTGTCCTAAGTATAGGGGGTGTGGACGAGCCGAGTGTTCTTTCTTCATTCTGTTTCATCACTCATGTCGTTTCTTATACTTAAGGCTCTCTTACCCTAAGTATAGGGGGAGTGATGCATACATTCTCTACAATCTCTCATTCTATCGTCATCTGTCTTTTGTTCCTTTCTTCTTTTCATTTTCATTTCTCTTTTTCTAGTGAAAAGGTGTCGCCCCATATTCCCAGTCCGTTATACTTAGGATGTACTTTGTCCTAAGTATAGGGGGTGCACCCTGAGTTTTTTCATTTTTTTGATCCTCTCCACTGTCTCCTCTTCTTGTCTATACCTAGGGATATCTTACCCTAAGTATAGGGGGAGACAGTCCGAGTATGATATGTTCATTCCCACCCTTGACCCTCCCTTCCTTATGTACAGTCTGTTATACTTAGGATTATTGGATCCTAATTACAGGGGGGACGGTCGACTTCTCATTGATTCATTCATTCGTTCATTCGTTTATTCTTTAGGCTTTTCTATACTCAGTACGAGTTATGTCTTCTCTTTTCTCTCTGATCTATGAGAACATAGCTTAAGCTAAGTATAAGGAGTCGTATATACTTTAGCCATAACTCGTACTTTCGTATTTTTAATAAAAAAATATGACTAACATGCTATATAATATACCTATAAAGTTCATTAAAAATACTTAATAAAAAGATGCATATTATTCCTCAATTTTTTTTGTATTTACTGATTAATAAATTAGGTAAAAACATTTTTTGCAAAATGTTTGAAAAATAGTTTGAAAATCTTTTTGAAAAATCTTTTGAAAATTATTTGCAAAATTTTTTGTTAAATATTTTTAACCTTTGTAAAATTGTTTTTTGTAAAAAAATTCTTTTTATGTAAAATAAAAATGTTTGAAAAACTATTTGCAAATGATTTGGAAAAATGGTTGTGAAAATATTTTGAAAAATCTATATATATTGTTTGAAAAACCTTTGCTAAATGATTTTCAAATGTATGTAAATGTTTGTAAAAATTATTTGTAAAAATAAATTTAGACTATAGTTTTCAAAAATTATTTATAAAATCATTTTGGGATTTTTACACCCATAACCCTACGTAATTTCGTAATAATAATCATAACCCCTGTATAATCGTGAATTACACTCGGGTTCTTGAATAGCACTTAACTCTTACACCCATAGCCTTGTGTTAACTTCCATCCGATTTCCCGTTAACTATGATGATATCCGTCAAATATTTTACATTTATGCCCTTTAAGTTCACATTATTTATGAAAGGAGATCACTTTTTTCCTTCTTCAGCCAGACCCCTCATCGCCGAGCTCCTCCTCCTCCCTTGTGTCCTCCAATCAACCCCTCCCCCCCCCCAAAATCAAAGCCATGACCCCTCCAAGCTCCTCCTCCTCCCCTTCCATCAAAGCTGGCATTGATTTCCTTATGCTCTCCTATCTGCGTCACCCCCTGCACCAAAGTGCAACACTGCATCGAAGCCTCACTCGAGTGTCGAGCTCCTCCTCCCTTGTCAAAGCCCTTCTCCGCCTTCCCTGCATCGAAGCTCCACATGCTTGCTCTTCCACCTCTCCGATCGAAAGCCCCCGTCTCCACTGCAACGAAGCACCCCCACCCCACCTCCCCAAAGCTCCTCTGCCCTCTCTGCAACAAAGTGTGTCGGGCTCTCCCTCAGCCCTCCCTACATCGAAGACCCACGCGCTAGCTCTTCCTCCTCCTCTGTCGACGCCTCCCACCACCCACCGGCCCCCTTCTTGAATTGTAATCAAACCACCGCTTCCTTGATCGACGCCCCCAACAATCGAAACCCCCCTTCTCAAAATGCAATCGAGCCCCCCCCCCCTAATCGACGCCCCATGCATTTGAAGCCCCCTGCCAACTCTCCACTACAAGTTGAAGCCCCCCACCGACCCATAACTGCAAGTCCAAGCCCCCAGCCGATTCTCCACTGTAATGATATATGGATGTATTTACTTTGGATGAAATTTCCGATTGCTAGGTCATCATTAAGGTAGATCTGTATTCCAACTCTTTTAATTCATGGGTTTAGTGTACAAGTTCTTATAGAATAATGTATTTTTATGTCGCGTTGTCATGATTTCCAATAATTCTCTTCGTAAAAATTAGATACATATGTGCAACATACGATGTCTATGCTAAACCATATACGATCAACACGCGTGACGATGTGCAGGACGCCCTGAAGTTTAGTCCCCTGGAAAACAAGGTGATGAAGAAGGCTTCCACCATTGGTGTCTTCACCACCACCCTCTTTTACATGTTGTGTGGCTGCTAGGCTAAGGCGCCTTCGGCAATGCAGACCCCCCCGTCCCCCTGTCGACTCTCTACTGGGATCGAAGCTCACTGCACCCCGCTGATCTCCTCTTCTCTACTACGTCAAAGCCCCTTGGGAAGGCCCTGCCCCAGCATCCCCTCCACCCCTTCCCCCAGTTCGTCGCCTCTTAGAGGGGGGAGATTCTGTTCGTGGGTGGGAGGAACCGGAGTAGATGCTGGAGGAGTAATGATTGCATTAATTTTTTTTATTTTTTTAAATTTTTTAATAGTCGTTGGATAGATCATGAGTTAGATTAACCCAACTATATGGTTGGGTTAACATGAAAACTAACGGAGGGCTATAGGTGTGAGACAGAGTGAGTATTCAGGGTTTCTCGTGTAATTCATGATTACGCAGGGTTATGATTGTTATTACAAAATTACTCAGGGTTATGGGTGTAAAAATCCCAATCATTTTTAAATTAATTTCAGGAATATATACATCACACTAATTTTTTTTATTAATTGTATAAACATATCTATTAAAGGATCGGATATCCCTTGTAAATTCTTAAAAATCCAACACTTGTATATATAAGATGCATCCCCGTGTAAATATTTGTACTTATTTTTATCCAATTCTTTTGTTTTTAAAAAATCAAAAAAACATTTGCAAAATCAAAAATACTAAGAACATTTGCAAAATCTTTTGAAAAAATTGCATAAAAATCTACAAAAGATTTTTCAAAAACCCATAAAAAGTTCAAAAGTTTGAAAATTGCATCACAAAAATATTTTCTACATTGTACATGCATTTGCATAGCATTAGCATTTTTCAGATTGAGTTTGGTAATTGAACAAGTCTAAGTAAAATCCGAAGATTGGAGCTTGGTTGGACCTTAAATCTACTTAATTACATGAACCTCATAGGAACTAGAATTGAGGTAATTCAGGTCAAGTTGACTTAATTCTTTGAGAATCACTAGACTTGGTTTAATGTATTCTTGATCGCCTAAGTAGAGTATTTTGGAGCACACTCACGGCTCTTGTTGATAATGACCTAACTTGGACACCTGCACCTTTCATTGGCTCCACTCAGTTGGAGTGGTGAGGGGATTGGATTTGTTAGTATGAGACACATACAAGTGGAAACATTTGTCCTCATCTAGGGAGGGAAGTGCACCCCCAACCCATCTAGTAGCAGAGACGTCTAAAGACAAGAGAGTGGGTTGCAATGATGCTTCAAAAGAGGGATAGTCTACTGGCTCAGAGGGAAAACTCCTTATGTAAATGTTGTTGTATGTAGTATTTCAAAAAAAAGCAAAAAGCAAAAACTCCAAAAAGATGGACGGGCCAGATTGAAAATAAAATGCTTGCTGGAGTGTACATATTTGTATAATCAATAAGCAAGCTTGAGCTTCAAAATCATATCATGTGAGCCTGCAATCGGATGACTAGACAACACTGATCATGCATCCTAGGATAGCTAGCTACCATGGCTACCATCCATTCTTCTCTTCGCCCCCTCCTCTTGAGCAGGTTGTCACTTGAACTTAGAAGGGAATACCCCGCTCCTCGAGGAAGGAGTTGCTAGATTGGGGAATCATTGGGTTGTCATGCTGGAGAAGTCAGACTCTTTGTCATTTCAGTTAGGGAGAGCCACTATCATATACATTGTACAAGTGAGATTCATACTCATAAGGGTTTGTGTATGAGTTGAAATAATCTAACATGGCTATTAAGGAGACTTGAGAAGAGTTTTGGGATTCTTAAAGGTTGTTGTGTTTCAAATCGGATTCCCAATGAGTTTCCGACCACATTAAAATTCCAAAGGTCTGACTTAAGCTCCAAACTTTGATTTTGTGAAGACAAGTTTGACAATTAAATTCAATCTACTTTCTTTCTTTTTCTTTTCTTTGTTTTCCATTTTCTTGCACTTATTACATAAGTGTTTGCTAGGGACTAGCAAAGTCAAGTATATGGGGGTGATGAATCTCCATTTCATCACTTTTTTCTATCATTTTGGCCTTAAAAGCCTATCTAATTCATGTAAATGCCATTAATTTGTACAAATTAACATTCATTCTTTGTTGTATAAATATTGTATAAAATATTATTTTTAATGCCAAAATTATAGATAAAAAAAGAAAAAGAAAAGAATAAAATTCTAAAGGTATTTTATGACCCTAAACCCCAAGATCTAGGCATTTTGATGACTAGGTTGACAAGAAATAAAGTAGGGGAACATAATGGCCAATAATACAATAAAAACCCATTTATTAATTCATTATTTATTCATTTTTAGGGCCCATTTTATTTTCCACTTTTTATACCTAAAATAAAGAAACTTTGTACATGAAAGTTGTAGATAATAATATATATAAACATAAAATTTATTCCATACAAAAATAATATATACAGTGTAAAAAGTTATACTCTGAATAAGATTCTAAGATCCCAACTTCCCAGACCCAAATCTCTCAAATAAAAACACAAAATATATCAAAATACCTTCAATTGTATATAACTTTTAATAAGCTATTTAATGAAGGTGGTTTCATATTTTTGGAGTTAAAGGTGTGAAAGTTAGGTTTTGGACCCCTATTGTGCAATATACCTGAATAAAATTTTCATTTTATTTATTCTTTATATTTTTATAATTTATATTTTATAATTTTATAAGTATTAATTATAACATATGTGCATATTAAAACTAGAATAAATCATAAATAAATTACTAAAATAAAATAAAATACAAAAATACATAGATGAAATACATATACTTATACATACATTTATATATATAGGGTAAAATGGGGCTGCCCCCAGGGAGTAGCCAACTTGGCTACTCCCACCCCTATTTTTCCCCCATTTTTTTATTTTTTTGGAAAACAAAAATTTGTATATTCATCATTATATCCCTCCCACATTCTATTAAAATTTTGTCAGAAACAGAGACTCCTAAGCCCTCCATACAGACGTCATTTTTTTAACGGTCGCAGGATTTTTTAAATCGACCATGTTTGGATGGAGGCCGTAGGAGTCTCTGTTCTTGACGAAATTTTAATAGAATGTGAGAGAGATATAATGATGAATATACAAATTTTTATTTTTCCAAAAAAAATAAAAAAAAGAGGGAAAAATAGGGGTGGGAGTAGCCAAGTTGGCTACTCCCTGGGGGCAGCCCCATTTACCTCTATATATATATATATATATATATATGTATGTAATATACGTATTTATGTAAGTGTATATATTATATCAAAAAATATAATAAAAATATATTTAAGTATATAAAATAAGTTGTAAATATATATAATAAGAGAATAAAATAATAAAATACAAAAAAAATAAAATACTCAAAACATAGGTAAATATACCTATAAGTAAAACCATAAAAACTAACTTGAAATTAATACTCTCTAATAAATAAATAAAAATAATAATAAAATACTTTATAAAATAATAAACATTTTTTATTTTATAACTTAAAAATAATAAATTCATTTACTATTTATTATCGATTTAGAAATAATTTCTGGTCGGGTTTTTTCTGGTTGGTCCACGTGGACCAACCAGGTTCCCCCGCCAGTTGACCTCAGTCAACTCTCTGACCAAGGCCCTCGGTTCTGACAGACATGGATTTGACCTATATTCATCGATTTCTTCTCGTTGATTCCTTCACCCAAATAGTTTGATTCCTTCTTCGATTTTCGTCCTAGTTCATTGCTCCATCACGCGGGCGTGATACATCGAGGATTGGTCCTTTGATTCAGCCATTTGACCTCGTTCTTCCCCCCTGTCCAGACTGATGTACATAAACCTCCATTCCTCTTTCTTTGATTTTTTGAATCACATTTGACCCTACTTTCCCCCCTTCTTGCATCCTAGGGCTTGAAGATGGCGACAGCATCTTTGCCCAATGATTAGGTGTGTCGAAGGAGTAGGATAGGTGGTGGTTCCATGACCTCTGGCGAGCCTTCGACGCCACGAGGCTCACCTCTTGGTCTAGGCCGATCGAGGTTCTTCTTTATCGCTTTTAAACTATTTCAATTCTAGGATTTATTTCTATGCGTTTATATTAGTGTTTATTGCTTGATTTAGCATATTTAACTCATTCGTAGTTTGTCGGGGATGACGAACGAGAGAGGAGGAGCGGATTGAGTCTCGCCCAAGCGGAGTTCATCTGTTATTCTTCCAGAACCTTTCGTCGTCGTTGGATAAGCTATGGTTCTTCTAGAGAAGCAGGGAATGTCGGATTAAGCAGAGCAGCACCATTGGATCTCGATCTGAGATCTAATCTCAGACGTCCGCTGCGAATTGGTATCGTGCAACGTGAAGCCGACACATGGCTTAGTGGATTCCATCCGATCGTCGGCTCGCACTGCTTTTGAGTATTTTGCATAATTGATCCAACACCTTTTTGTATTTACTATAGTTTATAATCTTTCCTCTGCAATCTATAAATTTTTGTAATATTTGCAAAAAAAACCCTCGTACTTATTTTAATTGCAATTTAATCCAGTCCATTTCACCTCACATGCGGTCCCACGTGAGATGCGTTTTTGGACATTTTGCAGGCGGGTCCTCGCAACTTCTTGTATTTCAATTTGGCCCAAGAATATCTTATTACCGTTATTTATTATTGTGAAAATTGCATATTGACTCCTGTACTTTATTTTATTTACATCTATGTCCCCGCCAGCAACTGAATTTTTATGTGTTTGTCCTAATTATTTATAATATCTATTATGATCCAAAAAACAAAAAAAATAGATGTAGTTCATGATTACTTTTAGTAAAACGTCATATTTTTATTTTGAAATTTTGGACCTTTTTATTATTTATTAAAAATGTTTTAGAGATCAAAAAGCCCTTATCTATAGTATAAAATATCAAAAAATATAAATAGTTTTTGAAAAACTCCAAAAAAAATTTCCTGTTTATTTATCTATTTTTCCAACGTCAGAAATAAAAAACCCAAAAATAGAAAAAGAAAATACATTAAAATCAAAAACCTCCAAAATCTAGTATAAAAAGAGTGAAAATTCTTAAAAAATAAAAAAATAGTGTTTACTATTTTATAATTTTACTTATGTTATTATCTATCTATTAAAATTGATTTTAGGAATTTTGGACCTTATTTATTAGTTTTCCTCTTCATTTCAATTTCAAGTATTGTTTTATCCTCGATTTAGGGGTTTTTACTTTAAAAGTATATAAAAATTAGCAAAATTTTCTGAAAAATGAAAAAACTAGTAACAAATTATTTAAAATGCAAAAATTATTTAATTTCGTAATTTTTTGTTATTTTTAGTTCTATTTATATCTAGTTTATCTATTATTATATATATAGTCTTATCTATCTTATAATATATATTTAAAAGAAAAAGAAATCTAAAATATAAATATAAAAAATAAAATTAAAAAATATAAAAATATAAAAATATAAAACAAAAATAAAATTAAAAATATATAATTAAAAACCCACATAAAAATAGACAAAGAAGTGCACAATCACTTTTGTGCATCCATTTGCGTAATCTATCCTTTTCTGTTCCCTGTGTTCGACCTCTACACATACTTGCACCTATACACATCTGATGTAGAGTTATAATAAATTTTAACTCCACACATTATTTTCATTGCTTGCTTTATATGTGGATTAGTTATTATTTGAATTGATTTTCGTCAGCGGTTACCACAACGACGTTGATCGTGTTCGATTAATAGATCCTCACAAAAGTCGTTCAATAATAGGAGAATTAGGTTCACCATGTTGGAGAAGACAGAATTTTACCACTTCAGTCGAGGAGAGCTACATATCACACACGCTATCCAAGATAGATTCATAGTCATAAGGGTTTGTTTATGAGTTGACTTATTCTGATCTGGCTATTGAGGAGACTTGAGCATAGATTTGTGATTCACAAAGGTTGTTGTGTTTCAAATCCATTTCCCAATAAGGTTCTGACCACACCTAAAATCCAAAGGTCTGACTTAAGCTCCAAACTTTGATTTTATGAAGACAAGTTTAAGAATTAAAATCAACCCACTTTCTTTCTTTTCTTTATTTTTATTTTTATTTCTGCACTTATTGCATACGTATTTGATAGGGACTAGCAAAGGAAAGTATAGGAGGTGATGAATCTCCATTTAATCACCTTTATTCTATCATTTTGGTCTTAAAAACCGTAGCTAAATGCATGTAAATAGCATTATTTTGTACAAATTAACATTCATTATTTATTCAATTTATTGAATATAAAATATTATTTTTAAAGCCAAAATTATAGAATAAAGAAAAGAAAATAATAAAATGTCAAAGATATTTTATGACCCTAAACCCCGAGACCTAGGATCTGGATGACTGGGTTGACAAGAAATAAAGTAGGAGAAGATAAGGGCAAAAAATCCAATAAAATTCACATTCTTTTATTCATCAATAAGTACTATTTGGAACCTATTTTATTCTTTATTATTTATACCTCAAATAAAGAAACGTTATACATGAAAGTTGTAGATAAAAATGTATCAAAAAATACCAAATTGATTTCACACAAAAATAATATATAGTGTACATTTTATACTCAGAATAAAAAGCCAAATCCCAAACTTCCGAGACCCATATCTTCTCCATATGAAATTAAAATGTACAAAATCACCTTTAATAGTATATAACATTTAATAAGCTATTTAATGAAAGTGGTTTCATTTAATTTGTAATTGAGGTGTGGAAGTTAAGTTTTGGACCCCTATTGTATAGTTTACCTGAATAAAATATTCATTTTATTTATTCTTTATAATTTTATAAATTTATATTTCTATAATTTTGTAAATATTATTTATAGTACATATACATATTTAGAATATAATAAAACCATTAAAATAAATTAAAATAAAATAATATACAAAACTACATAGATGAATATACAATACTTATACATATATAATAAGTATACATATTTATTTAAGTGTACAAAATACATATATAATAAATTAAGAAAATAAAATAATAAAATCAAAAAAGTAAAATAAAAATAAAATACTCAAAATATATATGAATACCTATAAATATACCATTAAAAAGTAACTTGTAATAAATAAGCCCGTAAAAATATATAATAATCATATTAAAATACTAAAGAAAATAATAAATATTTTTTATTTTATAACTTAAATTTAATCAATTCATTTACTATTAATATTGATTTTTTGAATAATTTAGGGTCGGTTTTTTCTGGTTGGTCCACGTGGACCAACCAGGTTGCGTCAAGAGTTGACTTCGGTCAACTCCTTTAATATCCAGCCTAGCCCTGTCAGACCGAGGTTTGACCTCTCATTCTCCTTTTTCCCCAGTCGATGCATTTCATCGAATCGGCTCGATTCCTCTGTGACTTTTTCTCCTCGAGCATCCACCTTTCACGCCATCGTCTCCTCGAGGATTGTATCTCTGAATCGTGCGCTCCACCTCGATCTTCCCAACCCTGTACATATACCGGAGCTCCTCCATTTTCCATTTTTTAATCCTTTTTGGCCTCGTTCTTGACTCATCCTCTCATGCTCCGGATCGAGGCTCGTCACAAGATCTCTCTTCAGCCGATTGCAGCGAAGAAGGGTGTGGCAAGAGGTCGATTCTACCGTCTCCAACGGTGCTACGCCGTGAGGTCACCATCTCACAGCCCACAGTCGTTCGAGTTATTTTTCTTTGTGTTTTAGATAGATTTTAGCTTCAACTTTTATTCCCTGCTATCAGATTAACCTTTAATCCATTATTTTAGCATAAAATAGATTCTTCGTAGTTCACCAAAGCTTAACTTCGACGAACCCTCCATCGTGCTTCCGACTATCTACCGACCCGCAAACCACCTCATCTTCCTCCCCAACGCTTATGTTATGCCTCGATCCACTCCATTCAATCCGATCCTTCCTTGATTAGGATCACAGTGCTCCACCTCCTCCCTTCGCTGGAGCAGTCGCTGCCTCACTGCATTCTGATTCCATTGCATGATGGGCCGAGATACTTTGCCCTCGACCCATCTTTCTTCTTGTACAGGTTTTGAAAGCCCAAAGCCCATCTGGAGGTTATTTTGAAGTCGTCGGAGGTACTTGGAGATTCCTCTCTCCTCCGACCTCTAGGGAGCACTCCGGTGACCCCGGAGCTTTTTGACCTCCAGCATATAGAGGACGTCGCCAGGAATGTTTTGAGTATCCAAGCATCGCCAAAGACGTACCGAGCCGGAGGGAATCGAAGATTGAAGTTCAGCTCCACTGTCATTCTTCCCTATTCTTGATGAAGAGCAGCAGCCGTCTAATCTCCTCCTCGTGCCAGATTGATCAGCAGTTGTTGGATGTGACCATGCCTTCACTGTTGATCTTCACCTGGATATCAAATCTCAGCCAGCCATCTGCGAAGAGTCATCGACCATTGATAGGCCGCCATGTAGATAAGTGAGGGTCTGTGCGTTGGATCCGCGCTTTAGGGGGTAGTTTACACTTCATACCCCTGATTTTTTATATTTTCATTTAAGTCCTACATTTTATTTCAACATTTAAATATTTTGATAAAATTGCATAGGAACCCTTATAATTTATTGATATTGCAATTGGTTTCGTGCCACGTCACCTCGTGTGTCGTCCCACATGAAGTGGCAATTTTGAATGTAAGCCCTCGCAGCTTTTATAATTTCAATGTAGTCCAGTAACTTTAAATATTAGTTGAATATTTTTCGGTATTTTGCAGAAAGAACCTTGCCTTTAATTTAACTAAAATGACATTGCTAGTTCATTAATTTTTGTGTTTGTTACCTATTTATTAAAAATAGTATCCGTGCTCCAAAAAACTCTCAAAAATAGGATTAAGAGCCATCTAACTTGTGCATTAATGTCATAATTTTTTGTTTGCATTTTAGGCACTTTAAATATTTATTAAGAATCAAAAGAGCATATTTTTGTCCCTGTTTGAATTAAAAATTATCAAAAAAAATATAAAAACGTTTTGAAAAATTCCCAAAAAAATATATTTTCTCTATTTTAGTAGTTTGAGACTTAAAACCAAAAATCACTAAAAAATAAAAAGACTAAAATTGAAATCTCTAAAATCCTTTATAAAAACATAAAAAATCTCCAAAAATTCCAAAAATAGTCATTCTATTTTGTAAATTTTTTTATATTATTTTGTTTATATTAAAATTGATTTCGAAAATTTTGGACTCTTTTTGCTATTTTTAATCTCCAAATCAATTCGGCTTATTTATTTGATCCTTGTTTTGAGATATTTTTTATTCTAAAAATCTATAAAAATTGGAAAAAATATCTTAAAAATCACAAAAATAGTATATAATTATATAAAATCCAAAGATATTTTATTCTGTTATTTTAGATTATTTTTAGTTGTATTGAAAATTATATTACTCTATATTATATATATAGTCTTTTATATTCCTATATTATATATTAAAAACAAAAAAAAAGTTAGAAAATATAAAAGAAATTAGAAAATTAGAAATTAAAAACAATTAAAAAATTAAAAATTAAAATCCATAAAAAAAATAAAATTGAAAACCCACACAAAAACACTTAGACAAGAAGAGAAAGACAAAGTTTCCACATTTATTTGCACAATCTATCTAGTTTGCTCCATGTGTTCGACACTCTACACATACTTATATCTATACACACATATGTAAAGTTATAATAAATTTTAACTCCGCATCTTATTTTTCATTGCTTGATTTATATTGTGGGTTAATTATTGAATTTAGTGGATTTCTTGAGTGGTCAACTCAGTGGTTGTTGATTCGCCTTGTGAATTAACATGACCCTCCGGATTTTTTCTTATTTCACTCTTGCAGGTTTTACGTGTTAAGTTGGTGAATAGTTTGCATTGTGTTTGTTTTGTGTGAGGTTTTTAAACTGCACATTCAAGTACCTCTTTGTAAGAATTTCATCTCTTAATTAAATATCATGCTCGATTCGTATCCTTTCTGACATTGGAGATGGATAATTGGGGTTGTTTGTTAGGACTTCATTGATCTCTCTTTGAACTCCTCAAGTGTCATGTCTTCTAATGCCCCTGATACACCACTTCCCAGACCTTTCTGGACTCAGGTTGACCCTCTACTTGAGTCTGGGTTCACTTCTTTCTTAAGGAATGGTCACACACTGACTAATACCTTCCTTTCTTCTTCTCTCATCAAGGACGATCTCGACCTCGGTGAACTTTATTTGATTTCCACGTCTTCTTCTAATCTCAATCCATTTTCAGATGAAAGTTACATAAAAGATTTAATTAAAATGATATCTTCAAAGAAACACCTAGAGGAGGAGGATCGCGATGACCCTTGCTGGCTATCTTAGCCAGACTAGCAACAGCTGAGCAGCAAAATGCCCTAGTCAAAGCTCAGTTGGATCAGTTGAGTGTGGGAGTGACACACCAACTGACATAGCCTGTAACCTAGGATAGTTCAAAATTTGCATTGGTTGAGTCCAACTACACCAGATGTGGAATATAAGCCGAAGCCTCATTTCCTTCATTGTTGCCAAAGTATAATGGGAATGCAATGAGGAACAGATGACGCGAAATTACGATCAACTAAGGTGGAAAATTATGAAGTGTCGGTGTCCCTAATCAATCGAATCGATCACAAGAAAAATAAACCACTCAATAAATCAATCAGGCAATCAAAGCATGTAAGCGGTTCGCTATTTTTATTTATCTGATATAGCCACCTAGGTCGAACACAATGAGCACGATTAATAAGAGCTAAGTAGTCAAATTTCTGAAATAAATTATTTTTTGTGATTTTTAATTTTCAAATGTTTTTAGAATTTTAGAGAAGAAAATGTAAGTAATAAGATAAACGGGCAATTCTATACTTGGAAAAATAAGGCAAATAGGATGCTTAAAAAAATACTACCAATAGATCAACATCGAGTCATAAAATTATATCTCTATTTTACTAGAAAGAGAAGATTATGTAAATGGAAACATGACTTTGTTATTGGGTTTTTGACACTAGTTCAATTTTTAGTGATTTTTGCAAATTTTGAATTGTTTTTTTATTTTTTGGACACTAGACCTATATTACGAAGTGCCCTTTGGATATGATATAGATATAGATGAGCGAAAGCTAAAATATTTTTTTGTATTTTTCTGAGATGTAATGAATATATTAAAAATAAAAGATAGCAGGAAGGATGAATTGAAGTTTTTGATATTTTTTACTACCAAACAATAAGATAAAAATAAAACAAAATTCTCTAATTATAGAACAATATCAGAGGCACATTATCATATTTTTATATTTTCAATCAGATGAAAGATGCTCTAGAAATAAATCAATCACTCAAGATATTGTAGAAATTCTACAGGCCACAAATCAGATGATCACTAGAGGAAATTTGGATATAAGTCTTGTCTATGATATTTCTATAACATATGCAAAAATGAGTAAGCGATATTAGATATTCAAAGCATTATTAACAAAATAAGCCAAATCAGTACCCTGAATTCAAAATTCACCATTAATAGTTCGTACATCAGAA
Organism: Ottelia alismoides; assembly: GCA_037367405.1. NCBI lineage: Eukaryota > Viridiplantae > Streptophyta > Magnoliopsida > Alismatales > Hydrocharitaceae > Ottelia > Ottelia alismoides. Next base: position 133,877 of record JAZKJV010002154.1, read on the forward strand.
TATTTTGAAATTTAGAAATGAATTAGATCTTTAAAGCAGATTTCTAACAAAAAAAATCTTGCATGAAACGAAGTTTAGATGAATGATTTATCAGCATTTAAGTCCAGGGGTACAGATGAAAATAGTAAGTACGAAACTGCAGTTCAAAATAGAGCTCAAAAAGTTTCTGAAATATCCCAAAAGCGTAGGGGTATGGCCGCAAAACTTGCCACTTATCCATGTGGCATTCAGAGGCTCTTGGAGGGATGGGGACGTGCATGTAAAATATCAGAAGTAAAGGGGTACGTGTACAAGATTTCTACCCCTTGGATGGAGGGTTGTGATTAGAAGGAGAGTGGTGGATCCAACGGAGGCTGCTATCCGCCCTCTCCATTCTTCTTCTTCCTTTGGACAGCAGCAACAAAAAAGGGATTTCACAAGATGGCTGCCACGGAGATCGCCGATGAGGATGGTTCTTGGTCAACGTGAAGGTGCTCTGGTGTACCTAGAATCAAAACGCAGCAAATGGATGATTTCGCCTAGGATGGCCAACGCTCAGGTGAGCGTGGTTGGTTGTGGCCTTGATTCCGGCAGAGAAGAGGCTTGACAAAGACAAACTCCACGGTGAAATGGAGCAATAACACCAAGGGATCACGCCAAAGAATCCTCCCTTCATCGTGGCTTCGTCTCCAATCTTCACTCTGTCACAATGGAGGTAGAGGAGCTAGAATGAAGACTCTAATGGTGGATGATTTCAAAAAATAGGAGATGATGCTCTTTTATTTGGTGGAGGAGCTGGAAGAGAGGAGGCCATTGGAGGAGTTCTAATCAAGGTAAGTTGTAAGGTGGTGTGGCCAATGGGAGTGGATTATTTCAAATTTTTTAGACTCTAGTGGGTGTCCTCATGTTCCATGTGGACCAAAAAAATATTCTTAATGAAAATATGCATGAAATAGATGGTGGGAGACTTCAAAATAAAAACTCAAATCATAAAACTTTCTCAAAAATAATGTTATTCAACATATTGTAGAAGAAAGTTTTGCAAAAGATATAAATTTAAAACCTATTTTTTTAGGTATAAAATACTCATTTTGGATTTTTATGATTATTAATTTTGTTTTCTTATTAATAATATAAGAAATTCGGAAATATTTTTGTTGATTTTATATTTTAATAGAAAGCAGAATATACAACTAGCAAAAATAATAAAAAAAAGTTAAAATGAAATCTATACAAGAGAAATAAAAGGTCGTAATCTATTGTACAAACGGGTCCCAGAATCGACTTTTCACAAAATATCCCCAACCACTTTCAAAGTATTTTTAGAATTTAAAGGTTTTAAAATGATGAACTTTAAAAGTGAGTTTGGGTTAATTGGAGTTTGTATGCTCTAGATATAAAATCTGGACTGCACGCATATGGGAAAAAGTGAAGTTGTTCCATTTGTCAATTATTCTCGATGATATTGTTGTAATATTTTTATAATTTTTTATACATTTTTATTGAATTATTATAACAAAAATCATTTGAATCAGAATTGTATAAAAATACTTACTAAAGAGTGAAGTTTGAGTAAATATGTGTGTATTTTTTGTGCAATTATTGACCCTATCTCTCCCTACTTCATTCCTTGTCGACCAAATCAATTCTTGACTTGATCTCGGGGTTTAGGGTCACTCTGTATTTATTCTAAATACATCATTCTTTTTCTTTTCCTTTATTCTTTTATTTTGCACAAATTACATGCTAATTATGCAATATTAACAATAGCATGCAAAAATCTAATTTATTATATTTACAGGTATTCACATGATGTTTTGCCAAGAAAAAGAGCTAATAAAAAGAATAGAGAGTGAGAATTAGGGATTCATCACCCCCATATACTTTACCTTTGCTCCCTTAGCAAACACTTATTTGAAAAAGAAGTGAAACAAGAAGAAAAGAAAAGGAATCAAGGTTGATTATTAAACTTATCTTTATTAAATTGGAGTATGGAGCTCAGTCAGACCTTTGGATTATTAGTTTGTCGGAACCTTATTGGAAAATAGGTTTAAGACTCAACAGCCTGCAAGTTCCACAGTTCTATGGTCAGGTCTCCTTAACAATCCAGATCAGAACAAGTCTACATACACAAACTCTGATGACCATGTATCTTTCCTTGTACGGTGTAAGTGATAGGTAACTCCCCACCTCAGAAATGACAAGGCAACAGTCTCCGTCAACATGGTAACTAATGCCCTAGTCTAGCAGCTCTTTCCTCAAGGAGAGGGGTATTCCATTCTAAGTTCAAGTTCAACCGGCTCAAGAAGAGGGGAAAGAAGAGAATGGACCGTGGCCAGTGTAGCCATGTATCCCTGGGATCCCAACCAGTGTAGCTAAGTCTCCCGCTGCAAGCTTCATGATATGAGAATGTGTAACATAAGCTTTGCTTTATTTGACTACATACACTCCAGCAAGCATTTTACTTTCAATCAGGCCCGCCACTTTTTGTAATTGTTCTTGATTTTGCACCTTTTTTTAATGTGAACCAGTAGACTGTCCCTATTTTGAAGCATTATTGCAACCCACAACTCCTATCTTTAGACCTCAACACCGCCAGACCAAGTTGAGGCCCACTTCCCTCCCTAAAAGAAGAAGAGAGGTTCCGGCTAGAAGTGCTACCCTCGTATGCTACCCCACGCCAAAGGAAACTGCCTCCTCACCACCTCATCCATGTCGGGCTGAGTGTGAAGTGTTGGTCCAAGTAAAACCATTGCCTGTGAGAGTCATGCGTGTGTTGTTAAGTGTTCTGCTTAGGCTCATCAAGATGACATGTGAACATAGCCTAGTGGACTCAAAAAATTAAGTCACTAATGGACCTGAAAAGTCTTAACCCCAAATCCTATAACGTTCCTCTGAGAATTAGGTGGATTAAGGTCTTAACCAAGTTCTATTTTCCAATTTAATTCAAGACTAGTTTAAAATGTCAACTATGATTCGGAAGAATACACAAAAATATATACAAAAATCTTTTTATGCAAGATTTTGAAAATGTGCAAAATTTTTGAAAATGTTCGAATGCATGCATGGATGCAGAGGTTTTGCAAACTATTTACAAACATTTTCACAAAGGTTTTTGCAAACTTGTATTTTTCAAATATTTTACAAAAAATTGTACTATATACATAATTTTGTTTACAAAAATATTTACAAACTTTTCACAAGCAAAACATTTTTACAAACATTTGTACAAAAATAATTTTTGGATTTTTACCCGGCAGACCCTATAATCTTTTGCAATTACCGCTACGACCTTCGAAACATCGTAGTTCCTCTGAGGAACCCTTAAACTTGTTAACCTTTATCCTACAGTCCCTGTGGTTAACCCCCATCCCTCTAACCGTTAAAACCAACCGGATTCCATTATCTTCTTTTATACTATACCCAATTTAGTTATCAAATTTACTAAAAGTGCCATTCTCTTCCACCCTCCACCTCCAGCTCTCCTTCCCTCCCATCCGTGATCAGGCTCCTGCTCGAAGCTGCAACCGCCGCTCGAAGCCCCTCCCCCGATCACCAGGCTCCTGCTCGAAGCACGTCCCACCGATCGAAGTCCGTCTGGTCGTGCCGACCACCTTCCCCTCTCCCCAGGTCGACCCCCTTCCCCTCCCCCTGCAACCCCCCCTCCTCCCAACCAGAACCCGTCGGCGTCGCCTCCCCTGGAAGCCTCCCCCCCCCCCCCCCGACCCCACCTCGCCCGGTCCCGCCGATCTTCTGCCCCCCTCCCTGCTCGCTTCCGGTCCCGCCGATCGTCGGAACCCCCCCCCCCCACAGGCGCATCCCTTTGCAAAGCCCCCGTCGCCTCCCCCTACAGAACCCCTCTCCTCCCCCCGGCACCCGTCGGCACCGCCTCAAAGCCCCTCGTCGCCTCGCCTCCCCCTACAGAACCCCCCGCCTCCCACCTGACACCCATCGGCGCCGCATCCCCCTGGAAGCCCCCCCCCCCTACAGAACCCCCCGCCTCCCATCAGCACGCATCCCCCTGCCCCCCCCCCCCCCCCCCCCCCGCATCCCTCTACAAAGCCCCCCGCCCACCGATCGAAGTCCGTCTGGTCGTGTCGACCACCTCCCTCTCCCCAGGTCGACCCCCTTCCCCTCCCCCTGCAACCCCCCTCCTCCCAACCAGAACCCGTCGGCGTCGCCTCCCCTGGAAGCCTCCCCCCCCCCCCCCCCGACCCCACCTCGCCCGGTCCCGCCGATCTTCTGCCCCCCTCCCTGCTCGCTTCCGGTCTCGCCGATCGTCGGAACCCCCCCCCCACAGGCGCATCCCTTTGCAAAGCCCCCCGTCGCCTCCCCCTACAGAACCCCTCTCCTCCCCCCCGGCACCCGTCGGCACCGCCTCAAAGCCCCTCGTCGCCTCGCCTCCCCCTACAGAACCCCCCGCCTCCCACCTGACACCCATCGGCGCCGCATCCCCCTGGAAGCCCCCCCCCCTACAGAACCCCCCGCCTCCCATCAGCACGCATCCCCCTGCCCCCCCCCCCCCCCCCGCATCCCTCTGCAAAGCCCCCCGTCGCCTCCCCCTACAGAACCCCCCTCCTCCCACCCAGCACCCGTCGGCGCCACCTCCCCCTAGAAGCCCCCCCAGCCCGCAAGCCCTGCTCTTCTCCGGCATGCTGATTGGCTCCGACCCCCATCCTGCCGTGTAGTGGGAGGTGAAGCTGGTAGAGAAGGGGGATTTTTTTATTTTTCTTAGTTAATTCTAGCCGTCCAATCATGGATGGGTTAGATTAACTCGTTTCTAACTCAAGGAAATTAACTCTAGATGTGTTAATTTAACGGTAGGGTTCGTGGGTAAGACGGAGCAAGTTTAAGGGGGTGAGGGAGGAATTACGATGTTTCGAAGGTCGTAGCGGTAATTGCAAAAGATTATAGGGTCTGCCGGGTAAAAATCCCATAATTTTTATACGTAGCAATGTATGTGCAAGAAAGAATTTTATGTATAAGAAAAATTTTAAATTTTTGTGATAAAGTACTTTTTAGTCATTTTATTTATTAGCACACTCACTCAAAGTACGAGTTATGGCTAAAGTATATGTGTAATATATACGACACCCCCCTATACTTAGCTCGGATGATATCCTTAGAGTAATCAAAGAGCGATGAAGAAGACATAACCCGTGCTTAGTATAGGGAAGTTAAAAGAAAGGTTATACTACAATGATGAATAAAAGAATAGAATGAATAGAGCTCGATAATTGCCCTTATACTTAAGATCAAGTAATTCTAATTATAGCAGACTATACCCAAGGGGAAATCGAGGTTTAGAATGTACATTGTTTACCTCCCCTATACTTAGGGTAAAATATCCCTAAGTATATGTAGCAAAACCGAGGTAAAAAGAATCAAAGAATAATCAGAAAGCTGACACCCCCTATACTTAGGGTAAAGTACACCCTAAGTATAGTATAATCATAAGATGCAAATGGGGTGTTAGACAAAAGAATGTGTGATATGGACATATGGATCTATACAAGGGCAGAAGAACAATGATAATCAGGCATGATATGCAAATGATGTGAGTCAAAAGACCACATCTCATGCAAAATGAATCGGGGCTACGTCAACAATCAGCGGATCATGATCTACATATGGCTTGAAGCGCTGACCGTTGACGTAAAAGGTGGACTCAGATGACATCTCAGATATGTCGATACTACCATTGTCATGTACCTTTCGGACCAGGTATGGTCCCTTCCACTTACTCTTCAATTTCCCTGGAAATAATCTAAGCCTGGCATCAAACAACCATACTCTCTGATCTGGCTCAAACTGTTTATGGCTGATATGAGAATCATGCCATATCTTCACTCGCTCCTTATATTGTAGGATGCTCGAAAAGGCTGAATCTCTAAGCTCCTCCAGGGCTGCAAATTCTGCCTTCCTTTGATTACCTATACTTTCTGGATCCAATAATATCTCAGTGGCAGCCCATAGTGACATGTGCTAAATCTCAACAGGTAAATGACATGGCTTGCCATAAACGAGACAAAAGGGAGACGTACCCAAAGGAGTCTTGAAGGAAGTCTGATATGCCCACAAGATCGAGTCCAAAAGGTGTGACCAATCCTTTCGGTCTGGCCGAACCTACTTTTTTCAGTATCGTCTTGATCTCCTTGTTCGATACTTCAGCAAGACCATTGGTCTGAGGATGATATGGAGTAGCTACTCGATGGTCTATGTTGAACTCGTTAGCAAGGGCCTTTACCTTGTCGTTGATAAAATGAGACCTCCCTTCAGATATCAATACTCTAGGCACCCCGAACCGTGAAATGATATTCTTCCTCAAGAATCTGCAGTCTGCAGACAATCTTACCATCTACGGTTCAAGCGGGAAATGGCCTCACCCAACAACTCACATAATCAACAGCTAACAGAATGTATTCAAATTTTAGTTAATTATTATGAATCAAATTCATGTAATTAATTCTTCCAAGGGATGTATCCGGAGTACCCGTCAAGGAAGCAGTAATGACTCTTCCCGCTAACCTCTCTATAATCTGATCAATAAAAGGTAGTGGGAAATGATCCTTCTTGATGGTCTGATTCAATCATCTGTAATCCACACAGACCCCTCTAAGAAGTGGGTACCCAGGTAGCGATCTCCTCTCCCAGACTCACTCACAACTGTAGTGATGCCCGTCTTCTTGGGCATCACATTTAATGGACTGACCCACTTGGAGTCGGAGATGGGGTAGATAAAATTGACGCTCCATCATTTTGATATTTCCTTCATAACTACTTCTCGAATATTCAGGTTCAACCGTCGCTAGAACTCACACAACGGCTTTGTGTCCTCCCGAGATAGATATGGTGGGAGCACAGGGGCGGGCTTATTCCCCGGAGATCAGCTACGCTCCATCCTATCGCCTTGCGGTTTCTTTCAAGAACCTCCATCAAACGAGATTCTTACTCTCCAATCAAGTCTGCTGAGATAATGACTAGGTACATCTCATGCTCACCCGGAAGGAACCTATACTTCAGCGAATGTGGAAAAGGCTTCAGTTCAGGACAACTGGGAGTTGGCAAATCTGGCCTCTTAAAGGTCTGAGTGAAATGCAACCAGATCTGAATAAGAGAACTCTCGCTGATTATGCAACACTGGCGAATACAGCCCTGCTGGTGTATCTATACTCGATGCCGCCATGGTCTCTACCCTAGTTGTTGGCTCTGTGGAAATCAAACAAGGTAATAAATCATCAAATTATGCCCAGTCGATGTCTGAATCTGAGCGATCTGAATAAGAATCACAAGACACAAACTCTGCTTCGTTGTCCTGAACACGGTCATCAGCCTCAAAAGTGTCCTCGGCTAAGGGTGTGCTCTCTGAACTCTCCTCTGTAGGAAACTGTGGATCCGTAGCATCTGAATGTGAGAGAGGGCTCATGAAACGGATCGGACCAAGCAGCTTCATCATCAGTGATCACAAAGTCGTACTCCTGGTGAACATCTTGTCCTGCCTCTGTTGTCTGCCATGTATCACTGAGTTGCTCTGAGCAAGCTGAGTCTCACGCTCTGTTCTCATTGATCATCTCTATTTGAATACTCCCTCCCTCGACGTAAAAGTACACCGTCCTGCTATCATGGTCGGACACTGCCTTAGCTGTGGCCAAGAATGGACGCCCTAAAATGATGGGCTAGTGGTCACATATTCAAGATCTCCATGTCCAACAAAACGAAGTCCACGGGAATTTCAGACCCTGAATTGTGATGACCACATCCTTCAACAACCCCTTCGGCCTCTTGATAGATCTATCAACAAACTGAAGGATGGTCATGCTCTGTTGAAGAGGGTCAAATTTGAATCGGTCGAGCAATGCTGCTGGAAGGAGTTTGATGGAAGAGCCATTGTCTAATAGAGTACGATCAATCTCTGCTCATGAATGTGGTATCTGACGTAGAGAGCTCATGCATTTGGCCTCTTGGCTGGCAGACGGTTCTGTATGGCAAAGCATGTGGCACTGGTCGTTACATGAATTTCTGCATGATGGTTCCTCTTTTACATACGGATAGTGGTCTTCTCTCTCAAGTTCCTCTAGAAGAGAGGGATGTGCTCAAGTGCCTCCTGTAGAGTCAGCTGGATATGGAATCTATCAATCATCTGCTGACTGAACTCTAACTGCTGGTCTCTTTTTGGATTTTCTTTTTTATTCCCCTTCGCCAAGCGGAGTGCTTGAGGAAAGGGGATGTCTAGGCCCTCCTCAGATAGAGGGCTAGGAAGAGGCTCATGTTGTTGATGAAGAAGTATCATCAATCATCACATATTGACTCGAAGATGAAGAAACCTTTCCTTTATTAATTTTTTTGGTGTTTTTCATATAGTCTCGAGATACAAAAACTGGAAGTGACACAACTGGAAGAGAAGTGGTGGACTCAGTATCATCCACGGCATCTGTCGTTGTAGCATCAGCACCGCGCTCTGGCTCAGCATCATCTGGAATGGTGGCATCAGTATCACCTGCTACATCTGGAGTAACGACGGCCTCGGTATCGTCAGTTGGATCAACGTCTTGGTGGAATCAGCACCAAAGTCATCATCATCAGCAGCGCCATCAGCAGCGCTATCCTCCTCGTTTGGCGCTCCTGAATCCTCGTGGAGGTGTCGCTCAGACGAGGCAGCACCGACTGACATCCTACCGCTCCTAAGTGACACAAAATCAACATCACATGTATACGAAGCAATGTCACCCAATAAATCACTAGGAGTGGTGGTCTCTGTGAACTGTACCTTCTCGGATTTCCTTTTTAAGTTGTTCTGGTTGGGCTCGATCTGAACGGGTATGGCGGCTTTGCCCTTAATGATCTCCCTCATCTCCTGGCAGAACTTGTACATCTCCCGCCTCAAGGTTTCCTGTTGGTCTGAGAGTAGGTGAGCCAAATCATCAAGAGTTGGGTTCTCATAGGCGGGCACATGAGAACCGGACGGGTTGCCTCGCTGGAAATGAGGTTGCTGCTGCTGGAATTGGTAGGGGAGGATGAGAATATTGTTGTTGAGGCTACTGTTGCCTCCCACTGTTGTCCCTGCTGGTAGGGACGAGGACCCGACTGGTACTGGTGTGATGATTGTTGGGAGTAATGGGGTTGCTGCTGAGGCTGGCTGGACTGCCCACCCTGAACTGGAGGCTGCTGCTGGGACAAGGTGCCTCCGGTAGACCACCTGAATCCAGGATGATATCTGCGGATCCTAGGCTGCTGCTGGTCATACTGAATCTGTTGACTTCCATCAACGGCTCCTACTCGCACGGGGATGAGAGAAGCACTGCCAGTGGCTGATTCTGCTGGTACACCACCATCTGAGTGTCCTGAGATGGTGGTGCGTGAGAGTGAGGGTGCGACAATTGCCAGACTGGCTCTACCTAGATGTGGTAAACCTGTTAGTACTAGGCAGAGTGCTGGGACAAGCAGTTGCTGCTAGGATCAGCCTGTAACCTGAGACGGGGGTGAGAAGCCGTCTGCGCCTCCTGGAGATACATGATCTGGGTCTTCAGGTCACTCGAGGTTTGTGCCAACTGATCAATCTGCGTCAAGAACTAGCTCTGCTTCTTCTCGATGATCTCTACGTGGTCCAGCTTCTCATTGATGATGCCCATGTCAGCGGCTGAAGATTCTGCATGTGCTGCTGCTGACAAAGAAGTGGATAGACCTGCATCAACCCATGCTATCCTCTGATAGGACACGGCCTGGGGTGGGGGCTTCCCCTGAGTGTAGAGCATGGTCTAGGACATCACTGTATAGTTCTCAGCCATCTCCTCGTAGATGGCCCAGACTTGGTCATCATCTTTGGTGAAATAAGAGCCCCCATAAGAAGTTGCCCTGTAGCTCCGGTGTCAGCCCACAGAAGAAGCTATGTACTAGGTTGGGCTTGGATATGTCGTGATGGGAACATTGGTCGATGAGCTCATGGAATCGATCCCAAGCCACATGGAACTACTCGTTGGGGATCATGGAGAAATTGTTGATCAAATCTCGCGTTACGTTCGTCCGGCCGAGTGGATAGTACTTGTTCAAGAACTCGGTCTAGAGCTGCTCCCACGAAGTAACGTATCTCCCCAAATGCTTCAGCCAGTAGGCTGCTCTGTCGACTAGGGAGAATGGGAATGCCATCATCTTGATGGTGTCCTCATCCACGTATCTATCGTGGATAGTGTTGCAGATCATCTCAAACTCTTGCAGGTGTGGATGCGGCTCCTCAGTGGCAAGCCCATGGAACTTGGGCAAGAGCTGAATGGTCTGGGGGGAAGTTTGAAGTCTTCCAGAATCACCGGAAGCTGGATCTAACGGTGTATAAGGGTCGCACCAGGGTTGTGCAACTCCCTCATCATCCTGACGGGTCTGGCTGGCTCCTGCAGCTCTTCTGGTTGTCCTCCATTCCCTCCTTCAGCTGCTCCTGTTGGAATTTCTCCACCGACTACTCTCTGTTGTTCCTCTCTGTCGGCTTGTATCTGGGTCAGTTCCCGACGCACCTCTGCCATGAAGGCTCCCTGGTCTCAAATCTGCCTCTACAAGTGTATTGTTGATGGCACCCTGATCTAAAACATACGTCGAATCCTAGGGCTGCTCATCGGTGCGTATGTCACTGCTGGCCATCTCACGGGTCTCTACAAAGGCAAAAGACCCGAACTCAGGTGTCGTCATATGAACAAATAGCTACGTTGGTCTCTGCTCGGGTACCTCAGGACTCGAAGAAGGGTGGTCGAGGGGGAATAAGGCGGAAGCGAAGTCAGGTTTAGAGGGCGGGTCTAGGCTCCCCGTAACCTCCCTAGATGAGTGGGTTGGAGTGCTCAAAAGTAGTGTTGTCAAAGGCAGCCTAAGGGACCTCCGACCTATCATTGTGATGTCGAAAAAAATGCGTATGGGATATGGTAAGCATCTAAGATCAGAAATCAAACCCTAATTTCACCTATGCAACGCTGAGTTGATGACCGTGAAGGTTCGATCGTTTATCTTGTCAATTTTATTTAGGTGAAAATTCAGTCTTGCAGGGAGATTAAGCGAGCTCGTAAGAATCCGATGCTCCCATGAGACTGGTCCAATCCCAAAGCTAGATCTTTCCCAGTCAGTACAAGTTGCAGACCGTTTACCGGTTGCCCGATCAACTCGCTCTGTTAAGGATATCGCGGCCCACTTTTCCGGAACCGGAGAAATCCTCACTGGAGAACGACTAACCCTAAGACCAGTAGTCTAACGAGAGTTCAGATGTGGCTCTAGCCTAGTATGTGGGTCGCTCTCTCATGCAAGCAAACCAAACAATGAGGGGATGACTCTCCCAAAGCAAATTTTTATGTGAGATGTTTTTTAAGTTCAAGTTTGCATTAACAGTCCTAATTTTATGATTTCTCTTTTTATGGTATTTTTCAAAGAAAAATGTATGCGCGTATTGAGGGATTCAATTCCTTTAAATACCTAGGTGATCAAAACAGAGGGAGAGGTGGAAAAGAAATGCAAGTGGCAAATCGATGATGTATGCTAAAGTGTAATGCTCATCTTGCCTCCAGCATTCTACATTCAAGGATGATCAGTAGAATTGAAACCTAAACTATATGCAAATGCAAGCTGATGAAATCGCCCTAGATAAGTAGTTGCTATTATCGTGAAGAATAAGATGCTAAATATCTAGAAGAGAGATCCAAAAGTCCGGTCTCGGAAGTGCATCGGCGTCCACCACAACGGATCCTTCCAGCACTGTATAGCACCTCTCTCGGCGCTCGATATCAAATCTAAATAAATAGCAATTTATATTTGACTAGATCCAAACGTAAACTATAGGAGCAAGCAAAGGTTATTAAGTCTTTAGACATAATGCTATCGTCAAGCAATTCCTACAACTAAGGGCTCAATCACACAAGAGAAAGAAAATAAAATCGAAAAATAAAATGAAAAAAGCGATGAAAACACGAAAACCACAGTGAGCCCCTGATGAATCCACGATTCATCATCTCATTATCTTGATCTTAGCAAAATCCCCAAGTAAAATCCCAAATAAATATCCATAAAATCAATAAATTAACAAAATGACTCTTGTAAATAAAACACACTAATTATTGTATATTAGATTGTACAAAATAGTTTAACAATAAAAAGCCACAAAAATAAAGGAGTTTTTCACCTCTAAATAGCCCAAAACTTCATGTATTTTTAATAATTTAATTTCAACTCCTATTTGGCTAATTCTTTCTCTATCTTGTTCATAAAAATGTATATAAAAATACAAAAATATAAAATAAATTTTACCTCAAATAAATGCTCCTAGATCTCAAAGATAAAAGGCCGTAAAGTCCAAATTCTATGCCAAATTCCCACTCTGTATGAACTCCAAATTCACCAAACTTACTTTTAAAGTTCAAGTTAGAAAATTATCTATCCAAAGGAAGTGGTTTCATTAAAATCGGAACTCATTTGCAAAAGTTGGGTTTTGGGACCTCGGTGTACATTGTATTTATTGTACATATTTTTTTGTTTTCCCAGTATTTATTTATTTATTCTTAATCATTAAAAATAAAAAAAATCAATTTTGTGTTGTATTTTATTTTTAGTATTTTATTGTATTTTTCTATTGTAAATATCTTTTATTAAAATATAAAAAAATATAAAAGTAAACAAAAAATGTATATAGTGTTCGTCTTATTTTGTAAATTCCCCACTCTTTTTCTTCTCTTTATTTTATTTTCTCTTTTTAGTAGCCTACTTTTATTTTCTTTTATCTAATCATATTCTCTACACTAACTTCTCTTATTTCATCAACCTCCATTCAACACCATTATCCATCTAACTTCCCATTCAACTCCACCACTAATTTAACCTCCCATTCTACTCCACTTCCATTCTAACCTACATTCCTTCCATCTCTTTTATACACATCTCCATCCTCATTTTTTTCCTATCCGCCATTCTAATAGAATAAGGAGAGAGCTTGGAGTGTTTTGTTGGTGACAGCGGCGAAGCATCTTCCTCAAGCGACGACCTCCTTCAGGCGAGATCCGCGGAGCTCCGTTCCGCGTCACGAGTTCCCCCTCGAGCTCGCGTAGCTTCTCCGATTTTTATTTCGCCAATCAGATTGAAGCGATGACAGTAGTCCAGCGTAGCTGCTCCGCCAATCCGACGAAGATTCAGGTAAGTATTCATCATCATTCTATTGTTTTTTTATCTTATCTAATATTTTGTTTCTTTGTTGTTTCATTACATCATTTTTTCCCACCAACTCATCATCTACCATCTTGTTCCCCACCTTTCTGTGTACATATTATCTCTTGTTTAAAAAAATTAAAAAATATAAAAAAAATTTAAAAAAATTCCTTTTATTATTGCAGTAGTAAAAGAAAAATCAAAAAAATAAAAAAAATGAGCAGCAGCGGTGGGAGCACCCGCCGCCGCCGCCCAAATTCCTCTCCACTGTTGCAGCACGCCGCCCCCCAGCCGGCCACCGCCGCACCGCGGCAGTCGCCTCCCTAGCCGCTCGTGCCCCCCTCCGTGGCCGCGCGACCCCGCCGTGGCCGCGGGCCCCCCCTCCTCGCTGGCAGCCACAGCCGCCACCCAAGGCGGCACCACCATCGTTGCCCTCGCCGCGACCACGTGCGCGGCGGCGCCGCCCCGCCTCGTCGTCCTCGCGGTCGTGCGCGGCCGAAACGTCCGCCGGGCCGTCGTCGCCACCTTCCCTCTTTTGGGTTCATCCCTTTCGTGCCCAGCAAGAAGAAGGAAGAAGAAGGTCTCCTTTTCTTTCTTATTTTTTTAATGTAAAAATTACATTGTATATATTTCATATTTCCGTAATTGCATAATAGTCCTTGTACATAACTTGCATTATATTTTGTTTTCTGAATTTGCAAAGACAACCCTTTGTTTGCTTCTTAATTTGGACATCAACCTTGAGGCATTTATTCAATGAAAAATGTTGTTATGTTGAGAAACTAATTATCTACATTCTGAATATTTTATTGTATTTTTGTGAGTTTTGGGTAATTAACTAAAATTGTTTAACTAAAATTCTGCCTATTTTACCCAAATTAAGCTTTTAAATTTATATCTCACACACGGTTGCTCTAAAAATTCCACAAAAATTAGGAATGATGCCTTGATATGTGATTAACTTACTTTCCAATTTTCATCCAAAGTGGAGATGTCTTGTGCCTGAAATAAATTATAGAGTGCTTTTAGTTTTTTATTTTTAATTAAATCCACGTACATCATTTTTGCGAAATTTCAAGTCTCTGGATTCTATATGAAAATATATTTTTGAGATAATTCGCACTCTGGTTAATTTCACATTGTGGATTAATTAGAAATTATTTACTCATTGTCACTCTGTTTTCACTAAAAAATCCATAAAAAATTCATAGTTTTTCAGAAAATTCAAAAAAAATATTGTACTATCCTTGCATCATGTTTTCATTCCAGTAATTTTTTCATAATTTTTACTAACTGTTTATGTACAAAATAGCGGAAAAAACACATAAAAAGTGTGCATTTTTAATTGTTGAATTTTAACCCTAATAAAATAAAAAATATATATTTTTTTGTTCCTCATTGGATTAAGTTTACTGAAAAAATATAATTTGGCTAAATTAGATTAATTTCATATTAAAATTAATTTGGCTAAGTTGCGTGTTTTCTTAGTGTCTTAATTCAACCGCATCTTGCATTACCATTTTATTTTGCATAAAAAATCTAAAAAAAATACCGCTTGGAAATCTAGAACTAAGTTTTCAAATTAACTCCAAGTTGTTCCTTTGCCTCCCTGTGTTCGACCCCGGACTTGCCCAGGATATAAATTAAGCCGAGACACTCTTCACGGAGATTTTTTTCTCGGTTCTGATTGAATCGCTAAGTACACGTGCTACAACGTGCACGAATTAATATCGTATTAAGCGACTCGTTAGATGGCGCCGTTGCCGGGGAGCGGCGTGCTGCGGTGATGGAGAGGAATGGGGGCGGCGACGGTGGGTGCTCCCACCGCTGCTGCTCATTTTTTTTATTTTTTTTATTTTTCTTTTACTGCTGCAATAATAAAAAGAATCTTTTTTGTTTTAATCTTTTTTTTATTCATCATCTCAATATCTTGATCTTAGCAAAATCCCCAAGTAAAATCTCAAATAAATATCCATAAAATCAATAAATTAACAAAATGACTCTTGTAAATAAAACACACTAATTATTGTATATTAGATTGTACAAAATAATTTAACAATAAAAAGGCGCAAAAATAAAGGAGCTTTTCACCTAAAATAGCCCAAAACTTCATGTATTTTTAATAATTTAATTTCAACTCCTTTTTGGCTAATTCTTTCTCTATCTTGTTCATAAATATGTATATAAAAATACAAAAATATAAAATAAATTTTACCTCAAATAAATGCTCCTAGATCCCAAAGATAAAAAGCCGTAAAGTCCAACTTCCAGTCCAAGAGACTCTCCTAAGAACCCGATCCTCAACACTAGGGAATAAATCATTTCTTGCATCCAATCCACCGTCTCTTTAGTTGTCAGACTTAAAAGTGTAGATAGAAGGCCAGTTGATGGAGGGCATAGGATTGTGTCATTTCTTCTCTCCCTCTCATTGGAACAAGGATCCTCTCGAGTGCCTTATTACTCAACGCATTTTTTTGGTGTTGATCAGTGCATCTGTCAAGAGAAGTTGGAGTCGTCTGCACTTGTTTTCCTGGGAGTACACCGGGGTGTGCCTTTTTTGAGTTCCTATCGTACCTTCTACACCCAGACTTGTAGCATTTACGATGCAGAGCCCTTTTTTGGTGCAAGCAGTAGGCGGTGTGTGGTTGTAGGGAGTCTCTAACCCAATGGTCGTCTAGACAGTCGGTATCTCAGGTGTAGTAGAGAGACGGGACTCAACTGTCTCTCGAAGGTCACGACTGTCTACAACTTTACGGGTTACCTTGGAATATCGTGTGTCCTCAAAGATCGGGTGAGGTCGGAGTGCTCCCAATGCAGAGAAATCGATCTCTCGAGTCTCACAATCTATAGTTGCCTTAGCCAAGGCTATGAACAGCTTCCCAAGAATGATCGGAGACTGGGTGAACTCTTTTCGATGCTCAATGTCAATGATCGTGAAGTCTATCTCCAGTAGAGCACCTTGGAAAGTAACGATGACTGAAATGGTTCCTCTCGACCGTTTAATGGTCCTATCTGCCAACTGAATGATCTCTCTTGACTTCTTGGCAGATCCGAGTTTGAGCTTGGCAAACACGGAGGTCGGGAGGATATTAATCGGTGAGTCATCAACGATTCTTGCATGGGTGAATGTGATATCTTTGATTTCACAATAAAACCTAGGCAACCGCTTTACTCTGCGGCTCTTGGTTTTTCTCCCTATCATAAAAAATGTGGCCATAGACACTACATGTTTCTCAGTCCGTGTTCTCTTATCGTCCGACCTTTTAGGCATCAATTTACTTCTCACAAATCTTTTAAGATCGGGAAAGTGTTCAATGGCCATTATTAAGGGAAGCTCAAAAATCAACTTTATATCCAATGCTTCCCTAACTACAGGATCCAATTTTTGTAAGTCTTTTCCCTTTTCAATTTTTGTGTTATTTTGTGATTTTTTCCATTTTTTTGGTCTTTTTAATAGGTGAAGGAGGACTAGGAGAATGTACAGACTCAAGTTTGGAGGAAAAGTGGTTAGTAGAAGAGGGAGATAGAAGGGACTCCAGTTGTACATGACGTGTGGTCAATCCAGTGTCTTCCAGGTTTTCAAGATTCAATCCGCAAAATCCATGATCCACATTTCTACCTGGACTATTGATCGGTCTACAAATGTCATCCTCCAATAAGTTCTCATGACACTTCATGAGAGAAGTCGACGCAATTGGAGGATATTGTTGAGAACTCGGGCTCTTATACTCAACACACCTTGACTCGGGTGTGCAATACTGGGTTGAGTATGGCCCATATGTATGGCAGTTTTTGGTCGGAGCCTCATCAGGTGGAGTTAGTAGACAGGGGGTCTGTAAATCAGTCGCATGAATCCAATCCCCTGTATATGTCGGCTCTCCAAATGGGTGATATGAAGGTTGGTCAATGTGGTCTCTATCACTCAGGTCAATCAAGTCAGGAAGATCGTACGGTGCAGGCCTCTCCATTCGGTTTATCTGGTCGACCATGTTGTACCCTAAGGTTAAGTCGGGATGTGTGTATGGCAATTGTTGTTCGGTCCCAACTCGATGTGACAATGAGGTATGTGGGGTCAACTGATTCTGCCAATCATTCATCTCAGCAGTGGCTTGCTCTTTGATTGGTTCATTCATTCCAGCAAGCAGACAAGAATATGGTGAGTTAATACAAAGTGATTGTGGGTCATGGTTGTAAGAATGTGGGGTAGGTGAGAAGGTCGAAGAAGTGCAGAAGTCGGTCGGAGTTCTGACTTCGCGGTCGGGGTGTGGGTATGAAGAGGAATGAGAGGGTGGAGATGATCGAAATATGGTCGAAGAAGAATGGCGTGTATATGATGACCAATATTCTGAGATTTTGGAAGGGAAATGGGAGAATGAAGCGGATCGAGGAAGAAAGCGTGCAAGTGCACCGAATAACACACAAAACAATCAAACACAAGAGCAAACCCTCAATTTCACCAACTCAACATGTGATGGCCGTAAAGGTTTGACCGAATTATCTGGTCAATTTTAGTTGGTGATAAATAGAATCTTGGAAAGATTAACGAGCTGTTAGGTGCTCGTATTTTCCTACAGACTGGCCCAGTTCTTAAGTTGGACCTACTTTCAGCCAGTATAGGAGTAAGTACGGACTGTATAAATACGGCTACCCGTTCCTTGAGGACTAATGCGTCCTCTAAACCTCTCACTCTGCTAAGGAACTCCGGACTGTTTATCGGCTACTCGTAGATCCTCACTGAAAAGTAGCTAATTGCCTAAAAAGAAAGAACCAGTGTTAAGTGAGAAATCCTGGCTTGGCTCTATCCTAGGGTCGTCTCTCTCTCTCTCACTTGCAAGTAAAACAAACAATGAGGGCTTTACTCTCCCAAAACAAGTGTTAGTTTTAGTCAATTTTTTTGTCAACTTTGATTATCAGTCCCGATTTTAAGTTTGGTTATCACTTGATTAGTCCACCAAACAAAGCACGCCTAACGATCAGTCCCGATTTCCTTTTAACCTAAGTTTCAAAAACCAAGGGGAGGGAGTCGAGAAAAACCGATGCAAATAGTGAAATCAATGATGCATGCCCAGTTCAGAAGACTTACAGTTATCCTCACGCTCTACATGCGGGATGCAAGGCAAAATTGAATTTTATGCTATATGAATGCAAATGAGAAAACCGTTCCTAGACAGGCAGTTCTATTAGCGAGTAATGAACAAATTACTTTAGACTAATAGCTCTGCGGTCTAAGTGTGTCTCGTTAAAAGTAATGTGTGGTCCTAAATAATTACGAGCACAAGCAATAAATATATTCTAATGATAATGCTCTAAGAGCCGCGCAAGTCCTATTCTATGTCAAACAACCACATGACCACAAGTGGGTCCAATGTCCAGTTCGGATACAAGCGCGAGCTCTCAAACAAGAGCCGCTGGAAAGAGCGAATTACCTAAGTTATTACAACACAATAATTACAAAAATTTATAAAAATTCTCTCCGAAGATAAATTGATTTCTTGCTCTTCAACAGTCGGCGCGCGTCACGTCCGTCGACCTCCGATGTACTCCAAGTTCACCAGGCCCTCGCAAGGAAAATAAAATTTATGTTAGAGAGATAATATATATATACAAAAATATGAAGAAAAAATAATTGCAAAAAAGATGGAATAAATACAAGTGGCTCGAGGGTCAGACTACCCGAGTAAGTGAAAATCTAAGTCCAATTTTCTAAATTAATCCCTAAGCCGTTTGCCTCCCCGGCTACGGCGCCATCTGACGAGTCGCTTAATACGATATTAATTCGTGCACGTTGTAGCACGTGTACTTAGCAATTCAATCAGAACCGAGAAAAAATCTCCGTAAAGAGTGTCTCGACTTAATTTATATCCCGGGCAAGTTCGGGGTCGAACACAGAGAGGCAAAGGAACAACTTGGGGTTAATTTGAAAACTTAGTTCTAGATTTCCAAGCGGTATTTTTTTAGATTTTTTATGCAAAATAAATTGGTAATGCAAGATGTGGTTGAATTAAGACACTAAGAAAACACAGAACTTAGCCAAATTAATTTTAATATGAAATTAATCCAATTTAGCCAAAATATATTTTCCCAGTAAACTTAATCCAATGAGGAACACAAAAATATATTTTTTTGTGCTTTTTAGGGTTAAAATGCAAGAATTAAAAATACACACTTTTTATGTGTTTTTTTGCTATTTTGTACACAAATAGTAAGTAAAAATTATGAAAAAATTACTGGAATGAAAACATTATGCAAGGATAGTACAGTAATTTTTTTGGAATTTTTTGACAAATTATGAAATTTTTATGGATTTTTTAGTGAAAACAGAGTGACAATGAGTAAATAATTCCTAATTAATCCACAATGTGAAATTAATCAGAGTGCGAATTATCTCAAAAATATATTTTCATATCGAATCCAGGAGACTTGAAATTTCACAAAAATGATGTACATGGATTTAACTAAAAATCAAAAATTAAAAGTACTCTATAATTTATTTCAGGCACAAGACATCTCCACTTTGGATGAAATTTGGATAGTAAGTTAATCACATATCAAGACATCATTCTTAATTTTTGTGAAATTTTTAGAGCAACCGTGTGTGATATATAAATTTAAGAGCTTAATTTGGGTAAAATAGGCAGAATTTTAGTTAAACAATTTTAGTTAATTACCCAAAACTCACAAAAATACAATAAAATATTTAGAATGTAGATAATTAGTTGCTCAACATAACGGCATTTTTCATTGAATAAATGCCTCAAGATTGATGTCCAAATTAAGAAGCAAACAGAGGGTTGTCTTTTGCAAATTCAGAAAACAAAATACAATGCAAGTTATGTACAGGGACTATTATGCAATTATGGAAATATGAAATATATACAATGTAATTTTTACATTAAAAAAATGAGAAAGAAAAGGAGACCTTCTTCTTCCTTCTTCTTCTTGCTAGGCACGAAAGGGATGAACCCAAAAGAGGGAAGGCGGCGGCGGCGGCCCGGCGAACGTCTCGGTCGCGCACGGCCGCAAGGACGACGAGGCGGGGCGGCGGTGCCGCGTACGTGGTCGCGGCGAGGGCGGCGATGGTGGTGCCGCCTTGGGTGACGGTTGTGGCTGCCGACGAGGAGGGGGGCCCGCGGCCACGGCGGGGTCGCGCGGCCACGGAGGGGGGTGCGGGCGGCTGGGGAGGCGACTGCCACGTTGCGGCGGTGGCCGGCTGGGGGGCGGCGTGCTGCGGCGGTGGAGAGGAATGGGGGCGGCGGCAGTGGGTGCTCCCACCGTTGCTGCTCGTTTTTTTGTTTTTTTTTTGATTTTTCTTTTTCTACTGCAATAATAAAAAGAATTTTTTGTTTTAATTTTTTTTATATTTTTTTTAAATTTTTTTTAAATAGGAGATAATATGTACACAGAAAGGTGGGGAACAAGATAGTAGATGATGAGTTGGTGGGGAAAATGATGTAATGAAACAATAAAGAAACAAAATATTAGATAAGATAAAAAAAATAAGAGAATGATGATGAATACTTACCTCAATCTTCGTCGGATTAGCGGAGCAGCTACGCTGTACTCATGTCTTCGCTTCAATCCGATTGGCGAAATAAAAATCGGAGAAGCTACGCGAGCTCGAGAGGGAACTCGTGACACGGAACGGAGCTCCGCGGATCTCACCTGAAGGAGGTCATCGCTTGAGGAAGACGCTTCGCCGCTGTCACCAACAAAATACTCCAAGCTCTCTCCTTATTCTATTAGAATGGCAGATAGGCAAAAAATGAGGATGGAGATGTGTATAAAATAGATGGAAGGAATGGAGGTTAGAATGGAAGTGGAGTAGAATGGGAGGTTAAATTAGTGGTGGAGTTGAATGGGAAGTTAGATGGATAATGGTGTTGAATGGAGGTTGATGAAATAAGAGAAGTTAGTGTAGAGAATATGATTAGATAAAAGAAAATAAAAGTAGGCTACTAAAAAGAGAAAATAAAATAAAGAGAAGAAAAAGAGTGGGGAATTTACAAAATAAGACAAACACTATATACATTTTTTGTTTACTTTTATATTTTTTATATTTTTAATAAAAGATATTTACAATAGAAAAATACAATAAAATAATAGAAATAAAATACAACACAAAATTGATTTTTTTTATTTTTAATGATTAAGAATAAATAAATAAATAATGGGAAAACAAAAAATATGTATAATAAATACAATGTACACCGAGGTCCCAAAACCCAACTTTTGCAAATAAACTCCGATTTTAATGAAACCACTTCCTTTGGATAGATAATTTTCTAACTTGAACTTTAAAAGTGAGTTTGGTGAATTTGGAGTTCATACGGAGCGGGAATTTGGCCTGGAAGTTGGACTTTACGGCTTTTTATCTTTGGGATCTAGGAGCATTTATTTGAGGTAAAATTTATTTTATATTTTTGTATTTTTATATACATTTTTATGAACAAGATAGGGAAAGAATTAGCTAAAAAGGAGTTGAAATTAAATTATTAAAAATACATGAAGTTTTAGGCTATTTACAGGTGAAAAACTCCTTTATTTTTGCGGCTTTTTATTGTTAAATTATTTTGTACAATCTAGTATACAATAATTAGTGTGTTTTATTTACAAGAGTCATTTTGTTAATTTATTGATTTTATGGATATTTATTTGGGATTTTACTTGGGGATTTTGCTAAGATCAAGATATTGAGATGATGAATCGTGGATTCATCACCCCCCCCCCAAGTGAACAAACACTTGAAAGTTGGGCCCGAGTGTCCAAAGTCCAAAGTACATGTATTTTTACAAATAATAATGGTCTCTCTCTCACTTAAATTACACAAATAAATGCTACAAGTAAATGCACAAAAATTACCTTCAAAATTCCCTCCAAGTCCTTCTTGGTGCAAGAACCAAGTCGCCTCACGTGTTTGTGTAGGCGCTCCAAAGAGAAGCTCCTCCCTCGATCCGCATCCCTCACAAAAAATCCAAACAAGGAGAGAGATTAGACATATAAGTAATAAGATCAAAGAAATGAGAAAATAAATCAGGCAAAAATATAGAGAAATAATCACAATTAAGATAAATGCCAATATATACGTTGTTGCTCCCCGACAACGATGCCATTTTGATGACGTGAAATTACGATCAACTAAGGTAGAAAATTATGAAGTGCCATTGTCCCTAATCAATCGAATCGATCACAAGAAAAATGAACCACTCAATAAATCAATCAAGCAATCAAAGCATGTAAGCGGTTCGCTATTTTTATTAACCTGTATAGCCACTAGGGCCCAACACAAGGAGCACGATTAAAGAGCTAAGTAGTCAAATTTCTGAAAATAAAAGATTTTTTTGTGGTTTCTAATTTTCAAATATTTTTAGAATTTTTAGAGATAAGAAAATGCAAGTAATAAGATAAAACGGGCAATTCTAATCTTGGAAAAATAAGGCGAATAGGATACTCAAAAAATACTACCAATAGATCAACATGGAGTCATAAAATTATACCTCTATTTTTACTAGATAGAGAAGATTATGTAAAAGAAAATAGGACTTTGTTTTTGAGTTTTTGACACTATTTCAATTTTTAGTGATTTTTGCAAATTTTGAAGTGTTTTTGACTTTTTGGACACTAGACCTAATATTACTGAATGCCCTTTGGATATGATATAGATATAGATGAGAGAAAGCTAAAATATATTAAAAATAAAAGATAGCAGGAAGGCTGAAATGAAGTTTTTGATTTTTTTTACTACCAAACAATAAGATAAAAATAAAACAAAAATCTCTGCTTATAGAACAATATCAGAGGCAATTTACCATATTTTTAGATTTTGAATCATATGAAAGATGCTCTAGAAATAAATCAATCACTCAAAATATTGTAGAAATTCTACAGCCCACAAATCAGACAATCATTAGATGAAATTTGGATATAAGTCTTGTCTATGATATTTCTACAACATAAGCAAAAATGAGCAAGTCATATCAGTATTCAAAGCGTTATTAACAAAATAAGCTAAATCAGTTCCCTGAATTCAAAAATTCACCATTA
The DNA here is from genome assembly GCA_037367405.1 of Ottelia alismoides. Taxonomy (NCBI): domain Eukaryota; kingdom Viridiplantae; phylum Streptophyta; class Magnoliopsida; order Alismatales; family Hydrocharitaceae; genus Ottelia; species Ottelia alismoides. Next base: position 157,058 of record JAZKJV010002154.1, read on the forward strand.
ATAGTTCGTATATCAGAATATTTTGAAATTTAGAAACGATTTAGATCTTTAAAGTAGCTTTCTAACAAAAAAATCTGGCAGGAAACAGAGTTCAGATGCATGATTTATCAGCATTTAAGTCCAGGGGTACAGATGAAAATATTAAGTACAAAACTGCAGTTCAAAATAGAGCTCAAAAAGTTTCTGAAATATCCCAAAAGTGCAGGGGTATGGCCACAAAACTTGCCACTTATCCACGTGGCATTCAGAGGCTCTTGGAGGGCTGGGGACACACACGTAAAATATCAGAAGTAAAGGGGTGCGTGTACAAGATTTCTACCTCTTGGATGGAGGGTTGTTATTAGAAGGAGAGGGGTGGATCCAACGGAGGCTGCTATCTGCCCCCTCCCTTCATCTTCTTCCTTTGGACAGCAGCAGCAAAAAAGGGAGTTCGCGAGATGGTTGCCACGGAGATCACCGACGAGGATGGTACTTGGTCAACGTGAAGGTGTTCTGGTGTACCTAGAATCAAAACGCAGCAAATGGATGCTTTCGCCTAGGATGTCCAACGCTTCGGTGAGAGTGGTCGGTTGTGGCCTCGATTGCGATGGAGAAGAGGCTTGACGGAGACAAACTCCATGGTACAATGGAGCAATAACACCAAGGGATCACGCCGAAGAATCTTCCCTTCGTCATGGCTTCATCTCCAACCTTCACTCTGTCACAATGGAGGTAGAGGAGCTAGAATGAAGACTCTAATGGTGGATGATTTCAAAAAATGGTAGATGATGCTCTTTTATTTGGTGGAGGAGATGGAAGAGAGGAGACCATTGGAGGAGGTCTAATCAAGGAAGGTGTAAGGTGGTGTGGCCAATGGGGGTGGATTATTTCAAATTTTTTGGACTCTAGTGGGTGTCCTCATGTTCCATGTGGACCAAAAAATATATTTCCAACGAAAATATGCATGAAATAGATGGTGGGAGACTTGGGAGACTTCAAAATAAAAACTCAAATTATAAAACTTTCTCAAAAATATTGTTATCTAAATATTGTAAAAGAAAGATTTTCAAAAGATGTAAATTAAAAACCTATATTTTTTAGGTATAAAATACCCATTTTGGATTTTTATGATTTTTAATTTTGTTTTCTTGTTAATAATATAAGGAACTTGGAAATATTTTTATTGATTTTATATTTTTAATAGAAGTAGAATATACAACTAGCAAAATAAAATAAAAAAGTTAAAATTAAATCTATACAAGAGAAAGAAAAGGATGTAATCTATTGCACAAATGGGTCCCAGAATCGACTTTTCACAAAAGATCCCTGACCACTTTCAAAGTATTTTTAGAATTTAAAGGTTTTAAACTGATGAACTTTAAAAGTGAGTTTGGGTTAATTGGAATTTGTATGCATTAGATATAAAATCTGGATTGCACGCATATGGGAAAAGTGAAGTTGTTCAATTTATCAACTATTCATGATGATATTGTTGTAATATTTTTATAATTTTCTATACATTTTTATTAAATTAATGTAACAGAAATCATTTGAATCAGAATTGTATAAAAATACTTACAAATGAATGAAATTTGAGTATATTTGTGTGTATTTTTATGCAGGTATTGACCCTATCTCTTCCTACTTCATTTCTTGTTGACCAAATCAATTCTTGACTTGATCTCAAGGTTTAGGGTCACTCTGTATTTATTCTAAATACATCATTCTTTTTTTCTTTATTCTTTTATTTTTGCACAAATTACATGCTAATTATGCAATACTAACAACAACATGCAAAAAGATAATTATTATATTTGCATGTATTCACATAATGTTTTGCCAAGAAAAAGAGCTAATATAAAAGAATAAAGAGTGAGAATTAGGGATTCATCAGGAACCTTATGCATTCCTTAGGGAGTTTGAGTTGGTATGTGATAACCTTATGCATCCTAGGATTAACCAAGACTACATTAAGCTCAAAGCCCTTCCTTTTTCCATAGGAGATATGGCTGATTACTGGATGAAGAACCTAGGCGTAGTTGTAACTACTTACATTCAGTTCAAGGACATTTTCATGAAGAAGTTTTACCCTTTGAGTAGGACCAATCAAATGTGTACTTGCATCACAAGCTTCACCCAATTACCTCATGAGCCTTTTCGTGATACATGGGTGAGGTTCAATGAGTTATTGTGGAGGTGTTCTTGTTATGGTATGGAGAATAACATTTTGGTTCACCTTATTTACTGGTATCACCTTGAGATGTAGGGGTTCGTAAGTGTTGCATGTGGAGACATCTATACATCCAAGGGATCATATTTCATTTGGAAGATATTCGAGCAGATGGTTGATATCACCCGCTCACAAACCACTAGTAGGGCATATACGATTACCCCTACTCCATTCTTATCTAATGAGACGAGTAAGAAGGTTGTAGTTGATCTCATAGAGGACCTGATTCCTAGCATGGGAGTCATTGCAGATAAGTTGACACTCGTTGAGCAGATCAATAAAAGAATGAATGAACTAGAGAGCTTATTTAAGCTTCCGAAGCAGATGGGGGAACTGTTTGAGAAGGTATCTAAGATAAAGATGCATGTCATGTATACATCTTATGCTCTTGTTTACTATGTACACCATGTACATGAGCAGCAAATGTCAAAGCCTCAGTCTACATGGGTAGAGGACCAATCATATGCCCAACATTATCAGTATGATCCATCAATTGAGATAGTAATAGAGGAGCCTCCTTAAGTGTCGGAGGTGAATGGTGTGTGGTACCTACATGACCTTACTAATAGAAAGGCAGGAATAGGGGTTAGTCAGCAGTACCAACTTCCCATACTGTCCACGATAATAGCTTCGCCCCTACACCTCTTCCACACAACCATGCCATGGACCCTATTACTCCGAGCAACAACAGATGAGTCGGCAATAGTAATAGTTGGGACATCATGTCCCATCTTTTCAGATAACCCCACAACAGCAATATCAGGTCCAGCAAGGCCAATTTTCATGTTCTTGTTTCCAAAATGGTCAACCTATGCAGAACCTAGATCATCAGTCTTCTTCTTCATTAGCTCCTACAGATTTCCAGTAGCAGATACTTGGTGAAATATGTTCATATAGGAATGAGGTTCGGGACATGATGGTTGACATCAACTGAATCTCCAGATGGTAAGATGAGAGATCTGCACCATCTACCTCCATTCCTTTTGAGATTCTCGATAACCCCAATAGCCTGAATAAGAGTCAGCTGCAATAGTACCATGACCAGGTATACTAGTCAGATTCACTTAGATTTGAGCATGAGATCCTTTTGTTTGATAATTTCAACCATATGTCACTCAAAAGCGAATGCACAAGACATGGAGGAGGACATCTCTGAGGTTCCTCCTGAGGAGACCTTAGAGGATGAGGAGGAAGAGCACCATTAGACACTACAGCAGTCCCTTCACCAGCAGAAGAAGAGGAGATTGCCAAGAAGAGAGAGGATGACGAGCAGCAAGACACAACACTTAGGAGATGCAAATTTAGAGTCTATGAAGGACCTTGCACCTTCAGTTGAGGAGATTGTACCAGTAGCAGACATTCCCCAGCTTGTAGTAGACAATAGTATTTCAAATTTCAAGTTTGTAAAAGATTCAGTTTATTTGAAGAACTTAGATTCTCATAATGAAAAGAAGCATGTTTCTGTTTATAACTCTGATTCTTCAGTTTCTTCTCATGATTTAATCCCTTCCCCTCATACTCTAATGGTAGGATAAAGAGTCATCAAAAATATTCAAAAGGATGACCCCTGACATGGCACGATTTTGTAAATAGAATATCATGGTAAAAGTGTCATTTGACATGTGGCAAACAATCTTGCCTTTTAAAAGTATTTTAAGGTGAAACGTGCACCTACTAGGGTTTGCAAGAAGAAACCAAGCAATCAAGTAAGGACACAAGTCTTAACAGTTGCCACCACTTACTTTATTAAGAACAAACAACTATCAAGAAAGAAGAGAGATATGGGTGCACATTATGTAGTGAGTCATATCGATGATATTGTGTTTACATGTACTCTCCTAGATAATGGTTCGTCCATTAACCTCCTACCTTTAGCCTTGTACAATAGGTAGAACTTAGGGCCTCATAAATTCAAGGGCACTACTTCAGTTTACTAGATAAATCTACCAAGAGGGCTAAGGGAGAGGTTAGGAACGTTATTAACTCAATTGCGGAATAAGAGTATATTATGGAATTTACAGTCCTTGACATGGAGATCCCCAATCATTGGAGAGAGTCTCATATCATTTTTGGGCAGCCTTTCTTTTGAATCGGTGGTACTTCATTTGACTACCAGACTGGGATGATGAAGTTCTACTCTCTGCAATCCAAGATGTTGATCCAAGCGAGGGAACTCCGGATCTCATCACACGAGATCGTATGTCTTCTTCGCGAGTGTGGCGCACCAAAGAAGATGGAGAACCAAGGGACATTGAGGTGGAAGCACAACGGCGAAGCAACGACGACGTCTTCCCTCTAGGGCTAGGGTGGACGGCTACCCAAAAGGAGAGGGGGGAGAGGGCGTGAGAATGAGAAAGAAGGAGAGATATTGTTGTTGTAAATATTGTAACCAAGAAGAGCAAGAGGTGCTTCTTCTTATATAGGGTTTGGGAGTCCATGGATCACAATCCATGGGCTACGCAAAATCAATGGATGAGATTGATTTGTACTTCTTTCAATGGCCAAGATGTTGTAGGAAAAATACAATAATAATTAATTTAATTTAGATTAAATATATTTGATAAATCAATATAATTTAATCCTAAATCAAATCAAGCATACATGGAGATTTTTGGATGGAGATTTCATCCCTCCAAATAGAGTGGACGACCACCCGTTCCATATAGGAATTGGTGGCCGTCCACCCTTCTAATATGGAAGGGTGGAATCTCCATGAAATCTCATGCAATCTTGCGAGATTGCATTATTCCTTGGAAATCTCCATGATTTTACAACACTTGCTGTAAATAATTCAATAAAAATAATCCGTAATTATTTCGTGAATATTGCAATCTTGCCATTGGAAATTTGTCAATCACATTCACAACCCAAAATAATATGCTATTTACATTTTCAATTAATTATCCAATGTGAATCCAATTCACATCAATAATTAATCGACAAATATAAATCATAATAAGCTCTCTCTAATACATTATAAATCACATTAATAATATATTATGAATAATTGGATATTACTATCCACATTATTCTCATCCATAATAATTAAATCACATTTAATTATATTGGGTAATCATTCTCATGCATCCAAATAATGTGAATCAAATTCACATTTCTATGATAATTAAATCACATTTAATCATCCATTTCTCAATGCTTGAATATACCATGGAATTATCCTTAACCCTTTCAAGAAAAATGTGCTTTCTCCGCAGATACTTGGAGATAAGGACATGGCGATTGTATGTTCCATGTATAGTGACTTGGATATTGAGATTACATCTTAAATCCAGATCTCTCGTACCTCTCATAGATGCTTGATCAAATCAAGACCGTAAATCTAATCTTCTCATTGCATCTGAATCACATTCAGATCAATGTTCAATACTTGGACCAAGATCAGATTACTTCTCTACTGAGAGGAGTCACTAAAATCCAAACATATTTCATCACTCCCTCGGAGTGGAAACATCAAGGTTTTACAATTGTTTATGATCACATCACCCTCAGGTATTCCTAATACCTGTACATCCTGCATACTGGAAGACCTATGATAACCCCAAAGATAAAGATCAATTTAACATTGTCATCTTTAGGGTTCCATCATCAAGTTTCTCTATCTTGGTCATTGAGAGTTGGTATCGATCATATGCTTTCCCAAAGCATATATCATACCTTCGAATTCTTTTCATGCTTCCAAAGCGCGATGACCTGCATGGAATTTGATCGGTCCCAATACCTCATGAGTGAGCTCATCTTCCGGTTCACAAGTAAACCCATATGATCCCTTTGAGAGATCGTATTACTCATATACCCTCATATGCACACCAGCTCACCGATGTATAGACCTTGATTAGGTCATCAACCTGTTGATCTGCCAAATGTACATACTTAGACATACAGTAACGCATCTGTCTCCAGTCAAAGGATGTGTGCCTGTATAGTGACAGTATACGATATAGGACTTTGGTTATCTCGATCTCGTTAAGTCAACTCTTTGACCTAACTAATCTGACACCTCCGGATCTCTATTTTGATGCAGATGACCTGCATCAAGAGGTCGGTCAGATATCAACCTAATGAGAAAGGATTGCCATCTCCTACTCAGGCTAGAGATCACCTCTTAATAATCATTTGGCGGTGCTTGATGAGTACTCTTATCTAACTCCTTAGATATTCATCCAAACACCAGACTCTAATATTCTATTATTGAAGCAATAGTTGTGTGATCATTAAGATGGCCATGGTACATAACCTAATTGTACAGAGGTACCTTATAGTGCATTCATTCATTTAATCTCAAAAAGGGAGTAAAAACAATCAATAACTTTTATTGATAAATTAAATATTACAATAACATTTATTGTAGGAATAGTTCGCCGCGGGCTCACATGGCTAACAATCTCCCACTAGCCCTCAGAACCATTCATGTCCCATCCTTAAATCCATACTCATTACATGCTGGTCGAAAACCTTCTATGTCAAAGGTTTGGTAAGAGGATCAGTAACGTTATCAACAGAGGCCACCTTGGTGATGACGATATCACCACGCTTTTGTATCTCCCAAAAGAGGTGGTATTTCCTTTCCATGTGCTTGCTCTTTTGATGCCATTTGGGATCCTTTGCATGGGCAATGGCTCCCGTGTTATCATAGAGTAACGGGATGGGAGTATCATAGGAACGTACGCCAAGTTTCAGGATGAACTTGCACAACCACACCGCCTCCTTTGCAGCATCCGATGTGGCAATGTATTAGGCTTCTGTTGTTGAATCAGTTGTAGTGTCATGCTTCTTGCTTCTCCATCTCACAGCACCACCGTTCAACAAGAACACAAACCCTGATTTCAACTTTCGATCATATATATCCGGTTGGAAATCTGAAACTGTATATCCTAAAACTTGGAGATCACCATCTCCATAGACCAAGATGTAATCTTGCATCCGTCTTAGATACTTGAAAATGTTCTTTACTGCATTCCATTGTTGTTCTCCATAGCAGGATTGGTAACGACTTACCACTCTCACTGCATGGCAGATATCTGGCCTAGTACACATCATGGCATACATTAAGCTTCCTACAGATGATGCATATGGGCATCCAGCCATGGCTTTCTTTTTCTCAACAATATGAGGAGCCATCCTTTTAGACAGGTGGATACCATGTCTTAAGGGGAGGAAACCTTTCTTGGAACTATCCATACAAAATCGTTCAAGAATCTTCTTAATGTACCCATGTTGTGATAATCCCAATATCCTCTTTACTCGATTTCTGAACAGCTTCAGAACCAAGATGTAGGATGATTCTCCAAGATCTTTCATCTCGAAGGTGTGGGACAGCCAAATCTTAACACTGGTCATCATCCCTGTATCATTCCCAATGATAACGATGTCATCTACGTAAAGCACGATGAACACAATGGCGCTCCCACTAAGCTTCTTGTGCACACATGGTTCATCAAGATTCTGCACAAAATCATAACTCTTTATGGTTTTGTCAAATCTGATGTTCCAGCTACGAGAAGCTTGTTTGATCTCATAGATGGATTTCTTCAGCTTGCATACTTTGTCATCCTCAGTTATGAAGCCCCAGGGCTGCTCCACTTAGATATCCTCCTCGAGATATCCATTGAGGAAAGCTATCTTGACGTTCGTCTGCTAGATGTTGTAGTCAAGAGATGCAGCTACAGCTAGCAGTGTTCTGATGGACTTAAGCATAGCCACAGGAGAGAATGTCTCATCGTAGTCGATGCCTTCTCTCTGTGTGTAGCCTTTGGCTACGAGCCGTGCCTTGAAAGTCTCTACTTTCCCATCATGTCACCTCTTTCTTTTAAAGATCCATTTACACCCAATGGGCTTTACCCCTTTAGGTGGATCCTCTAGGGTGCATACACCATTCTTATGCATGGAGTCAATCTCTGACTTCATTGCTAGCATCCATCTATCCATGTCATGATCCGCGAGTGCTTCATCAAATGAAGAAGGATCATCATCAGTTTCACCTGACACATGGAATCCATACCTTTCAGGTGGTACAACCACCCTCGAACTCCTTCGAAGAGGTATGGGTGTTTCATCTTCATTTATCTCTTCAGTTTCTGGTTCAGGAAGCTCAGAATCCTCAGGAGATTCAGTGAGTTCCTCTACTTCATTTTTGTCTTGACCTTTAAGGAAGTCATCCTACAGAAATTTCACATCTCTAGAGGCGAAAACCTTTTGGGTCTCAGGGTCATAAAGCCGGTATTCAATACCATATTTAACACACCCAATGAACTAACACTCACGAGAGAGAGATTCTAGCTTACTTGCATCCACGTTCTTCTCATGGACCAAGCAACCCCAAACCCTCAAGTGTTTTACACTAGGTTTGGTTCCATACCAGAGCTCATGAGGAGTCTTAGATACAGATTTGGTAGGAATCTTATTCAGGATATATATTGCAGTCTCTACTCCATATCCCCAGAAACTAAGCGCTAAATGTGCTTCGCTCATCATTGAACGGACCATATCCATGATAGTCATGTTGCGTCTTTCAGCAACACCATTAAGTTGGGGGGTTCCAGTAGGAGTGAGATTGGAGACAAATCCATTCTCTTTAAGGTATTCCTTGAAATCATCTGAGAGGTACTCACCATCTCGGTCAGATGGAATCCATTTGATCTTCCTATCGGTTTGGTTCTCAACCAAAGCCTTGAAATCTTTGAACTTTTCAAATGTTTCAGATTTATGACGTAGCAGGAAGATAACATGTATCACGAATGGTCATCAATAAACGTCAAGTAATATCGATATCCATTTCGAGTCACGGTACTAAAGGGAGCACATACATCGGTGTGTACTGGGTCAAGAATACCTTCGCATCGTGTAACCTTATTACGAAAAGGCGTCTTAGACATTTTACCTCGAATACAATGTTCGCAGGTAGGAAAAGATTGAACCTGTAGAAAATGTAAGGGTCCATCTTTTATCAATCTATTGATCCTATCAACAGATAAATGACCAAACCTTTGATGCTAAATCATATTCAAATGATTTGCATCCTCCTTAGATCTTTTAGGGTTTTTATTAGTGGTAGTAACATTCATGACATGTTCATCAATGCACAATTCATAGAGTCCACCAGAAGTCAAAAACACCATCCGCAATATATTTATCGTAACGATTTATGACTAATTTATTACAGAATAGGAATGAATATCCACTTCTAACAAGTTTAGATACAAATATTAAATTCCTTCTGACTTCAGGTACATAAAGATACTCTCTAAGTAAAAGAACTCTTCCACTAGATAATGATAGTCGGCAGGTCCCGATGGCGACTGTTGCAACACTTGCATCATATCCCATCTGGATGACTATCTTCCCTTCTTCGAGATTCTTAGTTTCCTGAAATAGATGCAACAAATTGCATACATGAACAGAAGCACCAGAATCAACAACCCAACTTCCTTCTCGTCCAAAGAGAAAACTAATTTCAATTATGAAAGTAGATTTTATACATGTAGGGGATTTACCTTTGTCGGCATACTTCAGGTATTCTGGACAGTTGCGCTTCTAATACCCCGGCTTCTAGAAGTAGTGACAAACATCGATTTTCTTTGATGCTATCATCGTGGATGCATTGGAAGATGAGCCAATGCCTTGACTTCTTCTTTCTCTTTTGGGTCGGGCCCTTCCGAGAATCTTACTTCCGATTATGCTTTCCTTTGACCTGTGCAACCATTGCACTACCAGAGGGGCCATCCTTCCTCATTATATCTTCAATAGACTTTAATGCATCCAATAACCCAGCGTTAGTAAAATCAACTTTGCTCATGTGGAACGTGACAACAAAGTTGTTGAAAGACTTAGGGAGCGACATCATAATGAAGTCAGCTTACATGTCTGCATCCATGTCAGCTCCTAGGATTTCCAATTCAGAAAGGTACCCAAACATTTTGAGCACATGCTCTCTGACAGAGGTCCCCTCTTGCATCTTGCAGCGAATAAGATCTATCGTTATTATATAACGATGTGTGTGGTTCACGTCACCGAACATTTCCCTCAGATTCGTCATAATATCATAGCAAGAGGCCATTTCCACATGTTGCTTCAGCAGTACATTGGACAATGAAGCCAGAATATAACATCTTGTCAGAGTATGATTATAACTGATTTCCTCCGGTCTTTGGGTATGTGCATAACTTCTTTGTTAGCACATAAGATATGCGCTCAGCCGAAAGAACAAGATCCTAATTTCGGATCCAATCTGAATAATTTGATATGGTCAGTTGATTGACCTCCAGAAATATGCTAAGTGGGATCATGGACTTCATTTTCTGAAATTAAGAATGCACTATATTAGAATATATAAATAATTATATATTCAATTACAAATCTTTAATTAAGGAATTTTTAATTAAATTAGTCTTACTTTGTCGACTTTGAAAGTCCATTCCCTTAATCTCACTTTCAAAGCAAGAGATACACTTACCGCTATATCTCTAGCAAAAAACTTGGGATCTCCTCTTTACCTTTGTCACATACCAATAATATGAGAACTTGTAACTCGGATAAAGAGAGGCAGGAACACATTCCGCTTTGCAAGTCCAACTTGCATATCCCAATCTGGTCTTTAACACCCGGACCCACCACCCCTAAGGCGATGTTGACATGTCGTTAATTGAACCAACCGTCAACAAGATTAGTAATCGCTATGCGTAATCCAATATTACCCCAATAATATGAGGACTCGATATTGGAGTCACTATGCATACGGTCTTACTCTTTTGAGAAGCAAAGAGCCCAATCCATATGCGCTTGCTTACAAGAGATGTCACTTCAGACAGGAGTCTCCTACATACATACCCTGGTGACGGAACCCTTCTTCTTGATGGGAGGCCATGGATGTCACTTATGTGATCCTCCACCTCATATTCAAATTTTAATTAATTATCATGAATCATATTCATATAATTAATTCTTCCAAGAAAAATACACATCTATTCATAGAATTTTTTAATTGGATATAATCAATTTAATCACATTAAATCAATTATCAATCCAATTCAATCAACAAACTTGATTGTTACTTGAATATATGGTATTATCTCAAAGTACATATTAATTCGAATTTTAATAATTGGAAAAATACACCTTAATCTCTCCTGCATTATCAAATCCCTACCCGTTGTCATGGCCAGTACCGAGGGGAGTGGGATAGACCGCACAGGGTGCAACCTGCTACCCTAACGCTCCCCGACTAGACACCATATCCACCTCAGGAAAGGATAATGCCAAATTGATCATTATGTACTTGAGATGATAATCGGTTTTTCAACCGAAGTATACCATATAGTAATAATCAAAATTTTTTTTATTATAAGGAAATTTGCTAAACAAATTCTCAATCCTATTCAAGTAAGTTTGTTTGTTGATTATGTAACCAATTGTGATCTAGATCATATCTAATCAATTATTGGTTAAGGCAATGTCAATTAAGGAAATAATTATCATTAAATATTTTTCAAATATTTTCCATAATTATTTCAGGAAATTAATCACTAATTTCACTAATTGACAATCACATGGTTCTTGATTAGGAATGTAATTTTCAGCAATGACCCCCACTTACTAAAAATAACATATCTCAATCAAATAAAATCTAAATTACGCAAAATAACTTTCCAATGTTTTCTAATTTGATTTATGACAGAACCTAAGTGATTTGCACGTATTTTTAGTGTATCAAAACAGTAATTAACTTCTTAATCATGTTAAGATTCTCAGTCCCCGAAACAGTGGATACATGTTCATTATATGATCATAACTTGAGCAAACGGAATCCAAATTATACAAACTCAAATCTCACAGTTTCTTTATTTAATGGGGAACAAAATATAAGTGATTATTTCGTGTTTAAACCTTTTATACAAGGTCGAAATTATTCGCTAAACAAAGATACGAAAATGAAATGCAATAAAACTTTCGCAAACCCTAACGACCCCAAGTCTTCCTAGGTTTATGGAACGCATCCAAAACCTCTGACCTAAGGCTCTGATACCACTTGAAGGATATGGAATAATCCTTAAGCGCATCATGGAAGCGTGGAGATCGTATCGAATACGATCAAGAACGACTAGTCGCACTAGTTGTTCGATGCAGCAGAATTTAAAAAAAATCATGCGATGAAACCACATAATTCAAGAACACTTCTTGAATCATTTCATCTAACCACATACATAGATAAAGGAATACCTCTTGTAGAGTAGTTGTGATCAAGCCTCTAAGAAAAGATACCTCCTGTCTCAAGTCCGATCTTAGGAGGAGACGCTTACGAGCGCGGGGATGAACCGTGTGCTTCTCGTAATTCAAGATGTTGATCCAAACGAGGAAACTCCTGATCTCGTCGCACGAGATCGTATGTCTTCTTCGCAAGCATGGCGCAACAAAGAAGATGGAGAACCAAGGATCATCGAGGTGACAATACAACGTCGAAGTGACGATGACGTCTTCCCTCTATGGATAGGGTGGACGGCCACCCAAAAGGAGAGAGGGAGAGAGGGCATGAGAATGAGAGAGAAGGAGAGAGATTGTTGTTATTCTTATTGTAACCAAGAAGAGCAAGGGGTGCTTCTTTTTATATAGGGCATGGGAGTCCATGGATCACAATCCATGGACTATACAAAATCAATGGATGGGATTGATTTGTGCTTCTTTCAATGGCAAGATGTTGTTGGAAAAACACAAAAATAATTAATTTAATTTAGATTAAATATATTTGATATATATATATATAATTTAGTCCTAAATCAAATCAAGCATACATGGAGATTTTTGGATGGAGATTTCATCCCTCCAAGTAGAGTGGACGGCCACCCTTTCCATATAGGAATTGGTGGTCGTCCACCCTTCTAATATGGAAGGGTGGAATCTCCATGAAATCTAATGCAATCTTGTGCGATTGCATTATTTCTTGGAAACCTCCATGATTTTACAACAACACTTGTTGTAAATAATTCAACAAAAATAATTCAAAATTATTTCGTGAATATAGCAATCTTGCCATTGGAAATTTGTGAATCACATTCACAACCCAAAATAATAAGTGATTTATACTTTCAATTAATTATCCAATGTGAATTCAATTCACACCAATAATTAATTGACAAATATAAACCATAATAAGCTCTCTTTAATACATTATAAATGACATTTATAATATGTTATGAATAATTGGATATTGCTATCCACATTATTCTCATCTATAATAATTAAATCACATTTAATTATATTGGATAATCATTCTCATGCATCCAAATAATGTGAATCAAATTCACATTATCAATGATAATTAAATCACATTTAATCATCAATTTCTCAATGCTTGGATATAATTCAACCATGAAATTATTCTTGAACCCTTTCAAGAATAATGCGCTTTCTCCGCAGATACTTGGAGATAAGGACGGGGCGATTGTATATTCCATGTATAGTGACTTGGATATTTAGATTACATCTTAAATCCAGATCTCACGTACCTCTCGTAGATGCTTGATCAAATCGACCGTAAATCTAATCTTCTCATTGCATCTGAATCACAGTCAGATCAATGTCCAACACTCGGACCAAGATCAGATTACTTCTCTACTGAGAGGAGTCACTAAAATCCAAACCCGTTTCATCACTCCCTCGGAGTGGAAGCGTCATGGTTTTACAATCATTTATGATTACATCACCCTCACGTATTCCTAATACTTGTACATCCTGCATACTAGAAGAGCTATGATAAACCTGAAGATAAAGATCAATTTAACACTGTCATCTTTAGGGTTTCATCATCAAGTTTCTCTATCTTGGTCATTGGGAGTTGGTATTGAACATATGCTTTCCCAAAGCATATATCATACCTTCAAATTCTTGTCATGCTTCCAAGGCACGACGACCTTGCATGGAATTTGATCGGTCTCAATACCTCATGAGTGAGCTCATGTCTTCCGGTTCACAAGTGAACCCGTATGATCCCTTTGAGAGATCGTATTACTCATATGCCCTCATATGCACACCAGCTCGCTGGTGTATAGACCTTGATTAGGTCATCAACCTATTGATCTGCCAAATGTACATACTTAGACATACAGTAACACATCCATCTCCGGTCAGAGGATGTGTGCCTGTATCGTGACAGTATACGATATAGGACTTTAGTTATCTCGATCTCATTAAGTCAACGCTTTGACCTAACTAATCTGACACCCCCGAATCTCTATTCCTATGCAGATGACATGCATCAAGAGGTCGGTCAGATATCAGCCTAATGAGAAAGGACTATCATCTCCTACTCAGGCTGGAGATCATCTCTTAATAATCATTTGACGGTGCTTGGTGAGTCCTCTTATATAACTCCTTAGATATTAATCCAAAAACCAGCCTCTATGATTCTATTATTGAATCAACAGATGTATGATCATTAAGATGGCCATGGTACATAACCCTAATTGTACAGAGGGACTTTATAGTGCATTCATTCATTTAATCTCATAAAGGGAGTGAAAACAATCATAACTTTTATTGATAAATCAAATATTACAATAACATTTATTGTAGGAATGTTTCGCCTCGGGCTCACATGGCTAACACCCTTTCCTAATAGTAATGGACATGAGCACATTTTATTAGCGGTGGACTATTTGTCAAGAAAGGGTGAAGGATATCCCAACCCGAACCACAGACTACAAGGTTGTCTGTAAGTTTGTGAAAAATCACATTATTTCTTGGTCAGGTGTTCCTAAGATCATTATTTTTGTTGGGGATAGATTTTTTGTGAATAGTTATATGAAGAGCTTAGTTAAGGTCTACGGAATATATCATAGAGTTACTAGTCCTTACCACCCACAATCAAACGGTACGGCAGAGATTTCTAATAGGGAAATTAATAGCATACTTCAAAAGCTAGGTCATCCTGATAGGAAGAATTGGTCCCAGTTATTGGACCAAGTTCTATGGGCCTACAAGACAGTCTACAAGTTCCTGCTCAGCACTTCTGCATTCCATATGATCCATGGAAAGCCATGCCATTTGTCCGCTAAATTAGTTCATAAATCCGAATGGACTTTAAAAAGATTAATTGGAATACTCACCTAGAGAAGTTGTGTACAGACTTAGATCTAAATGAGCTCATAGAGATCATAAACATAGCATATGACAGCAGCGTGGTCTACAAGGATAAAGTAAAGAAATGGCATGATCATCATATCAGGTGCAAGAACTTTATCCCAGGATAGAACGTATGGTTATTTTAAAAAGGATTTTTCAAACGTGTTTACAAATAATTTTACAAACTTTTTATAAATATTTTACAAAAAGATTATTTTTCAAATGATTTGAAAATGTTTTACAAAGATTTTCAAAGGTTTCCAAAGATTTTTCAAAAATATTTTACAACTATTTTTCAAAATCACTTGCAAAATAGTTTCAAACTAATTTTTACAAATATTTTTCAAAAAATTTTATACATATTTACAACGATTTGGCACCAGATATCCGGAGGTGAATCACATCAGAAAATGACGTATATAATCGAGCTAATTTGGAGAGCATCCTCGGGGGGGCTAGGTCTTCTTCCTCCAACAATATACTACCAGCAGCGCATAATGAACATTATTAATCAGTAAGGAGTCTCTCGAATGGTCCGACCGAGGACTCAGTCTTCTGTGCACCAGCTACCTTTGGGTTTCTGATGGCCATTTTCTCGGGCTTTGATCCTCATTGGTGCATAATCCCACCACTGTTGTCCCTGTGTGTCAACTTCACGGGGAAGGAAAACCTCCTCGTCTTTCAAAAGGGAAAGAAAAGTCGATTTTCCTTCGACCTCAGTCTCACCTTATTCGGGCAGGCTGATCACACGTACTTCCCACCACACCAACTCTGGCCTTCCACTTTTCCTTCAGACTACGAGTGGACAGGAGGTGAGAAAGGAGCGGGGTAACGTCTTCAACCTGGAAGCAGGAATCGCGGGAGCACTCTGGTCTAGAAAAGCTTGAACCTGGGTGTTGACTTATCCGCAAACCCTTACCCAACGCAGTATATTAGCCATATTATTGTATATAGAGAAAGTATGAGTTATGGCTAATGTATATATAGCATATATGTGACCCCCTATAGTTAGATCGAATTATGTCCTCATAGTGATCAAAGAGCAATAAAGGTAGACATAACTCTTATTAAGTATATAAATGTCTATACTACAACGGCTGAAATTAAAGAATAAGAAGTTGATCGTCCTCGTATACTTAGGATCAAATAATCCTAAGTAGAGAAGATTGTACTCAAAGCAGGGATGATCGAAGATTAGAACTTACAGAAAATAAATGACTTAACTTGTCTCCCCCCTATACTTGGGATAAAATATCCCTAAATATAGAAAAGAATTATCAACAACTTAGAAGACAAGTGAGGGAATAATAAAGAATAACTCAAATGGACGCATCCCCTTATATTTAGTATTTAGTCATCCTAAGTACAACACAGATGAATGGGATGAATGAATAAACGGAATAATGAAAGAATTGAAAAGAATGAAAAGGAAAGAATTGATCAAAAATATTTTTCGGACATTGTCTGAATCTTCTGATGCTGCGACTGGGAGATCTTATTCAAATATCACATCGATTGAATCAATGGACATGGATGTATCACGCTCTAAATACGACTTCAGCAATTGTCTGTTTACCAAAAATGGTTGTGGGTCAAATGACAACTCGGATATCAGTATGCTTCCATTATCACATATAGTTCCCATTAGGAAAGCCATGTCCATTTACTCTTCAATTTACCTGGAAATATCGTCAGCTTCGCATCAAATAACCACACCTTCCGACGAGGCTTGAAAGTCTTTGTTCTGATATGCTTGTCGTGCTAGAATTTGACTTTCTCCTTGTGCATCAGGTTGTATCGTATGCCTAGTCTATGAATTCCAGGAGTCTGTTCAAATCGATCTTCTATTTATGACCACCAGTTTATGAGTCCAAATTACAGATAGTTACTGCCTAAAGAGATTTGTGAATGAGTTTCATTAGCATATGGTATGGCTTTCCATATATAAGGTGATAGGGATACATACCTAATGGAGACTTGTAGGCAGTCCAATAAGACCAAAGAATGGAATCAAGAAGTTAAGACAAGTTCTTCATATCCGACCTAACAAGTTTTTGCAAGATTGTCTTCATCTCCCTATTGGATAACTCGGCCAAGCCAATAGATTGTGGGTGGTAAGGAGATATGACACGATGATCAATGTTGTACTCCTTCACTAGTTTCTTGGCTTCTTTGTTTATGAAATGGCTACCCTCATCTAAAATGAGAATATTCGGAATCCCGAACCGTGAAATAATGTTGTCCTAGAGGAAACGACAAACGGTACGACTATCAGCAGATCGGGCGGGAATAGCCTCCACCCAATGACTTGTGTAATTGACGGTAAGCAAGATTTATTCAAATCCTTGACTGTTAAGAAATAGGCCCATAAAGTCAATGCCCCAAGCATCAAAAATATCTGAGATCTAAATAGACTTGAGAGGTATCGAACTTTTGAACTGAGGGTTCCTCCCATTTTCTAGACAGTCGATGTATCCTTTAACATATGGTATGGCATCCTTGAATAGTGTAGGCCACCAGAGGCCACAGTACAATACATTTGCTACCATTTTGCTTCTAGAATGGTGTTCTCTAGATTCGATCTTATGACAATGCTCGAGGACACTGGTGTACTCCTCCTGAGGAAAGCATGGACACCAAATGCAATATGTACCTTCCCTGAAAAGGTATGGATCTTCCCGCTAGTAGAAATGAATATCGAACAAAATTTTCTCCTTCTTTACTCTTGTCCAATATTGTGGAACCTTTTCAAATATGAGATAGTTCACAATATCGGCATACTAGGGGAGAGAAGAAACACTGAAAATTGATTTATCATGAAAGGTTTCATTGATCGGTATAGGGCTCAGCGGAGTCTCCAATAATTCTATTCTGGAAAGATGATATGCTACCACATTTTCAAATCTATGTTTACCTCTAATTTCTAAATTAGATTCCCATAGGAGAAGGATCCATCTGAGTAGACGTGAATTGGCATCCTTCTTCCGTTATAGGTATCGGATAGAAGAGTGGTCAGTATACACAATTACCTTAGAACCGAGAAGATGGGATCTGAAATTTTTCAAGGGTGAAAACAACTGCCAGCAGCTCTTTTTCTGTAACTGTATAGTTCTTTTATGCATCATCTAATGTTTTGTTAGCATAGGGCAATCCAACATGAAGTTGTCCCAATACAGCCCCAATGGTGAAATCTAATACATTCGTCATGATCTCGTATGGAAGAGACCAATCAAGTGGCCATAGGATCGATGCCTGAGTGACGAGCTCTTTCAGCTGAGTAAAGGCATGGAGAACTTTCTGATCAATAATGAAATCGGTATCCTTGTCTAGTAGTTTTGTAAGAGGTCAGGAAATCTTGTTGAAGTCTTTGATGAATCTTCTGTAAATTCCACAATGCCTTAGAAATGGCCTCATATTCTTAACTGTTTAGGATGGTTCAAATTTTACAATCACATCTACCTTTGGCGGGTCGACCTCCATACCTCGTTTGGAGATAACGTGGCCGGGCACAATTCCTTCTCTTACCATGAAGTGACTATTTTCCCATGATAGAATAAAATTGACTTCATATCATCTCTTAAGTACTCGATCTAAATGTGTAAGACAAGCATCAAAACTATCACCATAGACCAAGAAATCATACAGGAAAAACTCAAGAAAACTACCCACCATGTCGTCAAAAATGGCCAACATACACTTTTGGAATGTAACAGGTGTGTTACATAATACAAAGGACATCTGTTCGAAAGCATAGTGTTGAACGAACAGGTGAAAGTTGTCTTCTCTTGATCCTCAGAAGTGATTTCCACTTGGTTGTACATGGAGTACCTATCCAAGAAGCAAAAGAACTCTTTCCCTGCCAATCTTTCAAGCACTTGATCAATAAAAGGCGAAGGATGATCTTCTTTTTCGTTGAATTCATGTGCATGTAATTAACGCAAATGCACCATGAAGTAGGTAATCGAGTAGAGATCTCCTCTACTTGGTTTGTAACCACCGTAATCCCAGACTATTAACATCATCCTACTCTCAAATATATTAGGAAAACTAGGGTCTTCTGACCCGGGGCTTCTGAAAGAGATTGGATTCAGAATCTCAAGAAATGAATATAAATCATCTCATACAAGCTTTTTTGAGAAGGCTTCAAAGTGATATATTAATAGATATTATTATGATATGGCTTTTCTATATTATACGGTATTTGATCTATAATAGATTAATAGAAATTTCTTTATTGATTTTAGCGACCATGATAATATATCGCTTAGCCATTTTCTCTCTATAATATATTCTACGGTATTAGATATAGCTTAGAATAAGAGATTCTTCAAAACTACGTGCAATGGGCTAACCCATTTCGAATCAAAGATGAGATAAAAGAATCTAGACTCACACCACTTTGTTATCTCTTTCATGACTACGTCCTGAAGATTAGGGTTTAACCTTTGTTGAAATTCACTGGATGATTTACAATCATCCTCTAAGTAGATATGGTGTGAACGTAAGGCTGGATTTGTCCCTTGGAGATCGAAAACATCCTAGCCAAGAGCCTTGTGATTTTTCTGTAGAATCTCTAACAAGCGAGATTCTTGATCCATGGTCAATCTTCTACTAATGATGATCGGATACATATTCGGCTCACCCGTAAGGAAAGCATACTTTAGATCTGTTGGAAACAGTTTAATTTAGGTAGATTCTGAGTCACCTATGAAACTGAAATGATTGGTGCATGATCTACAGAAAGTGTTATTCGCCTCTGTCACTCTTGGCTCAGACAATAAGGTATCGAGCATATATACAGTGATCTCTTCATGTTCAGTTTGGCAGGAATCTTCTTCAAATAACTGGATCGTCTCATCATCGCTAGCAAAGAAACAAGCATTGACTACGTTTTCCAAGTCCTCTTTTGGGAAGATATTTCTTGTGTTAAAATGGCATTCAGTGAAATACATGGCTCTTTGATCTGTTCAACAATGTCACAGTCTTCTGCAGTTGGTTCTGACTCTTTTCTCAGATGTGCTCTTTGCGGCTTTCTGCTCGATGATCATATCCATGGTGATTTTCTACTGCAAGAGCAGAATGTGATATTTCCAAACCCATAATCAACTACCGCTTCGGTCGTTCGAAGGAGCGGTCGACTAAGAATAATTAGAGTCTGGAGTAATGGTGCAGGGGAATCTATGTCTAAGGTAATGAAGTCCACTAGGAATTTCATGTCCTGCATAATTATGATAATGGCTTCCGATAAACATCTGGGTCTCTTAATAAATCGATCAGCAAACTGAAGGATCGTCGTGTGGGTTTAAGAGGACCCAGTCCAAATTCTTTAAGCAGTGATGAGGGCATGAGATTATGGAGGAACCGCTATCAAGTAAAGTTCGCTCAAATATCCGATCAAAAATCTCGCTTATGAACAAAGGTGCTCCCTTATCTTTCTTCTTTGTTGGGAGGTCCATATGTTTCTCTGATATGTGCTTCAGTTTTTACGGGGATGACGCTTTGATGTGTGTGCCTCTTTCAGTCCTTTCTTAACACAATGCATGTATTCCATGTCTTTCAACAAAGGCATTTCAAAAAAGATATTCTGAAGAATCTCATCGATTGTGGAATCATACAATGCATTTTTTAATTTTCTAATTTTTTGGAGTTTTTCATTGCATCAAGAAAAAGAATATTTACATAAATGAAAGCATTGTTCTTATTTACAATTGAATCATCTTTTACAAGTGAATAGCTAGAAAGGATATAGTTGTTCACAACATGTAAAAACTAAACGAAACAAGAGCTTCAACTTCGTCAATCGGCACTAGATTGGCTATTGATGTGGCTTTCTCCTTGGCTAGATCGGCTCGGCCTCCACTGTTATTTTATTTTTAGAATTTTTCATTTCTTTTTTTTTTTGTAATTTTGGATGATTTGGTGTGGCTCCTCCTCCTTCTTCTTCACTAGACCCTACTGTTGGATCGGTTGATGTAGAAGATGATGCTTCATCAGTTGAAACTTTATTCTTCCCCTTGGCGACTGTAGACGGCTGCAAGGTCCTACCACTCCTGAAATTCACAGTTTTAGATAACATAACAGAATCATTTGTACTTGACTCGACAGGGATGGGAGAAACATTGCAAGCTACCCGGTCTTTACGCTTCATTATTGGGGTTGCCTCCACCTGCGATGGTATGATTGTCTTAGTGGCAATAAGGTCATCGAGCTTCTAACTCATCTCTGTTAGGCTCTTCACTAGTTGAGCCAGGCAATCGAGGGTTGGGTTAACGGACGTAGCCTCGCTCTGCTCTGTGTGTTGTGCACGCTGACTTTGGTAATGGTGAGGAGGCTATGAGTGGTAAGTTGAAGAATAATGATGCGGCAGATGCTACTGGTAATACTAAGGAAGAGGAGGATACCGGTTCTAATATAAAGCAGTCAGGTAATGATGATATGATTGCTGGTGGAAGTACGTCGGCTACTGGTAATTCTGTCTCCAAGTGTTAGCATTTGATGGAGACTGGTATTGAGGAGGCTAATTCTGGACAAATTTACAATTATGAGATTAGTGGTATGGTCTAATGGTAGAGGACTAACTATGCTGATGTCTATCAGGACGGGTCAGTTGTGCATCATTATTCCATATGTTGTTCACCTCCTGAATTTGGGGTAGAGGTGGGAAAAGCATCCCGACATACTATGGTTGGGGCTCGAGATGGTAGACAACCATATGTTGTTGTGGTTGTTGTGGTGCATGATCAGGTGTTTTGACGTAATATACGTGTTGATCTGACGAAGGTTGCCCTGGACTCTACTGTTGTGATGGTTCTTTCGTCTCGACAGAAGTCACAATTGATGGGCTCACAGACAGCATGAATTAATGGTGCTTACCAAGAGCTCAAATTGCTTAGTAATCTCGTCGAGTTTAGAATGGATTTTTTGTACTAAACGAGCTTGGGACGCAATTTGGTGGACAAGCTGCCAAAAGATTTTGATGCTTTCTTTGGTTTCAAAACGTCTTCCTTGTAATCCAAGCGATGATAGTCAGGTGGTTTCTTCATAGCCATTCGGAGTGGCCATAGGTTGACAGAGGAAGATGGTTTTTTAGCTACCTCTATATTTTGGAGGTCGCTCGAGAAGCTTTCCTCTTTTTGAAACCCCTACAACCCATCAATTAGGGTAAATTGAACCAGGGACCAAAAACGGCTATTTCGTCAGAAGGTCGCAGTTGCAGTTTTTGAAGAAAGTTTGTGAGTAGGAAACGGATTGAAAATCAAAGAAGGATGCGTAGGAGCGACGCCCCGGAGAATCGTACAAAGAGCTACCTGGAAGAGGTGAAGAAGCTTCCGTCACCAGCCATGTTGGTTGCCCGCAAGGGACAGCCCCATCAAATCCTACACACACACATATAGGTGCGTGCGTGTGTGCGTGCATGGGCGGGTGCGTGCGTGCGTGTGCGAGTTGCGTGGGTGCGTGGGTGCGTGGGCGGGTGTGTGTGTGTGTGTGCGCGCGCGCGTGCGCGCACGCGCATATGTGTGCATGCATGCGTGTGCGCGCATATGCGTGCATGCATGCGTGTGCGCGCATATGCATGCATGCATGCGTGTGTGCGCATATGCGTGCATGCATGCGTGTGCGCGCGTGGGCATGTGTGTGTGCGTGTGCGTGTGCGTGTGCGGGGAAGGGAAGCTGCTACATGGAGCAGCTAAGTTGGCTGCTCCACGGAGCATTTTTCTCTCAATTTTTTTCTGTGAAATCCCACCTTGTATATTCACCTATATATCCCTCCTATATGTCATTCCAATTTCGTCAGAAGAAGAGACTCGTATGCCCTCCATCTAGAATAGGTAATTTTAACGGTCTTAAATTAGTTGTAATCGACCTGTTCTGGATGAAGGGCATAGGAGTATCTGTTTCTGACAAAATTGAAATGATATATAAGAGGGATATATAGATGAATATATACAGTGAAATTTCGCAAAAAAAATGAAAAACTTGGGGGAAAATGCTCCGTGGAGTAGCCAACTTAGTTGCTCCATGGAACAACCTCACCGTCCTCATATATATATATATATATATATATATATATATATATATATATATATAAGAGAGAGAGAGAGAGAGGAGTGATCCTGTGAGAGCAAAAAACTGTGAGAGCGTGAAAGCAGTGATTCTAGACCACTAGATTCCACCAGGAGAGAGAAGACACAATCTAGTGGTCTAGAATCACTGCTCTCATGCTCTCACAGTTTTGTGTGTGTGCGCGCGCGTGCGTGCGTGTGCGCGTGGGCATGGACGTGGGCGTGGGTGTGTGCGTGTGCATGTGTGTGTGTGAAGTACGTAACCTTATGCTCTCACAGGATCACTCCTCTGTGTGCGTGCGTATGCGCGCGTGCGTGTGCAGATGCGCGTGCGTGTGCGGATGTGTGTGCATGGTGTGTGTGCGTGTGCGTGTACGCATGCGCGTCCGCGAGTGCGTGTGTGTGCGTGTGAAGTACGTAACCTTACTTACTTCATGCTCATTTTTGGTAAATTTCTTTATATTTTTTTGGAAATATCACTATAGGTTTTCATCATTATATCCCCCCAATATGTCATTGTAATTTCGTCAGAAATGGAGACTCCTACGAACTTAACGGTCTTAGAATTGTTATAATCGGCATGTTCTTGATGGAGGATATCGGAGTCTCTGTTTCTAACGAAACGTGAACGACATATAAGAGGGATATAGTTATAAAAATCCATGATAGTATTTTCCAAAAAAATTACCAAAAATGAGTATGAAATATGTAAGGTTACCTACTTCATGAAGTAGTCCCCCCTTCTCTCTCTCTCTCCCTCTCCCTCTCTCTCTCTCTCTATATATATAGGGGTCAATGGGGCTGCCCCCATTGCTGCTCCCACCCAATTTTTTCTCAAAATTTTTTATTTTTTTTTGAAAAATATCGTCATGTATATTCATCCCTATATCCCTCCTATAAGATATTCGAATTTCGTCAGAAACAGAGACTCCTACGGCCTCCATCCAGACGTCATTTTTGACCGTTAAAAAATGACGTCTTGATGGAGGCCGTAGGAGTCTCTATTTCTGACGAAATTCAAATGGCATATAGGAGGGATATAAGGATTAATACATGTGATATTTTTACAAAAAAAAATAAAAAAAATGCGAAAAATGGGGTGGGGGCAGCCATATTGACTGGTCCTAGGGGGCAGTCCCATTTTTCCCATATATATATATATATATATATATATATATATATATATATATATATATATCCATTTTCATATATCAATGGCATGTAATCAACCCTGAAATAAAATGAAATAACATTTAGTTGGATATCTCACAGAGCCATACTCTGGCAATCTTCGAATAGTGGTCAAGTTTAGATATCTATACATGTTCCCAATCTCCAATAATAAGTGAATCTGGAATTGTTAATACTAGAGTATTGATATTAACTAAAATATTTGTGCATTAATACTAATTTTTAACGGTGCACAATATTTGATCTTGATTTATATAAGGTAAATACGTAAAATGTAGAGTTATTAGGACATTTGCGTAACATAAAAAAATCTAAATATAGGATAAATAATTGTATTGATAAATGGAGGATTGATGTAGACTTAGTCACATGAATGGCGCAGTGGACTTTGGACTATTGGTAACACGTCGAATCATCGATGTGTCCACAATGAAGCTGTGCTGAGTCACTAATGTGTCGGACTATGGAGAATGAAATCGCACAAGTCAGACGCGAAGGACTACTAGGAAGGAGGCAGAATTAGTGGAGGCGAGTATTGCCTGGAGAATACGTGCTTGCTATCATACTAACATTGCTAGACCAATGGTTTTCCATGTGAGGGGATGGAGAGCAAGTTTTCGTGAACCGTAAGGATGAGGTTCGATTGGTTTCAATATGGAATAATAAGGCAAGGGACAGTGGAAGAATGGAAGTTGGATCGTTTCCTAGAAATTTAGAAAAATAAGGGATAGGAATTAGGATGCAAACGAATATAGATATCTGTATCCGACCTACCACCATATCCGTTTTATACATACTTTGACATCTATATCTGTTTTAAAATGGTTTCGGATATAGATATTACTTTTGTCCGCAAACCTCCATATCCATGTATGTATATCCGTTTTCATGTATAAATATACTTGTAGAGTTGTTTTTAACTATATATAACATAATTTTGTGCATTCTTTCACCATATTTGGTATAATTACTATGATATAAAGAGATCTAATACATTCATATGATGTGCACCTATCCAATACATTTATATTAAGCTAATAGATACAATATTTGCAATATTATTCATACACGAGAAATATCTGTTTTACATATGTATCCGTCTTTTAAGTGTATAGTAATATAGTTTTCATATCCGTCGATATCTATATCCGTATTGTATTCGTCTTTAAAAACAGACAACGATATATTAACACATGTCAGTATCAATATCCGTTTCTTTGCATCTTTAATAGAAATGGCATGGTGGTGGTACACTAGTACTTTGTTGAAATTTCAAAAAATGCGAGAAATGAAATGTGGCCTTTTATGAAAATTTCAAAAATGGGAGAAATACTATCGGAATTGGATAATGACATGGGCTCTTTAATAATTTACCAATTAAATTAAAAGAGGGAGTCATGGCCCCTACCCCCGCTCTTGACTGTTTGAACTGTATTTCTTATTAGTTATTACCAACCAACTTACACTAAAAAAAACTTCTTTTCCCGCTTCCAATTTACCATTGCATCCAAATATGTTTGAATGTGCTTGCGCTTTATCATTAGATTTCTGCTTTTACGTCCAAAATAGCTTCCACAATCAAGAATGTATTAGGCTTTGTAGGTAAAAGCTACCTGACGCTCCATTCTTAACAGATGAGACGGAGTCTACTTCCAGAATCAAAGAATAAACAAATAACAAGTGGACTTATCCCAACCTGATATTCGGTCAGTTTGGACTAAGAACCCTCAATTCCATATCCAAGTGAGCCACTCCTAATAGGTCAACTCGACCCCTCTCGATGCTAAAGCCACGCTTCATGTGTGTTACGACTTGAAGCAATGCTTTCTTGCAAACATAAAGCTCTTTTGAGAACATACCAAGCTCTTTAAAATCACGCAAACATGTAAGGTTTTTACACCCATAATAACCCTATATACTTTCGTAATTAAATGCTGACCCTTCTATGATTTCGAATTACATGTGAAACAATGAATAGTTACTCCGTGTTACGTCTTGACACCTCCATTAATTTACTCCAATAATTCAACTATTCTCTTGAGTCGATCTTACCAATAGTTAACATTTTTCTACTTGGTTATGTTGTTCACCTCCAATCCCCCTCCCCCTTTGTCTTCTTCCTTCCCCCCAAACCTATGACACCGATGTCCTTGCCCCCAACCTCCCACCATCATCGCCAAGAGAGGAGCGCTCCCTCATGGACAAGTACATGGAGAAGCCTCCAATAGGTCATTTTCCCAACTCCGGACTCAAGAGGAGCGGTTCCACGCCATTGTTTCACATGTGAAGTCTCGACTCATCTCCAGCATACTAACATCAACTACTCTATAAAAAGATCACAGCAAACCCTTGAAAAGGGGAAGTGGGACCTGGGGAAACACCACCCCACAGCATTGAAGAACCCACCACCACCCTTGCAACCGGTGCACCCATTGCTCTGCAAATCGGCCACCATCCCAAGTCCAGCACCTCTGAACTCACACCACTTCCAAAGCTTGCACTCACAGCCCTTCGCCTATTTCATAGGAGACTGTTGCTCATTGGTGCACCTTCCTCTGACCGCCATCGCACATGCATCTTCACCACCACCACAGCATGTCGTACCTCGACTAAGTTTTGTTGCCTCTCCCTTTGCTGACAACATACTGTGTTGACACCTTGCACTTTTATGCACCAACAATGACGTCGCCACAAGGATGCAATCCTCATGCTCGTTGCCTCAAAAATGGTGACAGCCACCATCAATCTCTAGGCGACCATCGATGCGGAGAAGACGTGGATCACCATGAAAATGGACGTGAAGATGCACCCCTTACACCTGCGGATTGGGCTCCCTGGTCAAGAACATTGTGAACCTCCCCCTCCCCGTACTCCCACCCCCTAATTTGACCCACCACCGACTACCATCACCTCGCCTTCCAGAGAACCATGCAATCTGATTTAGGAGATTTGGGATAGGAATGTCAAAGTTGGATGTAAATTCCGTGAATGCTAATGAAAAGACGGAAGGTAACGCAAGGCTATGTAATGGCCAAAAACTATTCAAGATTCTACGTGTAGTTATGAATTATAGAGAGCCCAGCACACAATTATGATTGTATCGATGGTTATATGTGTAAAGATCCTTGGTGTGTACAGGAACTCAAACAAGCAATAGATGAATACATACAAATCATATTCCGTGAGGAGATGGGCATATATGATATGGTGAGATGAGTTATCTCAACTCCTCATTTTACCATTATTAACGGCATGAGATCGTAAAAATATACACCTCGGGGGAGCCAACTTGTCTGCCAACATCTTTATTTTTCTTATTTCTTAAGGTATTTTCAAAAAAAATACCTGAGAGCATTTAGATCACTATATGACACCATGTTCTCATTCAAGTTTCGACTCAATTCGAGGCTCGTATCCCTCTCATCAAGCCTAATAAATTTTAACGGTCTCAGAATTGTTGAGATCGACCAATTTCAGATGGACGGGTTAAAAATGTCTGTTTCACACGAAATTTGAATCACAACATGTTGGCATGTAATTGACTAAAGCCCCCACGTGTTTTCATATCATACCTTAATAAATAAAAAAATAAAGGTAGGGATAGCCAACACTAAGTAGCCCCATTAAAACTATATATATCAGTACCTATTTTCACAAAAAAAAATCTTAAATTCATACAAAAGGTGGGGTAGCCAAGTTGGCCGGGAGGTAACCCTTAAACCCCCACACGCGCACATATGGATATTTTCCTCATCGGTGCACCATTAGAATCCGATTAAAGGACATTTTTCTGAGCATGAGGCATGGCAATCAGATTGAAGCTTGCTACTATACTTTTTTTGAAAAAGGAAAGGTGCACATGTGATCGCTGCTCAGGTACAACAGGAATGGAAAAGTTAACGGATGTCGATCTTGAAGTTGAAACAAGTTAATAGATTTTCAAACCCAATCAACATGGCTTATATTAAATCAGGTAGATATCATTTTTGAGCAACTCTCGTAACCATTAGATCTCAACTCCACAAGCCAGAAAAGATAAGCGAACAACAATCTCAAACTGCATTTATCGCAGATGAAAAAATTTGAGTTTTCCCTTATTTGTTAAAAAATAGCAGACAATGCTTCTATAATGATTATTTTACAGAACATGGAATGCTTTCACAAACGACGGGGGAAAGGGAAGAGGAAATTAATTGAGCCACCAAAAAGGAATTAACTTACGAAAGTAGTGCTGCAGCTCATCCTGCAGGAATGCAAGATGCTGAACATAAAAAGAATACCTCTAATAGCGGAGCAAAAAGGTCCGGCGCCTGAACCAGTTGTAGTCAGGGAGCTTCTGGATTGGGCCCATGGCAGCTATGGCAATATCCTGCCAACGGAGCACGCCAAATCAATAACAATTCAATACCGTATCATTTAATATCAACCTCCTGAAATATAATAAATGGACTACCAGACATGGGGAAATGAATTCGAAATTTAATGCATAACAATTGCACGTTAAGTTAAATAAGACGAAAAGTTACTCAGATATGGAATATAAATGCACAGTTATGAACAAGCAGGTGTACATTTGAGTCTAATAATATTACTTCTACACAGGTCCGGGAACATGGATGTATATTGATTTTTACACCTCTGCCCTCTTCTAAAGAATTGCACTTATGCTTACGTCCCTACCTTCTTATAATTCATCGGGACCCATCATATTTATACTAAGTTCCTTGTTAAACTTCTAAATTTACATCTTCACTATGTTGAACTTGACGGGTGAATGCATAAATTAGAAGGTTTGTAGAGATTATAGTTTGCATTGGGTAAAGTTTGGAGTTGAGGGAATTTGGGAGTAAAGTTATGCACATAACAGATTTAGAACATAGTTGCCTCAGTTGAAGTTTTGGACACAGAATATACATATGTTTTTAATGAAAACCATATGCATTACCTGGTCGAATAAGAAGCGGTTCGCAACACGCTTGACTGTGCTTGCATCAACAGCATCAATCCTTGCAAACAACTCTGAAGCAGGTATCCTTCGGCCATAGGTGAGTAGCTGCAGGAAAAGCAGAAGAAAAGCATGTCTCATAACAGTGGTGTTGGGGTGATTAGGAGAGAAATTCCACAGGGATGGGCAGTGGAAAACAGAATAGGGTAAATGAATAGCGAAAGAATTACTTGTCGTCCAATATCCTCTGCAACTGGACTAGTACCATCAAGTTGAAGTTGAAGGGAAGATTTAAGCTGCAGAAACAAAACACATCAGAAGATCGTAAGTGATAACTAAAGGAAACCAGGTTTATCAATCACAACAAATAAACAGATATCCATGTTAACAGATTTTTTACATTCCTTTATAGCATCACAGGTCGTTATTCACTGTATCTATCAACGTCGATATAACTATTTTTAAAGATGCATAAACATTCATATTGCGATACACAAACATGCATGAACGAGTAGAGCTAATGTAAAAAATGTGTGCTTCCGTTTTCATTAGAAATCAGTTGCTTAGAATCTTAGCAGCAATTATAGGATATCCATCAACTGGTTGTTGCATTATGATTTCTAAGTGATTAAAAATATCATAACCATAAATAGCCATCTATATCTTTTCATTTCTTCCCAAAACTTCTCCATTGTCTAAATAATAAAAATGGAAAGTCATCAATAAAGGACATTGATTTTAAAGAAACAATCTAGGTGTCGCCGCAGCATTTTCCAACAAACTAAAAACACCTTCACAATTCGCATCGATTAAAAGTGAATGTCCAGTCTAACAAGAAAATGATAAATCAAAAGCACGGTGATCCACTGAAAACAAGCACCAGCAGCCCAAACCAAAATTGCTAAACGCAGATAGCTCATTTGTCATCTCGTACACCAAAAGACCACAAGCTAAAGCACATCAATCATGACTCCCGGTGACAACATCAAAAAAAATACAACCTATAAAGACAACAATGCCTTCCAAAACAATCTCGTCTCTTCGCATAATGCTTGTCTTTGACTAAGCAACTTAGCAATGCATCCCACAGAGCCGGTCTTTACATCTACAGAGAGATCTTCAAGCAATTCCTCTAAAATTTGACATTTTCTGGATTGGAAGTGTTCGCTAGAAAAATAATGTTCTTATGGGGTTAGGCTGTCAAGCAAGTATGTAATTTCACTTGGAAAAACTGTCAAAACTAAGCATTAGTTTTTATTGTGTGGCTTGCATAAGTTTCATTTTGTTTTTCGAATATAAGTATCACTATTCTTACATTGATTTTAGTTACTCGTGCAATATTGCCCAAACATGTCAAATTTCTGTTTGCCAATATAATATCTGCTATGCAATCAAGATATCAAAGATGAGGATGAAAAATAAACTCCGATTTTATATTACAATATAAAATGTTACTTTTAAGTAAGTACGTAACAATAGTATCCTTTACATGCGAGCAGATATCATTACAAAGGAAAATATCCTAAACCAATCCAACTGATCGATTCCTACTGAACTCCTAAGTAAATAAACTTACTTGATATATTGCTAAAATTTAAATATACGTAGTGGATCTCAACTTATTAAAATAAAAGGATTTTTACGCCTATGCCCTTACAAATTTCTGCAAATACACATTTGTGCCTACCCTTTTTGCAATAACATCGGTGCCCTTCCTTCTCGCACCGTTAACAGATATGCTCTTCTGTTAGTTCAACCATCTAATGGGTAAACCAAACTATGGTTTTCATACCAGTACCCAATTAAGAAGGATTGTGTTACACTTGTATGCCTACAACTTCAACCACAAGCCCCTTCCATCCATCCCCTAAATCCTCATCGCAATTGCCCTCCTCGGCCTCCTTTCTTCACAGCTCCAACGCCACCTTGATTCATCGGCTCGTCATTGTCATGAAGGACACTGATTCCATAGCATATTCTACACTATTTTTGAGGAATCAACAATGAACCAAAATCCGACCACAAGCAGACAAGAAGTCACCGTATGTGAACCTCTCAAGGCCATAAAATGACCTTCAACGTGGCACCACATGGAGGTCGAGCCACATCAATAAACCCATTAATGTCTTCATCGAATACCATGAAAGAGGACCACAAATGGATGGAGCAGAAGAGAACCCAACAAAAGATGACCATAAAGAGTTGTCCCAAGCAGCCCAACATATGGATCAAAAATGGTATTGCAAAAAAGATAGGAGCATAAATGTATTAGCATGAGCTCGAAGGGGCACAAGTGTAAAAACCCCTAAAATAAAATAGAAATTGACTCATAATAAACTGAATTTACCATTGAGCACCCAATTATTGCAAAATTGGGATTCTGGATTGCATCAGTCCTCCAATTAAAACTAAGAATTTTCTTCACATTGGCATTGAAACTCTGCACCCAACTTTTTCAGTTCTGATGTGTGCATTTCTTAATGATTTCCGAGCCATCTGCATTTCTTTATCAGTTTGAACTTTCATGTTGGCTCCTTGCAAAAGTAACACCAAGAGGACCACCTTGCAAATTCGAATAATCTTTTACCTTTCTAACATAATCGAAGTGCATGCACCACTTCTTCAAGTGATTCATGAATTAGGGAATTTTTACATTTTTAGAACATCTTTTAATTTCCTCAAAACATCTCTATATTTCCTACTCACAAATCACTCGTGTACTCCGCAGGAGGGGTCAAGTGGTAGAGCATATGTGGTTCAAGTGAAGGGAGCATGCGCTTTTGATAGGTATAAGCTTGTGGAAGTGCAGCAGCATCAAAGATGATGGTGCGCCGTTAAAACAGAAAGGTAGCCGGTCTTGATGGCGACATCTTTAATTTCCTCAAAACATCTATATATTTCCTACTCACAAATCACTCGTGTATTCCGCAGGAGGGGTCAAGTGGTAGAGCATTTGTGGTTCAAGTGTGGGGAGCGTGTGCGCCGTTAAAACAGAAAGGCAGCGAGCTCTTGATGGTGACAGTGAGGATGTGGTATTCCTGGCCAAGGGGCAACAAGGAGAAGGAGACAAAGGTATCAGACCGATGATCCTCCCAAAATGATGTGGTATGATTACAACACACCAGCTACATGGGAACAGGGCAGGCATTCACGATGGAAGATGGGTGAGATATGTTAGTGGCAATGAAAGAGATGGTGACATCTGTGGTAGCTCCATCATTTGGCATAGGTGGCACACATATTGACTAGGGCAGATTGTTTTGTCGATAAAGAGGCATCGAAAATCATCGATGTCATATCGACTGTATGATGATAGAGGTGATTGGCATTGTTGTGACGGTCATATCTGCTTCCGTCAATGAATTTGACAATTGTACATTCAAGCTTGACTCGAGACAATTCGACAAACTTTGATGATAGAAACATGAATTGTGGCATATACTACTTCACTTTAAGTCTCCTTGACCAATATCATCATCGAATCATGGGAATGACTCAAACTCCTTGAATCATGAAGAGTCAAACTCTGTGTTCCAATGCAAATTGATGTATACAAGTATCGACGATGAGAAAATAACTGAAAAGCATGTGATTAACTTCGCGTAGTGGCAAAGGGACATGAATGAGGGTTCCATATAAAAACTTGGGAGATGTAGGATATTAAAGTCAAACTCTTATCTTTTCTATCCAAATATAGTATGTTCCATTTTACATAAACCTATCAGTGCTGCAATAGTCAGCCAACTAGGTCATTTACTCGGTCCGACTATTATTCAGCGAGGCGGTTGGATAGAAGAACTCTACTCAATCACCATTCGGTCCGACCGAATAGTCCGTCTAACTAGTTGGCTGACTGTTCAATTAGTCAGTTGACTAACAAAAAAAATTAATCTTTTTACGTTTTCCATAATTTTCTTTACTGTAAAGAAAATGTAAGGTATAAGTTGTTTGAGTAAAAGTTCAATTGGTATCTTCTTAATTAATGCCATATAGAAATAAATCAGAGTATATGTTAAAATAAAAAAAATACTAAGCCTTCTCCCACTATAAGTAGGGTCGGCTACATGGAATCTTGCTCAAATCCATGTCGAAAGATTCGACTATTTTTTACGCTGGCCGTCGACTACCTAACGCAACCCCTGCAAGAGTGGAATTTGAACCCTGGTCTTTTGTGTGGTAGACACACAGTACTACCACTAGACCATTAGGTGGGAACATAGTATATGTTAAAATAATTAAAAAAATAATTAAATATTTTCAATTAGTTCCCCAAACACAATTCACATACGCTTTCAATGAATACCGAATACCAACTTTTTTAACAATGAGAACCGCTAATCCATTTAATGGAATTACAAATGAAATAATAAGTCAAAATCAGATTAAGATTAATGGATTGATTGCTAATAAACACATATTTAAATAAACTACTTTATATATCATCAAAAATATAGATCACTAACGAATGTCAAATAGAAAACTATATAGGTTAATCTCATAATAAACTAAAATAACCGACTAATCCCTAGATTCTGCAAAGCAGGAATTCCAGATTGCACCATTTGTTACCGCATGTTAGTTTGAGTTCACCAGTACAATATTTGTCCAGACATTTTTACATTTGCATATGCTTTATTGAAAATAATTGTTAGCAAATGCTAGCTGCATAAAAAGAAGTACCATAAAGTATAGCAGAAAAACAGCATTGTTACACCATTTTTTACTCAATGAAGATTCAAAGCAGCTCTATCAAATGCCTTTTAGAGCCAAAAACATACCTACGAGGTTATTTTTTGTATGCTGCCATATAATAAAGGAGGTGGGAAAAATACGAACATGCGTGCATAAAAAATACCTGATTTCGAGCGCGGGTAACATCAGCATCTGAAACTCGATAGGATAGCTTGCTAATCGCGGTCATAATTGCATAAGACAAATCATCCAGATGATCTGGCTGAAAAAGCAGAGCAAGAGTGTTAAAAAACCAAAGTTTTTACTCAAATGCTGGCAAGTAGAGGTATTTGTAAGAAAAGTGTGGTCACACTTGTTAGGTGCTCAAGCAACATGAACCTTTATTAACCACAAAAATACAAGAACTACAGACATCATGACCAATCTTTACAAAGGGAACATACATGCACTTCCACATTCTCCATGTAGAAATACTTACTCCAAAACAACACCATTATTCCTAGCCAACCATTTAGACCCAGATGTGCGTGAATGCTCTCTCTCTCTCTCTCTCTCTCTCTCTCTCTCGCACTTGGAATCATATGCCGCATCCCCGAAGCTACATCAAACCCACTGTGAGACAGAATCATCCACCCCATGCATCCCCAACTAGATATCACCTCCGCGGTCGACATAAAACATGTCATAAGTGAGCCACCCCCCCCCAAGCTCAGCAGCCACATTAAAAAGGTTACTCTCAATAGGCCTCACACCCCTCCCAAACAACTGCAAGTTTCTCAGAAGGTCATCCGCCTGCTCCCCAACCTAACCAATCTGTTGCAAATCCTTCTCACCGAGAACTCCCCAATCATGAAAACCCAATGGTCATGCATACCAGCTGAGGGCCCTTCTTCCAACCCCAGAATCTTCAAAAAAAAACCATACTCACATAACGTATGATCAGAAAGTCTCAATGAGAAGGTCTGGCATCACAAGCCAGAACCAGAGCCATGTCTGTGGCCCGATAATCATCCATCTAAGCTGGCAAGGAGAGTTGTTTATAAGGTAAGGAAATTATCCCAAACCAACTCAAAAAAAAGTGGAAGGATGGTCTTTAAGATATTGAATTTAGAAACCCCCCTCCCAAACCCACGAAGATGTTCAAGATTTTGCCCTTTCAGTTTTTTTTAGGGTAAATTACAATTTGGGGTCCCCATCTATGGGTCAGATTCCAGAATGGGTCCTAATCTTTAAATTGTAACGATTCGGGTCCCAGGACCATTTAGGAAATGGAAGTTTTGGGGTTCATGACGAATATGTCCTTCTTGGGAAGGGAATGGGGGTTGAATTCAAACTTTGAAACAATGGCATACTCGTCATTAGCCTCAAAAAGTTCCTTACATTAATGATCCTGGGACCCGAATCGTTACAATTTAAAGATCAGGACCCATTCTAGGATCTAACTCATAGATGGGGATCCAAATTGTAATTTACCATTTTTTCCATGTGAGTTTGCCCTTTGAGACCAATGAAGAGATGAGAGGGAGGGAGGGGGAGAGGAAGAGAAGGTGATGGCCACCAAGAAAGAGAGGATTTGAGGTTTGACTGTGAGGGCTACCTTCGTTAGAAGAGGGAGGGAATTTAGGAGGAGGGTTAGAAGGATTGGAGACGGAAGAAGAGGAACATCAAGTTTTATCTTTCTTATGCAGGGAACAGCCATGATATCTTGGGTCATGGAAACCGAGGGTCCATATGTTGGGTCAGATTCACAACCTTCGCTAAGACCGTCAGAGGCACTTTAAAAAGAGAGGTCGCAATGCTCTGCATTTTTTGCTCCAATTACTACTTTTGTCTATGATTTCATGATTTATCCACCATTTAGTGAGGACAAAATTAAATAAATATAGCCCTATATATCTCATCAACGTTACGTTGTGCGGGGCCTGGGAGCGCGGGGGCAGCGGGATGGGGTGCGAGAGGAAGGAAGTTTGTGCGGGGGGGTGGCGATGGGGTTAGGGGCTTGTCAGGGAGCGCGGGGGCAGCTGAATGGGATGTTGGCGATAGGAGGGCGGGGGCTGGGAGGTTGGCCGAGGTGTTGAGGGCAGCGGGAAAGGGTGCTGGAGGTGTGAGGGCTGTGGTGGGAGGGGTTGGCGACAGGGGTGGGGCTGATTGCGGCGGCTGTGGGTCTGGGGTTTCAGTTTCGGGGGCAACGGGAACGGGTGGTAGCTGTAGCGAGGCTGTGGCTGGGGGTGCGAGTGCAGGAGCTGTGGTTGGGGTTGGTTGTGGGGCCGACATCGAGGCTAGGATGAGGGTTGGAGGTGAGGTAATGGTGAGGGAGACCTGCGAGGGGGTCGTGGATGGTGCCGGAGTCGTTTTCGGAGGCGTTTGCAGGTCTGAAATCGCCTGGACAGCAAGCAGCTCGACGTTTTCCTTTGAAACGGCCGGGACAGCAAGCATATTGTTTAGGACGGCGCAGTTTTCTTGGCTCTCTTCATCAGGAACTTGGACGAAAGTTTCACCGGCCTTTTTGGCAATGATTTCTTCTAGTTGTCGCGTCAATGACTCTATCTGTGACACCACAGCTTGCATATCAGCAAAAACTTGGAGCATATTCGATAGTGCTTGTCTAACCTCAGCACGACATGCACGGTCGTTGGAGCGAGATCCTTTGGACTTTTATCGTAAACGACGAGAGGGATCGCCAGATCGTGAGGACGATCTAGATGCCATGCTCTGATACCACTTGATGCAAATGAATAATTCGGCGACGGAAAAATAAAATATTTTGATCGGTGGAAATTTTGACGGAGAAGAAATTGGAGGGGTTGAGAGAAGAAAGCTCGTCGGAGAACGAGAGATTCGAGGAGGAAGAAGCGCGTAGATCACGTAGGAGAAGAGAGAGACAAGAGAGAGAGAGGGATAAAATCTCATGTTTTCATATAATCTGACTTGCATAAAACAATAGCCTATCATCCCTTTATATAGGAGGGATGAGATTACAAAAATAGAATTCAAAAATCAAAATTCAAACAACTTATCCTAATTTGACTCTAACCGACTAACTACGAAATTCAAATCTCTAACCAATTAGTTGAGATCACACGTGATCTCTTATTTATAATAAAAATACGACGACACAATTAAATAAAATGAGACTCTAATTTATCGGACAAAATTAAATAAATATAGCCCTATATATCCGTTTCACGCTGCATCAATATAGTTTTAGTATAGCAAGCATATTTCGATTATTCTATGTACCCAAGGATATTGTGATTGGATGTTGAGTTAGTTTCGTGTGATGGGAGATGCCAGAATACTAGGTTCCGATCTACGATGTGATGTCCATGGTGCTATTAAGGAGAAAACTTTCTTAATGGTGCACATGCATTATGTGCTCTTAACCCAACTCAAGCAAAAGTAGGGCTACTAATTGAACTGAATCATTCGAATTCAATTAAGATTCGTTCGCTAAAAATTCGAAAAAAGTTCGATTCGAAACCAAGTGAACTGAATTTGAATTTACCTTATGGATTCGATTCCCAAATGAACCGAATCTGAATTAAGGTGAATTCGTTCGATAATAATTCGATTCGATTTGATCTTTATATACATACATATATGCATGTATCCATATATTTATATTCATGTACATAATATATACATACATGTAACAATTCCGCTATGGATCGATTATAATTCTTTCCAAATATTCTTGTGCAAGGAATTATTACATAATTACATATAAAGGTTGGCATGCATTTACTGAATTCATCTGTATGTGAATATATGCAGAATAAAATATATGAATATGTATTAAAAAAGTTACTATGGTAATTTACATTGAAAGATTTAGCATTGCATTATATCGCTATGCATAACATCTGCAAGCATCTAAAGATACTCTCAAACCAACTTACTACAGTGATTAAGTGGTTACTTGTAAACTTATAATCATATGCAGTGTTCACGAAAGCGGCCCGTGCGGCCGCATATGCGGCCGCTTATGCGTATGCGGTGCCCTCAGCGCACCGCTTTCCTGAAACCCCGCATTATGCGCCCTGTGCGCTTATGCGGGCCGCATATGCGGGCTATGCGGCCGAATATGCGGTCTGTGCGGCCGCATACCCATTATTTATTTATTTTTTATTTTTTTAATTTGTGCCATGTTTTGTTGTGTTATTTGTGCCATGTTTTCCTTACTTTTGCATGTATGCCAACCAAGCATTCCACGACCATTTATATCCATCGTCAAAGTAGTTGTACTGTGAGATTGGAGTAAACACGCAAGGAAGAAAAAAAATAATATACTAATAATTTAGGAAACTAATTTAGTCAACTAATAGTTATTATGAATGTAATATATTATATGTAAAGTTCGGTACTTTTGATGGAGGATCAATTATAAATATAACGACATAGATAAATGACATTATATTCAACAATAGAGGCATTTTGTGCGCTAACTTTTTTATTTTGTTGGCTATTGTCAATTATTTTGTGTGCTAACCGTTCTATTGAAGTACTGATATTTGATTGATAGAGATTATTTTGAATTCTATGAATGTTATTTTTCTTAGATCTTCTGTTGGACCACAATTATACATAAATTTAGTTCTGTTGTAGTCACTTTTGTATATATTTATTTATTTTTAAATAAAAATTAGGAAACCGCGTAGAACCGCATATACCCCGCATATGCCCCCGCATACCGCTTAAGCGCTATTCAGTGACCTGTC
Organism: Ottelia alismoides; assembly: GCA_037367405.1. NCBI lineage: Eukaryota > Viridiplantae > Streptophyta > Magnoliopsida > Alismatales > Hydrocharitaceae > Ottelia > Ottelia alismoides. The sequence goes on from JAZKJV010002154.1 coordinate 196,007, forward strand.
CGAACGCATACGCATACCGCTTTCCTGAACCTTGATCATATGTAGGTTCCATTGATATGATTTGTCATGTCCATACTTCACCACTATGATTTTCATACTCCCGCGCTACACCGACGTGACTTGTCAATGCGTGGCGTGTACATGCAACATTAGGCCCCCTTAGTTAGATCAAATCTCTTTCCTCTCCCTTTTATAACTAATTTTAAGTGTTTTGACTTTGAAATATGTTATGAGTCATAGATGTGGGTCTTTCATGCATCGGTTATACAAAACATCTATGTTTCCGTCTTTTCTTCTTATTTTAGCTTAGTAACAGTAACTTAGGTATGGGTTACTTTGTATAAGTACAATAATCAATCTTAGCATGCTATTCAGAATTTTTGAGGCATTAAGAGGATTGCAAAATACTCTGAACCATACACAATTTAATATGCATGTGTATATATATATATGCATATATAATTCTATTAATTAAAGACTAAATATTGAATATAAAAAATAGTAAAAAAATATTAGTAATAAAATCTACGAGAAAGACCAAATGTTTAAGATTGTTATTCTGATTCATCACCTCCATATTTATTTATATGTTCCCACATTCCTTACATTGTATTTTCCATTTCCCTTTTCATTATCTACCAAAGATCCCAGAAACCACGGTAGATTATGGCGGTATTTCTCCTACTACGTGAAAATGATGGCTTTGCTACTTTGGGTTCCTCCTTAACATTTGTCGTGGTTAGAAATTTATCTAGACATCTCTCCTCTGTTTTTTGTTATGATTTTCCTTGCATGGCAATCCATGATGATTATCATTGTGAAGACAATATGTGTCATCGCATGAGTGCTATACAAGTTCTTCCCACCATAATGTTAGTTATTCATTTGTACATCACAAATTTTGCATATTTCATTTTCATGGCTTAGTTTTTCAATATTTGAAGATTCTCACGCTTAATGAAGAGGTTTTATCTTGCTATGTCATTTTTACTATTTCTGTTATTTCAAATAACAATATTAAGGGATTTTTACATCCATAACCCTGAGTAATTTTGCAATAACTTTCACAACCCTGTATAATCGTGAATTACATGAGAAACCCCGAGTAATGGTTAACTCTTACATGATATAACCCTATGTCATGTTCCGTTTGGGATGCCCGTTATGTTTGACGGTTTGCGTTAAAAATTACAAAACTGCCCGCCCCTAATATCCATTCTTATTTGGAAAACAAGGCATCAAAACTCCCCTCTCCCCCGGCCGAGCACCACCTCAGCCTCCCCTGCAGGCCATGCGTCTAGCGCCCCCGCTGCCGAGCTCATCCCTTTCAGACCCTTCGTCAACCTCTGAGCAAGCCCGCTCCCCTATGCCGCCGAGCTCCATCCCCTGCGAACCCCACCCTCTTGGGAGAGCAAGCTCGCTCCATTTGGAAGTCCACCGTCCAAACCCCCCACCCGCGACAACCGACCTGCACCCCCTACGACCGACCAGTGAAGCCCCCCCCCCCCGGGCCCCTGCGACCGACCAGTGAAGCTCGTCGCTCCCCCCCTCCTTCCTTCCCGAACGTCACTGTGAAGCCCCACCCCCTCCCTTCCTTCCCGAACGTGCCCCCCCCCCCACCCGCCCCTCGGGTCCTTGTGCTCGACCGCCCACCCGGGCCCCTGCAACCGACCCAGCCCCCCCTCCGAGGCCCCTGCGACCGACCGCTCCCCCCCCCCCCCCGCCCCTACGACCGACCGTGAAGCCCCCCCCACCCCTCCGGATCCCCCTGCGACCGACTGTGAAGCCCCTCTTCCCCGGTCGACAAACCTGCAACACCCACCCAACCCCCCATCAACCAAACTGCATCCCCCCCAGGCCCCTACGGCTGACCAGTGAAGCCCTCCCCCCCCTCGGTCGACATACCTGGAACCCCCCCGTCAATCGAACTGCATCACCCCCCCTATCGTGCTTCTCAAGCCCCCCCCCCCACCACCACACACACCCACACACCCAGTCCCGTTGCTTCCCTCCACCGCTCCTCTGCACCCACCCGTCGCCATGGCCTTAAATTTCGGCGAATTTCGACCGAAATTCGGTTCGTGGCGATACCGATATCGAAACCATGTATAATATCAGTTTCCAGGATTTCGGCCGAAATTTCGGTCATTTCGGTCCATTTCAGTGGAAATTGTTCACAGATTTCTCGGATTTCGGTGGAATTTCGGTTCATTTCGGTCCATTTCGATTAAAATTGTTCTAGGTCACCATATGTCATGCCTAGGCCACTTGTTGATATTCATAGGTACTATTTGGTCACTAAATGAAATTTATAGGTCACTATTTCAACCACCATTGCAATATAAGCCGCTATTCCAACCACCATTGTAATAAATAAGGCCATTAAGGGTCCTTTTTAAACCCAATAAATATAATGTATATGTTCTCATTCCATCTCACAACTTCACAAGTCACAATTCACAACCTAACTTAAGTCTTGGAGAGCCAAGTTTCCAAATTCCAAGCAACGTTTACCATATTTTTTCATAACACATCTTTTTTAACATACTTCGAGATGCCAAATATGTATTTTTTTCATCTTTGAATGCTAACTTCAGAGTTCAGAATCTTCATAGTTAGAATCTTTATATAATCATCTTGTTATCTTTTCCTAGGCCAACTTGATTGGAACTATTAGGTAGGGCCTTGCATATTAACAAACTTCAGAGTTATTCTTTTCCTTGCATATCTTTTCCGGGATTTCCTAGGCCCTACATATTAATACATTACATTGCCTCATTTAACTCACAAGACACTAGAAGATTGTTCTTTTCTAGGACTCTCTTGTTACTTCTCTCTACTATAAGGAGTATGTGTGTCTGTACGTGTGGTAGGTTGTTAATAACCTTCCAAGTCTTTGACTGTAACTATTTTTCACTCTGGACGGTCATCGATATGATGATCAAAATCATTATTTTAAGGCACTGAACATTATAACATCTTATCATAAGCAAAAAAACTTGTATTTATGTCTCTTTTATTGATTAAACAATATTACAAATCTTAAATTTGAAAAAATGAATTTTCAAGTCATTTTCCCAATTTCCGGCCATTTCACCGAAATTCACCGAAATTCCTTTTCTGGGCCTACCGAAACGAAATCGAAATCCGACATTTGAGGCCTTGCCCGTCGCAACCCTCCACCATCGCCGAGCTGCCATGATGGATGCAAGGGTTGGCTCCAAGGAAAGAGATGGTATACTTATTTTTTTAGATTAAATTTCAGCCGTTAGATCGTTTATTGGTTAGATTAACTCAATCATCTGGTTGAGTTAACATAGTAAGTAACTGAAGGTAATAGGTGTAAGACGGCACACTTATTCAGGGTCCTGAGCGTAATTCACGATTATGCAGGATTATGAATGTTATTGCGAAATTACTCAGGGTTATGGGTGTAAAAATCCCTAATATTAGTTTGTATCAACTTTCTATAAAAAGTTTGATCTTGTCTTGTTGTAACATGCAATGGTAATTATAACTTGTTCAACTTTTCATTATTGGCATTATATCTCTTTGATAGGCTCTTATATTGAATTTACATATTTCTTCATATTAGAAAAAAGAGTAGATTTAGATTTAAAAGACACATAATAATTGTAAAAACTAGGTACTTTTATTCATTGTATTGTATTGGTTTGATATTTTCCTTGATTATATAATTTTTTCAACTTATCTTAGTAATATATATTTAAAAATAAAAATTACATAATAAAATCTTTATATTATATTTTTCTTCATATAATATTATTTTCTTAAGCTCTAAAACATCAACTAACATTTCAAATTCGAAAAAAAATGAATCGAATTTGAATATTCAAAACTCAAAATGAATTGAATCTGAATTTAAGTTAGCAAATTCGTTTAAAATTCAATTCGAGTTCGAATTCGAAAATTTTATGATGAATTGAATCAGAATCCTAGTGGATTCGAAGGTATTCGATTCGATTAGCACCCCTAAACAAAAGAGACTTGCTTGATGGGGTTTTGGTGCAAGAGTGCTGAGCATAGGACAAGCTCCTACTATACGTTTTAACACGAAACCCTATTTTGGAAGATTTAACAACTTTTGTTTGCTTGCATCTAATTATTTTGGATCCATGGATACCCACAGGTAATCCGACATCCAATGGGTATCGGATCTGATGGATAGCCATTTTGATTGGAGCGGGTTGACCCGTTGATCCAATATCATGGATCGGATCGGGTCAACTCCAAATGGAGCGGGTTTTCACCCCACGAACACCCCTATAAATGACAAAAAAGTCAAACATTACAAAATTTGCGATTATAATTTAAATTTTAAATGTCCGGAGTCAAAATACGTATGAAATGAATATACCAGATGACACACACGGATATATCAATTTGACATCTACATATCCATATAGAACGGGACAATTTCATATCGAGATTCGAGGTGTCACTTTGGCACGGACTTCTATTCTACTTCAACATCTCCAATGTTCAAATATAGAATTTCTCTTAATTATCAATTCTATGTTCCTATTTATCTAACTATGATTAAATTGGTGATTTTTTTTGAAATCCTTTTCTTCAAACAAGGAACGTATTAATGTGGTTTGAATGAAAAGAAAGGTAAATCCGTTTAAAACATGGGAAACAGGAGCCCCACCCCACCCAAACATCGTTGCCGAAACATGCATTGTTGTCGATTGCTTGCAGGTCAGATATGGTGACGGATCGGACATAAATCTTAACTGTTTGCGTTGTGCCTAAGACACACCTACCTCTATCTTGATAGAGCCAACTGGCACACCTGGCAATTTTAATATAAATGGAAATGGATATATCTGTACCTATTCTTTAAAGATTTTGTATCAGTATCCATTTTAGAATAAATACGAATATATATCATTTGGAAATCTGCAAAAATATATATCTGTAAATATGTTCATATATATATATAATATTTGATATGATTTTTATGATATAAGGACATTTAGCATAAAGTATTTCTAATATTATATGTAAGCTCGTTAGTATCCGATTTACATATATATTTTTTAAAGATATGGTACCATTATAGATTTCATATCCGTCAATATCAATATCGGCATCTTTAGTCGTATTAAAAACGGATAAGGATATGGTAACCTTTACCTATATTCGTATTCGTCCATTTGCATTCCTAATGAATACCACCTAACTAGACCCTAGGCATCGTCCGGGTTGGAGAAGTTATGAGATGGGTTGACCCATGGTTATCCGCGGACCATTGGATCGGAGCCCTGTATGTCACGTGTCAAATAGGGTTAGATACCCGATCTGATATGATTCTTTGGAAACCAATTGATCTGTGTTCAGAAAGGCGGCCCAGGCGGCCGCATATGCGGCCGCATATGCGTAGGCGGACCCCTACCGCACCGAGTATGCTATACTCGGTCAATATGCGGGTCTGGGGGTATACTCGGCCGAGTAAACCGCATATGCGGCCGCATATGCGGCCGCATATGTAATAGAGGTAACTATTTGCTTCGCCACCATCTTCTCGGACTTCCACATGGGTTGCTCCTCCACCATCTTTTTCTCCTATGCCAAGGTTTGTTGATTGATCTTTTTAGCTCTAATCTCTCTATTTTTTAAATTTAGCATCAACAAATCTCTATTTTTTAGATTCTCCAACCACAGCTCTAACTTCTAAATTATCTCATAACTGCATGAATATCGAATAAATTACATGTGTATCTTAGATCTTTTTAGGATAAAATGAATATAGATGCCAGATTTGCATGGAATTTTTGACTGTACGGAACAAATTACATATATTTAATTTAAATGGTTGATTTTTTAATATTTGACTTTGATTAGACAAATACACGATTTACTAAAATATGAAGGTTCATGGTTGTGTTTACTAACAATGTCACACTTCAAAAAAAAGGTTTCCTTCTAATTTGGACAAGGATATCCACCATTTTTTCTTTCTTCAATCATTTTACAACATTTTTACTCTCTCCAACCGTTAACATTTTTGTCTCTTGAAAATGGATGACCTTTGAAAATGCTTTGGTTGATATCACATTGTACAATAAAGTCTTCACTTCATATTTCTTCCATGCTATATTTTTTAAACATAAATATCTAATGTTTGAAATTATTATTATATTTTTAATTATTTTTAATTAAAATAATAGAAACCGCATAATCCGCATATACTTCCGCATATACTTCCGCCTACCCGCTTACTCGCTCCAAACCGCCTGACCGAACGAATACCGCATACCGACTTTCTGAACCTTGCAATTGATTTAGGGTCGATCCATACAGATCGGGCCGGATAACCGTGAAATATGTGAACCATGCAAGCCCTACTACTATTGGAGGGCGAAAAGTGGAAAACTAATTGAAGCGACGGCCACTCCAATGAGCAGGTGCATGCACACCCTATCATCAAAGGAAGTCTGAAAAGAGAAACATTGGGTAGATGAAAAGAGAAGGGATGGGTAGATCAGGAAGGGTTTTATATTTCAGCAAAATATTGTAATTTAAATTTTGACAGCCGGGGCATATCAAAACCTTCTCTATAGGTTTCTCATATTTCGACTGAAATGTGCCGAAATATTGGTGATATTTAGACATATTGAACCATGCCAATCGAAATTGATGGTTTTCCATACAAATTTTCTTGGATATCGACCGATATGGGTGATATTTTGCCGATATCTACGTATATCAATGATATTATCCATGTGAGCTTGATTTCACTATTTGTTTAAGCAAAATATCCTATTTTTATATTTTATACATTAATAATTAAAATATAATATTAATTATTAACAATTTAATGTGTTATATGATCATATATGCATGTCCTTGAGCGGCGACGGTCGATTTCACCATATAAAAAATCATTTCGGGATGAAGCATTGCCTCATGCAACCCTCCTAAGGGATATATCTGTACCTATTTTAATATAACTGGCACACCTAGCAATTTTAATATAAATGGAAATGGATATATCTGTACCTATTTTATAAAGACTTTGACATTCGTATCAGTATCCATTTTAGAATAAATACGAATATATATATCATTGGATATCTGCAAAAATATATATCCCTGTAAATATGTTCATATATATAATATTTGATATGATTTTTATGATATAATGACATTTAGCATAAAGTATTTCTAATATTATATGTATGCTCATCAGTATCCGATTTACATATCTATTTTGTAAAGATATGGTACCATTATAGATTTCATAACCATCAATATCAGTATCGGCATCTCTAGTCGTATTAAAAACTAATAAGGATATGGTAACCTATACACATATTTGTATTCGTCCATTTGCATTCCTAATGAATACCACTTAAGCAGACCCATAGGCATTGTCCTGATTGGAAGAGTTATGAGATGGGTTGACCCATGGTTATCCGCGGACCATTGGATCGGAGCCCCGTATGTCACGGGTAAAATAGGGTTGGATACCCGATCCGATATGATTCTTTGGAAATCAATTGATTTAGGGTTGATCCATACGGATCGGGTCGATAACCGTGAAATCTGTGAACCATGCGCGGCCCTACTACTATTGGAGGGCGAAAAGTGAAAACTAATTGAAGTGAAGGCCACTCCAATGAGCAGGGTGCATGCACACCCTATCATCAAAGGAAGTCTGAAAAGAGAAACATTAGGTAGATGAAAAGAGAAGGGCTGGTAGATCAAGAAGGGTTTTATATTCCAGCAAAATATTGTCGAAATTTCAATTTTGACAGCCGGGGCATATCAAAACCCTCTCTATAGGTTTCGCATATTTCGACCGAAATGTGCCGAAATATTGGTGATATTTAGACATATTGAACTATGCCAATCGAAATTGATGATTTTCCGTACAAAATTTCTTGGATATCGACCGATATGGGTGATATTTTGCCGATATCTACGTATATTGATGATATTATCCATGTAAGCTTGATTTCACTATTTGTTTAAGCAAAATATCCTATTTTTTATATTTTATACATTAATAATTATGATATCTTAAGTATAATATTAATTATTAACAATTTAATGTCTTATATGATCATATATGCATGTCCTTGAGCGGCGACAATCGATTTCACCATATAAAAAATTCATTTCGGGATGAAGCATTGCCTCATGCAACCCTCCTAAGGGAGGAGCCCCCCCTCCCCCCAAGGCTCGCTCATCGAGCAACAAGATCATGTGTCGGTAGAGTATGGTGCGACAGAGGGGTGCATATAACAGTTCTTCGACTGGGTTTAGCAAATCCGGTGGTTAGGATTCAAAGCATATCAGTATGTGTGTGTGTGTGTGTATATATATATTAGTCTCCAAGCAATGGAGATGATAATAAGCTTTGCATTGTATAGGGATGACAATGAGTTAGGATTCAAAACAAATCATGCAAAGAATATTGCAAGTTCACATGCTTATAAAATATATGGTGAATATATTAGGAAATATCTAAATTTATGATTTTATAAATATATTAGGAATTTTTAATTGTATTTTATGTATATTTTCATATATATATATATTGAGGCTTACTCTGATCACTGTGGTTGTTGAAATTATCTCATTAATCATTATATTTATTTTCCTAAATGTATATAGGTATGTTTATAACAAGGGTTAAATGGGGTTGTCCCCTGGGGGAGCTAACTTGGCTCCCCCCACGCCATTTCGCCCGCTTTTTTTGTTTTTTTTGAAATTTTCTTCGTGAATATTCATTACTATATCCCTATATTATGCTATTAAAATTTCGTGCGAAACAGAGACTCGTACGGCCTCCATCCATACAGTCATTTTTTAACGGTAACAGAATTGCTAAAAACGGCCCTTCTGGATGAAGGCTGTAGGAGTCTCTGTTTCGCGTGAAATTTGAATGACATAATATAGGGATATATTGATGAAAATCCACGGAAGAAATTTCGAAAAAAAAGAGGGTGAAATGGTGCGGGGGGAGCCAAGTTAGCTCCTCCCATGCGGGCAGCCCCATTTTACCCTTATAACATATATGAAGACATTATCTTATTAATTATTATCTACATTTTAGAATCAAATATCTCGTATATGAACAAAAGATGTGTTCTAAGTGTGGTTAACTTAGCTATTTTATTTTCATTTTCAATATCTATCGGTCAGCAATCAGCATTAATAACGATATATTCGATATGATCGATATGTGCGATATAAGAGTCATAGATGATCAATATGTGTGGTATAAGTGTATATTTGTAAGTTATTTACTGTTTTAAGAACTTGAATGAGCTTTGTTTTCTCAATATCTATTAGTCAGCAATCAGCATTAGCAATGATATGATCGACATGACCTATAATGACTGATACGTGCGACATAAAGGGTATAAATGAGTAATGTGTGTGATATGAATGTGTATTTATAAATTATTTAGTGTTCTAATAACCTAATTGATCTTAATTAGCGAAAAAAATGGCAAAAATGACTTTTTGAGCCATTTTGAGATTTCAACCAAAATCGTCAAATATCATCGAAATTTCCATTTCCAAGGAGACCAAAACGAAATCGAAATCTCGATTTCGAACCTTGATATGAAGGCTCTTTAGAGGGAAACGCCATTTGTTGAAGAGCGATGGGATCTTCTTTCAAGTGAGATGCAATCCATTCAAGGGTTATCTCGGTGTGCTCAAGACTTAGAAGAATATAATGCAAGGTTGTTATGACATGTAGGTGGAGTTGCTTGCCGTCGTCTAACTCTGCGAGACGGAACTCGAGGCTTTCGCTCATATAACGTTATCTCAAGATTTCAAGGTTACTCTTTGGTTTGGATACATTTTATCCATTTCATCGATGCTCACACCAACAGGGGATGAGGGGTTTCATATAAGTTTTCTAGGGATGTTGGTTAAGGGGGCAGTTTGTTTGACACACACATGCTATGCTAAATAGTTATCCTCTTCTTTAAAGTAGGGAAATTATAATTTTCGATCATTGATTGTCATCGTGGAACTAGTGATTGAGGCATGGGTATAGCAATCTGTCAGCGAAGAGGAAGGAGAGGTGTTGGATGAATTGAGATGATGCCATGCCAAGGACTCAATAGGAATGGCATGTTCAAGATGATGATGTGTCAAATAATGTGAGGGAGATTGGTGCTGAAAAATCTAGGAATTGTTGCGTGGAAATCAAATTTCCTAAAGGTCGGTGTTCATGTCATAATATCAACATGGCATGGGTATGGACGACTCTACCAATGGAGATAGAGAAGGTTTTAGATAACGTAATATGTCCCATACCGAGGACTTGCTATGGCAAGCAAATTCCAAAATAAAGGTGTTGTCAACAATAGTAGCAAGGCTAAAGCCAACAAATTTGGGAAGTGTACTGAAACCATATCTCCAACCAGGCAGCCAATCAACAACACATTTCGAGACATCGTGTCCTTCCAAATTGGAATGCCTTCCTTAATTGGGGCCTTCATGTGGGCCAAACATTTGCCACTTCATTCTACACATGGGGGAATTTTCCATCAATTCAAATAGATATTTGAGCGAAGATGGACAAGTTGCATCTGAAACCATGTACTCGATTGTTTATGTCGGCTATCTACAAGAAAGTTATTACATTGAATAAGAGGGGTCCAGGAGATCTCGAGAAATATATGTAAGTACCCAACGCAACAATCATTAGATAAGATCTTATTACAAGAGACAAAGGTGGAATGTTGCGATTAGAAGATGTGGAATAGTTTAGATAGGAACAAAAGAACAGAGTTCCTCGCAATTGATTCAGCTCAAGACCTAGAGGTAATCATAAATTAATGGGGAACATGCTTACATATGTCAATGGGATTTAAAAGAAAGGTGGAATACCATCGGTAAGTGTTCACCTAAAAACTCCATTTATTAACACATTAGTAATTACAAGTAGCTCGATCAAGATATAAAAAACATGGATATGTCATTACTTTTTCAGCATAAAAATCCCATCTCCTTTAAGACCAAAGCGTTCTTACAAAGTCAAATGGCCCGTCACACAGCAAATGACCGAATCCAGCAATCTGATCTGCTCTAGGAATGATTTGACACGTCCCTAGAACTCTTCCAGGATAGCTCATGACCAAAAACATCCATCCAACCCACATCGACACCCTTCCAAACCCCTTTAATGTCAAAATATCAGCACCCTCCGTGTCCAAACGAATGGGCAGGGACACATTAGAGACCAAGATAAAAGATGACCTCGAGGCCCGCGTCATTAGCCCTTCCTATGAAAAAACTATACAAAATCTTCACTTTTGAAGACGCAAAAACCTTCGAAATCAGCATGCAATCTATGACAATGACCACGTCACCATGCTCCAACCAGACAACACCTCCTAGGTCACCTCATAGGTCTTCTTCACCAAGAAATGTTAATATCGAATACAGTGGTAATCGCTCCTTCGGGAGATTCAATGCAGAAAGTGGCATCTATATGCCATCATCATAACCCAAAAGGGGACACCATCAATTAAAACTGATATTAAATTATTTGTCACAAGAACAGACCTAGAAAATTTTGTCTAAAGGTCCTCATCTCAGTCCAATCTTCCTATTGAAATAAAATAACTCTTCCCATCCCACCATCTACAAGCACAAATTGTCACCTCTTGCACAATGTAGGAAATATCAATATCGACACCGTATCGGTCCATCCGGAAAAGGATCTATCAGGATATATCGTCGATATATCGACGATATCAGTGGAAATGTCGAAAATGGCTCAAACAGCTATTTTTCCTGTTTTTTTTCCAGAAATTAAGATCGTCCAAGATAATAAAACAACAAAAAACCTACAAACATACACTTATATCACACATATCGGTCATTTATACCCCATATCGCACATATCGGTCATATCGAACGTATCGTTGTTAATGCCGATTCTTGACTTATGGATATGGGAAATGAATTTCATTCAAGTTCTTAGAACATTAAATAGCTTAGAAATATACACTTAGATGACACATACAGATCATCTATGATCCTTTATATAGCAAATTATTGATCATATTCGGCACATAGTAAATGGTATTGAGGTGAGACATTTGATTCCAAAAATGTAGACTAATGAGGTTGTTTCTTTGGTATAAAGATTTATCTATTGACAAAAATAAATGAAAAAAATGTAAATTTAGCAATATTGTAATAGAGATTACCTAGAACCAAGAGCTCCGTGGAGGATCTGAATCGGTCCCTCTACCATGTTGTTTCTCATAGCAGATCGCGGCCTCAATGAACTCGTGGTAGTTTTCACATGTCATGTATGAGTACATGGCCTTGTAATCCATGACATACTGCTGGTATTGATGGTCATTGATCCCTATGAGTATCTTGAGACAAGGATAAGCAGCACTAGATCTGGTTTGAGATCCTCGAGATGACGACGACAGAGTAGGAGAACTCTATGGATGAGGAGGCACGAGGGTGTACTCAGGAAGAAAACCAAAACTGTCACCACCAAAAAAAGCTACCGTGTCTCTGCTCGGGTTGGCTACCTTGGTTAGTTCTCATCGGTGTAGCTGATATATCATCTATACTCGTTGTACCCATATGATGGAGGTGTATACGTCTGAGGAGGAGGAGGTCATGGAAGAGGAGCACGAAAGAATTTCGGGAAGATATCAAATGATCTCTGATTGTGTGATGATCCATATCCATACAGGGGACTTGGTATTCCTCCACGATATGGGTTGTCTACGTCCATGCAGCTCGATGAACCTACAGATTGATATCAAATCGTCTATATAGATGTTTGTAGGACGATGGTCATGTCCATATGCATCGTAATCCATAGGTCATGGACTCGAACTTGGGACAAACTGTCCATGTGTGTTTCCATACCGCTCTATGCATTCTCACCCTGCCTCGAATCTTGTATCATCATATGGTCCATGACCACCCCCTGCTGACGATGACCTCCTTGAATATGTCTCCCCATCACCAGATTCACCATGACCGCCAACAGCATCACCATCATCACTTCCATTGTAATCCTTTGATTTGGATTTGGATTTGGACTTCGAACCAGCGGAGTCCATTCATTTTGCCTTGTGTTTTTGGTGAGTGGTGTTACTAGTGCGCCTCCAGAACTACTCCCATTGCCACTAGCACCATGGAAGTCGTCACGTGCACCACTGAAATCCCTCCTCTCAAACTCGCTCCTCATAGACTCTTTTGTCGCCCTCCTGTATGCCCTCCTTTCCACTGCGGTCTGAATGTCGGCGGGGTAGACAAAGTCATCGTCGTCTGAATCGAAGAGGACATTGAACATGAATTCTTTAAACAGTTCATCCCTTCTGGACCTCTCCATATCCTTGTCCTTCTTCCCCTCCAAGTTGACCTTCACCAACTCCCTCGCATCTCTTGGACAATGAGTGTACTTGATAACATTCTTGTTGTTGCCAACGAAATGGTGCGTCAGTCCCGTAATCCCCCTCCTCCCAACTTCTTCCAACAGAAGTTGCATTGTGGTTTCGATTTGTTGCCATCTAAAGCGGTGGCATACCTACAACCAATCTCTCCACAGTCTAACCGATGACCAGAACCATCAGATTCCAAACCAAGGTGTAAACCCATGATGTTGATTACTAAAGCCTGAAATTTGTAAATAAATTACACAACAAACATTCATGACACATATGAAGAGAATAATCAATTATTTGCAAATTATTTTTAAGTTTAATTTTCAAATTTAATAATTACTAATTTTTAATTAACATAAATCACCATAGAATCTTGCTTTCTTTGTCTAGAATATGATATCAGATTTTATTCTTTCATAACTTAACTTAATTCCAAAAAATAACTCAAAAATCTCATATCAATTACCCAAATATCTCACTAAATTATAGACCTAATTTTTAATTCACAATTTAATTAATTACTGATTTTTAGTAATATAAATTGTCATAGAATCTTGTTTTCTATGTCTAGAACATGAGATCTGGCTTTATTCTTTCACAACTTAACTTAATTTCACAACATAACTCAAAAACCACAAATTAGTTCCCCAAATAACTCACGATATTATAGATCTAATTTTTAGTTCACGGATTTAATTGATTATTAATTTTTAATTAACATAAAGCACCATAAAACCTTATTTTCTGTCTAAAACATGATATCCAATTTTATTCTTCCACAACGTAACTTCATTTCACAACATAACTCAAAAACCCCTAATTAGTTCCCCAAACAACTCACTAAATACTTCAAATCTTACTAAAAAATAAGAATATGCATTACCTAACAACTACGAACAAAAGCCCAAACAAATTTCACAATTTCAACAAAGAAATCGGAGTAGATCTAGATGTTACCTCAAGGAAGGAATGAAAACCTTTGGAGAAGAGTTTGGATGAAGAAAAGGTCGAAATGGGAGATCTGGACCGAAATTAGGCGATATGGGATCGATATCGGTGGAATTCCACGTTGGCAGATTCTTCATATCGACGATATGTTGACGATACACGATATATCACCAATATATCTGCAAAATATCGAAGATATCGGTAAAAAGATATATATATATATCCTGATATCAATATCCCCTCCCAACCGATACTGATATATTGGCGATATATCGTTGATATATCGCAATATGGGCTATTATGCTCCTGCATCACCAAAAAGATGCCCTCCGAAAAATTGATGGTGGCCTCACCTTAGCGCACTATGAATGTCTTGCACCCACCAACAATGAATGCCATCCTTCTCTCGTCAGAGTCTCACCACCAGCTTTAATTGCACTTCTTTAATCATATCTAACAACTTAAGAGGACCCTCAAATCTCCAAAGGTCCAAAGACCGAGTCCCACACCACAAACGACATCCCCTATCATCCGGCCCAAAACTGGTCGAGAAAAATCTTCGCATCAACATCTTCGGTTGCATCAAAACATTAATCGACATCTGAATAAGGATGGGAGAAATATTGAGATTGCTACAAACATCGAGTAGAGCAACATCAGATGGTCGCCCCTTGACAAACATTTGGACTTCCAATCACTTGTTTGTGCTCTAAACTCTCCACTGGTGAAATACGATCCTCAATATGAAGCTTTCATGTTGTAAAGGGCACATTGAAACACTAAACTAACAATAATTGCATACGTGTGACCAAAATCACCAAACACTACATGGCCTTATCCTCACTCGACGCAAAAGGGACGAAGGGCAATTTAGTGAAACGACTTTGCATACCCAAACAATCACCGGATATCTCAATCAACGCCCAATGCCCATAGGTCTCATGGAACCCATCCTCCATGAAGAACAAAATATCCTATGCATGTTGCAAAAATAGTAATAGTGCATCTACTGGAAGCATGACCTTTGTCATCGTTGTAAAAGTTAACCGACTAGGCCGACTAGTCGAGTCAGGGGGTAGCCGACTCGACTAGGCCTAGTCGACCACTAGTCGGTCTGCGACTGACTTTTACATAAAAACTTTATTTATTTATTTATTTTGCTTTTTTAAAAGCAAACGTATTTTAATATGCTTAATGTTATATTTAAAGTCAATTACTTCTTTTGTTTCATTATGATAATATAGAAAATGTACAGATCTATGCAAATATATAAGAATATATGTATCAAAATTATTTATATATTTAAAATAATTAAAAAATCAAAACTGACAAATGAGCGACTAAATCCGGTTAGTCGCTTGACTGCCAATTAATTCTTAGTCAATGACCTCACCGACTGAGTATCGTCTATCGATTTCTGCAACCTTGACCTTTATAGAAGACCCCTCGACTACCAAACCAATAACGATGGCCAGAGCACGTCACGGTGATGAATATAAGTGGTAAGAGGGGACAATCCTAATGATGCTTTGTTGCCGTCGAAAGAAACCACTCTAAGGTTGTCCATTATTAGCGCTTAAAACAAAGAAGCAGCACATCTCTTCATCCAAGCAACCTTGATATTGAAAAAATCCCATTTGTGCATCAATCTTCAGACGAAATTACAATATTTTTAGCCATAAGCATTAGAAAGTCAACCTTTAACGAAAACCCGACCACCTTTCTGCACATCAATTTGTTAGAATATTCGAGACCATGACAAAAGAATTAGCAATTGCCCTACCATGCATGTGGGACACCTAAAAAGGGTTCATCAACTACAAACCCACTTAAGTCTATCTGTCATTAATTAAGAAATAACAATATAAATCGTATTCAATGTCGCAATATGCATGAAGTCACCAACACCTTTAGTGGCATCTTTCTTCACATACAACAGCTCAAATGCAACTAAAAAACTATAAATTCTTGAACATGTAGATGACTTCCTCCATGTGAACTTGTGTTTTCCAGCATCCATAAGGACCACAACCTCAAACTATAACACCCCGACAAAGTCGAAAATTGATCGAATCGAGATAATCGGTCTCCTTCATCCTCAACTTTGTCTAAGCAAGAAGACATATAGTTAAAATCACTCTCAACTAGCAAAAATATGTTATAAAAGCAAACCATTGCCTATCTAAGCTCCACTCACAAGTGTCCACGTTCAGATGTTATTGTTGACCCATACTCCAACATTACCCTCAGTTGAAACCCATCTCATCTGCACTCATGAGCACCACAACCACCACCCTGAGGTTGATCAAAGATTTCTCCTAAAAAGTACTCATTCATACTAATGATGATGCCCCCAAATCTCCCCATGGCATCCACCGAAATAAAATTAGCCAACTTCTATGTTCCCATTTTTCCAAACCATATCATTGCATCATTTTACTTTAGTCTTTCGCAACATTACCACATTCGACACCTACACGGAGGGTTAGCCGACAGCCAAACATTAACCTATCTTCTAGGTCACAAAGACCTATTGCATTCTGAATCGAAGTCTTCAAGTGGAAACATTAAAACCCACTGCTGAAAAAGCACAAATCACTGTTGCCAAGGCATTTACCACGTATAACCTCCCAAACACTGTCTCTCTGTCCTCTCTCCTTAGCAGACAAGGGGGTGAAATAAATCCACCTCTACCCTTTTGCAACCACCATGCCAAAAGCACACATAGTTGCAACAATCTGAGGAGGAGATATTGATTTCTCCCCCTTTAAAATACTCATGTGTACTACATTGTTTTACATCGTAGACAAAAGCGAGGCACATTACAACCCTAAACACTCGACATCGACATACCTCTGCCTTTCATCCATGCAATCTTGGGTTGGCGCCTCCCAAATAAAAATACGGGCAAACAACGGAGCCCAATCCTCACCATAGGGTTGCAATAGACAAAGTGCCCTCTGCCATGCCAAACACCACTGATAGTTCATCAGAGATGCCCATTACAACCCTCTGGTCATGTACATCATTGCCACCAACCAACAGAGCCCATCCAAAAAACCTGGACCCAGAGAATTCAATGAACAAAGGCTAGCCTAATATGGTACATCATACATGGAGACCACCAAATAAACCAACTTAAACCAAACCTCCTGGTATGACAAGCCAACCATCCAATTGACCCTACAACTGTCAAGCCTTGAGAGGCAAAGGTTTTTCTACTAACAAACCCACATATACACGCATTACATCAACATAAAAGATGTGTACAATGAGGCACTAGATTGTGATGGATATAGCTTTTTACATCCAAGATGGAGGGGGGTCTGCGGAGAAGGGCGGTGAGGACTCGGCTGAGGAAGGCTGGGTTGAGGTCCGTGGAAGGAGGGGCGGTCGCCGCAAAGCAGAGGTGCGTGAGAATCGTCGTCAGCCATTCGCCAACCCTTTCGGGAGATGATGCTACCGCTGTGGTTCCTTGGAGCACTGGGCTCGGTAGTGACAGGAGCCTATCCGATGCTTCTGGTGCCATCGCTTCTCTCACAGGAGCAGTTCATGCCCGCCGATACGGAGGAACACACAGGGTGCGTGCTGGCGGGGCTCGTGTCTGTTGGTGGGAGAGGGAGGCGGATCGGAAGCGTTGTTTCGGGGCACATCAGATGTGGGTATGGTCTCGTCGGCGCAGTTCAGGGGAGATGTCGTGCAGTTGCCCTATGGCGGGTGCTGGCGAGGGGGCGTATTGAGGTGGAGGCCAGAGAGTTGCTGCGGTGGACAAAGAAGGGTTGGTCGATGCTGCGATGGCGCATGCCGAGGGTTACTGATGGCTTATTGCAGCCAAAACCTCTGGACCTAGTTTGTGTGAAGGGGATCCCGCTAGTCACGAGGGGATTGTCGAAACTCCGAGAGTTGTTGGGCGGTATGGTGGAGGTTTTTGTCGTTGAAACCTCGAGGTGTCGCCCGGGGGAGCCGCGAGATCCTGTCCTCAAAGTGAGGGGCCTTGGCCCGGAGATGCTGGGCTGGAGGAGAATCAGTAACGTAGGGAAGATCGCACAACTTGAACTCGCCATGGTGGAATAGGCGCCTCGGGGACGTGAACTGGAGCATCATCAGGACGAGAAGACGGAGGGGGTGCCATCGGAAGCGGCCGGCAATGCTCTCGACCAGACCCATCAACGCTCGGGAGGCGGAGCGGCGCAATCTTCGGGGACGACTCCTCAACTTCCACAAGGAATTCGATTCGGCGCATTCACTGCGGAGTGGCCCATTCAATCCCCAAATTTAGAGGCGATTCATATTCCTTGCATTCCATCAGTAACGGCTGGAGGGGATTCGTCCGCCGATGACATGGCTCTGGGAGCACTTGGACGTCTTGAACTTTAAGTTCGCCTGGCTAAGCGGACTCTGTGCCGGTTCGGACACCCGACTCAGATGGTCGATCCGACTTGGGGTTCACCTCAGGGATCTGGAACCGAAACCCGACAGGCTCTGGTAGCACCTGGAGGGCCCATTCGGACAAGAGGCAGCCTCTGGTTATCGCGTACCTCGGTTCTGGATCGAAGACCCGAACCATGAGTCCGTTGGATCGGGACCTGAATGAGGCATCCGCTCAGGGAAGTAAGGGGAAGGCAGAGATTGTTAGGGGGGAGGGGATGCAGGAGGGGGTTGTGGTGCTATCGGGACCTTGCTAGGCACCAACTAAGGATGTCTCGTTGCAGGTAGACGACAGAGAGGAGTGTCGCCCAGAGGTAGAAGTACCTAGTGGGGAGACTGGGCTTCCGGGCTTGGAGGAAGGAGGTTCTAGGTTCAATACGTGTTACGCTAGAAAGGAGATCCTCAGGGTGAAGAGGAAAGAGGAGAGCGGCGTTGCTCGTGTCGACGGAGCGTGAGGAGAACTTGCAAGAGTCATCGTCTGTTGCCGCGGCCTTGCCGGTCCTTCAAAATCGTTTCCATGTTTTGGATAGGGCAGTGGACGAACGTATGGGACTGATCCCGCCTACGAAGTCGACGCAGGTTGTATATCAATGAAGATCCCTTTTGGGAACGTCAGGGGTTGAGTCGTCCCGAAAAGCGAATGGGAGTAAGGAACCTTATTTCGGAGGCTAAAGCAAGATGTGTTTCTCCTTCAATAAACAAAGTTATCTAGTGGAGCGGACGCAGCAAGAAGGGGGTTGGACGGAGGAGGTCGGTTTGCACTCATGGAGCTGGAGGCACAAGGCGCTTCGGGCAAAATGATGTCCAGTTAGACGAAGGATACTTTTGATCTTCTGGAGGAGTCGAAGTCTCTGTTTTGCTTATCTGCATTGCTTAAGCGGCGGGTGGATGGACTCAACATACTCGTCACGAACGTTTATGGCCCAAATGGCAACAAGAGGGGTACTTTGGCGAAAGAGCTTAAGCAGTTGGGTAATGCGAATACGGCAGGGATATGGATCATTGGGGGTGACCTTAAAGTTACGTTGCATCCGGATGATCGACCGCGACGAGGTGGTGGCGGGGACCCTAGCTTT
Source organism: Ottelia alismoides (assembly GCA_037367405.1). NCBI lineage: Eukaryota > Viridiplantae > Streptophyta > Magnoliopsida > Alismatales > Hydrocharitaceae > Ottelia > Ottelia alismoides. Next base: position 215,877 of record JAZKJV010002154.1, read on the forward strand.
GAGAAGTTCCAAAGGGTGGCTCACAGTTTGGGGTTGTCGATTATTAATGCCGCTAGCCGTGCTTTTACCTGACGTGACACGAGATCACGATCCAAACCAGACAGATTTCTACTTTCACCTGATGGAACAGAGATATTCCCCCTATCGTGAACGTGTATACTTCCGCAGGCCCATTTGGACCACACACTGATTATTTAGTCGTCCGGAGAGGAGGGGAGAAGCAGGCTTTTCTTTCGCTTTGAGCGAAGCTGGGTATTAGAGGAGGGCTTCAAAGATTGTGGCAGAGCAGTGGAGGGGTTGGGTACCGGAGGGCTCGGCGGTCTCGGACTCTCGAGATTGGCGGTAGAACTCTTGTTGTTGAGGTCCTTCCTTACCACATTCGGGAGGGCGGTGAAGGCGAGGAGGGCGAAGGCCCAAGCCAAGTTGCTAGGCTGGACGGCTTAGATGATGACAGGAGGCTAGATCAAGAGGAATTCACGGAGAGGCAGGGCCTTCTAGAAGAGTTACTTTTGGAGGACGGCGAAGAAGAGGTGGGGTGGCAGCAAAGATCCAGATAGAAGTGGCTAAAAGAAGGGGACGCCAACACGAGATTTTTCCATTCTATGGCCTCAGGACGGCGAAAAAGAAACTACATACATGAGACTGAGTTTCGGGGGAGGCGGCGATTAGGAGTGCCTCGCAGGGGTACTTCGTAGAGGAGACACAGAGGAAAAGAGGGAGTGGTTGGGGATGGTTGGGGAGAGGGGTGGAAACTTCGTCTGACGTACAAGCGGAGAGTTTACCGGTATCTTTTTCGAAGGAGGCGAAGAGAGCGGTTGGGGACTTGAATGCAGATGGTGCTCCTGGTCCAGACGGCTTCCTGATGTTGTTCTACCGCGAGTTCTGGGAACTATTGAAGGAGGAGGTGTTGGAGGTGCTTAGTGAATTCGATGAAGGGTAACAAAGGATTCGAGAAGATCAACTAAGCGTTGTTGTTTCTACTGCCCAAGAAAGACACTCATGTAAGAATGGAGGATTTCAAGCATGTTGCACTTTCCAACACAATCTATCTTATAGTGGTTAAGATCCTGGCGAACTGACTTAAGGGGCTTCTGGACTCGGTGGTGCTTCAGGGTCAGTCAGCGTTCATACCGAAGAGACAGATGGCAGACGGCTTAGTGATGTCTTCGAAGATTTGTCTTGATTGGAAGCAGTCAAAGATGAGAGGAGCCCTATGGAAGATAGACTACGCAAAGGCTTATGATTGTGTCGACTGGAGGTTCATGTGGGTGTCTTTATAGAGGAGAGGTTTCCCCGATGCTTAGGTGGACTGGATGAAGAGGTGAGTCACTACCTCCTCCTACTCTATCCTGGTGAACGGTAAACCAGAGTGGGGATTCTTCCAGTCGTAGCCGGGAGTGAGACAGGGGTGTCTGTTGGCTCCAATGTTGTTTGTTCTTGTAGCATATGCTTTGGGGGTACTCTTCAGACAGGCCATAGAGGCGGGGTGGTGTGAAGGGTTCCATAAGGAGAACATCATTGTCCCACTTTTATAGTATGCAGACGATACAGTTCTTTTGCTTGGTGGCACATAGGTTCAGAATGCTAATGCGGTCCAGTTGGTTGAAATTTTCGGCTATCTTTCAGGCCTTGGGATAAACAAGCACAAGTCAACGGTCGTTACTTTTGGGATGAATGAAACGGAACATTCCAACGTGACGGGGTTAACCGATTGCCCACTAGAAAACCTTCTCATATGCTACTTGGGGTTGTCGTTGATAGCAAGGAAACTGAAGAAGACAGATTGGGATGCTGTGGTGCAGAGGATGGAGCAAAGGTTGGTAGGGTGGAAGGCGGTCCAGAGGGGAAAAGTTGGTTCTGTTGAAGCACGTGCTTTCAGCCATACATATCTTCTTCTACTCTACTAGATTGATGCCCGTGGGGGATAGGAAGAAGATTGAGACTTTGATGAGGAGATTCCTCTAGTTAGACGGGAAGCAGCAGGGGCCCAGGATGCACCTGGTCAGTTGGGAGGAGGTTACGAGAGGGCGCAACGACGGAGGACTTGGGGTACGCGTGTATGAACAAAGCGTTCATCGCCAAATGGGTGACTCGCATATGGGGTCCGTCGACCTCGCTAGTTCTAGACTTGTGAGGAAGATATATGGGTTAAGGTGAACTTGTGGCTAGAAGAACTCTCTTTGAATCGTCGCTATCGGCCAGTATCCGTGAGGTCTTGCCGTTGATAGCGCCTAGGCTACGGCCTAAGGTGGGTGATGGCCACCTTTTCAGATTATGGTGCGATGACTGGACTGGGGAGGGGACGCTGGAGGGTAGATTTTCGAGGTTGTTTACTTTAGTAGCATCGAAGGAGAGTCCGCTTTCGCATATAGCGGGCGGGCATGTGGTCGCCGATGTTTCTGATAGACCTCTCGGACCAACGCATGGAGGACTATCTTAGGTTGCAGGCAGAGATCCCATCGCCTGGGGACTTTTTGTTGGACGGCGATCATTTTGAGTGGGAGGGAACAATGTTCGCAGTGAAGAAAGCTCACAAGGAGTTGAGATGGAAGGCAGAAGAGCAGGATGTGGACTTGTGCCAGGACATGAAAGTAGTTTGGGCATCGAAGATTCCGTGCAGAGTCAAGATATTTCTATGGTAATTGAGAAGAGGCTGCTTATGTGATAAAGCAAGGAGGGGGAGATTGTTAGGGTTGGCTGACACATATTGCGACAGGTGCGAGGAGATGGAGGAGGACTCCGAACACTTGTTCTTCAAGTGCTCAGCGTCTAAACGGGTCTGGAGGGCGGTTGAGTTACCTTGGGTCGCGAGCGAAGGGGCAGCGGAGTTTTGGATGTCAATTCGAGCGACATGCATCAACTTAACTGAAGATTGCTCAAAGAAGTTTGATGTTCTATGGGCCATTTGGGATGGACGAAACGATTCGGTCTTCAACAACCAGAGGTTTTACTATAAGAATGTAGCTTCTCACTGTAATGCGCTTTATAATTTCTGGGTCCCACGGTAATGTACTCTAAACTCTTTTTAATGAAACATTTTTTGCGGTGACTCCCACAATGGGAGAGCACACTCTTTACAATCAAAAAAAGTTGTTTACGTCCAGAAAAGTTGACAAGCTATGTTGTGGCCAACATGACCTTGAAGAAAAAATACATCTAAGAATGACTATGACCAACATAAGCTTAAAAAAAGAAGTGTAATGACAAAGGAAAACCTTCAAATCATGAAAACGGAATAGATCTTGTATTTGGATATGAATGAACAAATTCGTACACCACGTCTCTCTCTTTTCCAAAGTACTTGAAACCAATCGAGTCCTACCTTTTCTTAAAATCCACCATCTCTTCCTTAATCCATCCACCATAGAGTGTAGCTCGCTTGTCCTTCTCACCTTCAAGCGGTTCCACTTTACTTATCTTCATCACCATCCAATCATCACTAACCTATAAGTCTATGATATTCTTTTCTCGTTGTGTTATTCGGATAATGAATGTCGAATTTACATCTTCCGCATATGCATCACCTCCACATTAAAGAATAAAGTATTATCGTCCATTCTGAACTCCACAACCATCTCCTTATTCTTCTTAAGGGAGGAGAAACTTCACATCCATTCTCCTACCTTCTTAGGTGAGTCTTTATCTAATTTTGTATAGCATTCAACTTGATACATGAAAAATCCAAGCTTGTTTTGCATCTTAAAAAGACGTTTATCTTGGAAGGTCCAAAAACAGACCAAGCTCGAGTGTTCAGATGATCCCCACAATGGATCCTTCTTGATTACTTCAAGCCTCTCCAATCATGGCTCTCAATCTCTCTCAACTGCATAAGCTTGTAAAAATCAGCCGACCAAGCCGACTAGTTAGTCTAATTAGATGATGCCCAAGATGAACACCGTTTGGGATGGATCTATAATATAGCCAAGCATCTCGTGAAGTTTGTTGACCAAAATATACAACATTAGGCAAAACAATCGGACGTAAATCCTCCACACCTAACAACATCCTTCTTAGGTAGAAGGAATAGAACAGAGCGGTTAAGTCACCAATTGCTTGGCATAGTTCCTCCCTGCCTCCAACATCTCATGTCCTACCAAGACCCAAAGCTCTCGAAAGAAGAAAAACAAAGAATAAATCTGGTGCATGGTATCCATCCACATTCAAATCAACCACCGCCCACTTGACCTAAGACAGCAAAAAAGGTCCCATCGGCTCCTCAGATTGTAAGTCAAACAAACGTGGGATATCTCTTCTCGATCATCTCGTGCCACAGCTACAAACACGCCTACTAATCCCCGGATAATATCTTCCCCTGGCATCACCCGTGCGTGTCGATCTCCAATGACCTTCTCACCATCCACCTCGATCGAGTGGATCAGGTTAAGCCTTCTTCAACCACTGGACACCGCATGAAAATATATGGTGTCAGCATCTAACTCCTTCAACCACTTTCCTTCGAACGATGCCTCCACTAAGTTTTATGCCCCTTGTCCTCCATAGGGATGCGGTTATGCTCACGCCTTGTAGACATCTCTTACTCGTGCAATTCCCCGGAATCATCAATCTGATCAAGATACACAACCACAACATACGTGGCATATCTCCTCTACCCACGAAGCGTCTAAGACTCCCTCCTATATTGAATTGGCATGCAACAAGACCCTAAGCTTTTATGCCAACCTCGGATATGTTGAACCATTAATCTACGTTTCCAACCAGCATCTCAAGACTTTCTCACGAAAGCCCTCTCTTGCATCCAAATGCACTCAAAATGGAAAATGTTACTTGGGAGTTGACAATCGCCCGAGTCTCGAGAGATGGGTGTATTATCCAAATGCAACCTGGGCAAAGCCATTACATACCCCAAGGGAAAGCACTCCAACACCCCAGTTGAACCGAGGAAACGATCCAAGCAAGATAACGAGGATGAGCTCCTCCAAGCATACTTCAAATCAGTCACGTATATTACCTCCATCTCCAACTCACCAGCAAATTTACCAAAAGCGGATGAACCAGTGTCTACACCACCCATGTCATGTGGTTGGTCAGCCACAGGTAGAATAACATTGAAGTCAAGTGTGAACACACCAAATGAAGCTCCTCGCACATCATAGATGACAAGGAGCCAATGCGGTCGTATACACCCAACATCAAGAACTGAACACCATTAGAGATCCTCCGAAGCAATATGGTTAGTGTACAAGTGTCACACCGACTCCAAAAGCACCAAGCATTCCTTATTCCAATCAATAATCATGCTCCCCCACGGACGAAATCATTCTATAGTCATTAAAGCAAGATCCGGCCACATGGCGTCAGTTGAAACCGTCTCAGACCTCCATCTCTGTCCCATGTAAACAAACTGCATCTGCCTTCCAACCCTCCAAAAGCATGCCCATCGCTCTCCTCTTATCCCACTGGCCAATGCCCTGAACATTGGTATATTGAAACTTAAGGGGATGAACAGTATTTTACTTGTGAAGGTTGTGTTATAACTTCAAGGTGACAATAAGGTTACAGACTTCTAAGGAGTATTAGCAACTTCTTCCTCGCTTAATGTGGTGGTCAAATATGATAGAGCATCTTCTACATTTTGGAGAGGCATTTACGCAACCTTCCCAAATGCATAATCTCTTTTTTGGGCACTTAAGAACGAGCCTTCATTTAGGTTTTCAACAAATGACTAGATAGAGAAAAGGGCACTCCATAACCACTTCCCAAGGTTTTTTGTTATGTGATCAAATAGATATTTTATTTGGACATTGCTGGTTGATTCATTATATGATGTTGGGGTGGGGGCTCCCGACCTTCTCATCTACTTATTCATAGCAAAGTGCCAAAGGCTACAACTTTATGGGGTCATATAAGCTTCTGAGCACCATAGAAGGCCTGACAACTTGAAAAGACCATTATGTTTGAAGTGATGGGGTTTTTTTGTCAAGAAAATATACAATATTCTTTCAATATTCACAATTGAGGAGATGCAAGAACAATTGAGAATTACAAACTGAAACAGAAAGCTAAGATCGTGTCGAAAATATTAACCTTCATGCGGCTTTTATAAAGATCAAGAGTGATACAAAGGATGGCAAACCTAGATTCCTCCCCTCTACTAATGTCGCATGCACACCATTTTTTTTAGATGACAATGGGTGAACCCCCTGATTGAGGGGGGTCACCGCCGAACTTTATATTAATAAAAGTAAGGGTACATTATCGAAGCATGTCGCATGCACACCATGTTAAAGTAACTAAGACGACGTGGAACATTTGCACTTCTCATATATGCATGTCAAAGAGGTTATGAGAGGCATGACTCTGGATCAAGTAGGTGCAACATGCAAAAAGTTTCTGAAGTGCTTTTAGGTTCAATTGTGCATCAATCTCATCAGACATGGATTAGGGTTTGTGAGGATCATGTGGTTGACCAAAAATTGTTTAGGGTTTTATTAGGAGCCTTTGAATGTCGAGAATGTAATAATCGATGCAAGGGCTTCATATGAGCCATGGATATTGCATCTTTAATTTATCATTAATTTCTTTATGCGTACTATGCCTTTATGGTGCATCAATAATGCGTATGCACAAGCCAGAGTTAACCTCAAAGTTCATAGGCATATGCTCCCTTTGAGATATGCAATGTGCTCTATTCATGTTGTGATAAGCATCCCATTAACAACCTCGATGATTGCTAATCATGATCGTAGCATATGACGAGTTATTATACCACATGCAACAACTAGTTATAAAAAATAATTACAAATTTAATATAAAATATTTAGCGACTATTGGTTGACTACTGAAAAAATTTATTTCTTTGATTTTTCATTTAAGGGCGTCGATTTATCTTATTATCTCCGAAATTTTCAAAGCTCTATCTCAGTTTCCCTGTGACATCTTTTTTTAAATGGCTTCAACTACCATGATTAAATAGATGCTGCAGTGTATTGCCTCTTCTTTTTGGATTTAAATCCATCAATTTGTGCATCTTGACTATAATTAAAATTCAATACTTTTATTTTGTTAATTGATAACCATGCCCCTCCAACTAAGATTGAATGTTGAATTTTTCAGCACTGAGCTCAGGTAAATCAGCTACCCAAAATCTAACCCCCATTTGGAACCGAGCTATTCTATATCTACTCCTAAATTCCAATGTCAGAATTAATGTGTCTGATCTCATGTTTTCTTGACAAAAATATTTCTAACAATCTTCAAACAAAAAAGTCAACATCAAAAACATATCATAAGTACAATCAATATAGCAATAAACATCCATCATATCACATCATATTTACCATTCCGATTATCTTGATCATCCAAACACCTATTATTTGCAAATGGCTTACCCTTCCAGCTAACCCATCTTATTGGAGGTTGCCTCGAGTCAACCACCCATGTAACCAAACAAGCCATCAAAAGACCTTAGGAGGAGGTCTGATGCAAATCGAAATCGGCGACGGCGAATAAAATAATAATATATTTTTGGTGGATTTTTGGTAGAAGAAGAGAATGGTTGAGAGGAGAAATTGGAAGGGTTGAGGAGAGAACACGCCAGAATGCGCGGGGTTGAGGGGAAGAACCGCGGAGATCGCGTGGAGGGAGAAGAGAAGGAGAGGGGATAAAATGAGATCAACTCAAATTCTTAATTCATAATGGACTCTCCAAAAACAATGGACTACCCTCTCTTTATATAGGAGAGAGGGTTTTACAAAAATAGTAAATAACTCAAATTACAACTAATTTAACCCTAATTGACCTCTAACTAATTTAATTAGACTCTAATTATTTAATTGACCAACAACTATAATTAAAATCTACGAAATCAACGTTGAGATCACAGGCGATCTCAATTATTCAATTAGACCCAAAAAATGTAAATAAAATTGATAATTATCTAATTAAATAAATGTGGCCCCATAATTTGGGGTCACGTTGCATCAATGTGACTAATCAGAAATATCCAGTTAGGTATTTTTAATTACTTTAATTATAAATATGTATCAAATACATATAATCTTATATATTTATACATTTTTGGTCATTTATTAACAATATAAAAGTACTAGCTGAATTACAATCATACCATACACATCTAACATTTACTTTACATTGAAGAAAAGTATGAAAAATCAAAATCAAAATCATAAGAAAGTATTATTCTTTATTAGTAGGCTGATTATTTGATCAAAGTTATTCTATTCGGTCACCCTGTCAAATATCATAATTGGATTGACTAATCGGCCTAGTCGAGCGACTATTGCAATAGTAATGGTTGCTATGTGGCCATGTATGTGATTGGTGTTGCCTCCAAGGGTCCAATTAAGCATTATCTTCTCTAACTCCACATCTCATGTAGCACAAGTTGGGTGTTTATTCAAATGCTTAACAAAGCTATGGCACACTTATATGTGCCATAAAGTCTCGAGTCCACGTGAGCTCTTCCGACCTCTTTGAGCTCGTTCCAAGGTTCTCCGATGTTTGGGATCTCCTTTCAGAGTCCTCCAAGGTATGTGACTTCCTTTAAAGGTTGGTCGAGGTTCATGACCTTCTCTAGACGTTTGTGACTTCCTTTCAAGGTCCTTCAAAATGTGTGACCTTGATGCAGCGTGACCCCAAATTATGGGGCCACATTTATTTAATTAGATAATTATCAATTTTATTTACGTTTTTTGGGTCTAATTGAATAATTGAGATCGCCTATGATCTCAACGTTGATTTCGTAGATTTTAATTATAGTTGTTGGTCAATTAAATAATTAGAGTCTAATTAAATTAGTTAGAGGTCAATTAGGGTTAAATTAGTTGTAATTTGAGTTATTTACTATTTTTGTAAAACCCTCTCTCCTATATAAAGAGAGGGTAGTCCATTGTTTTTGGAGAGTCCATTATGAATTAAGAATTTGAGTTGATCTCATTTTATCCCCTCTCCTTCTCTTCTCCCTCCACGCGATCTCCGCGGTTCTTCCCCTCAACCCCGCGCATTCTGGCGTGTTCTCTCCTCAACCCTTCCAATTTCTCCTCTCAACCATTCTCTTCTTCTACCAAAAATCCACCAAAAATATATTATTATTTTATTCGCCGTCGCCGATTTCGATTTGCATCAATTGGTATCAGAGCATGGATTTCGAATCGTACCTACGATTCGACGATCCGATCGACTATTGGTGTGCGAAGTTCGGTCTCCGCCGCCCATCTCGTGGTTCGCGTCGCTCAAAAAAGTTCCATCAACGACTTATAGCATGCATTAAGGTGCACGCATGGTTGGGCGCACAAATCAACGACTATTCCGCCGCCAACGACCGAAATCAGATCTATGCATCCGCCGTTCAAGTCGATTTCGAAGCCGAAAACGAAGGTATTTGCATTCCAAAGGAAGATCTATTTGATACAACTATTGTGCAAGAAGAAAAGGAGGACCAAGGACCCATATTCGATGAAGATCCCGCGGACGAGGAAGACGAAAACCTCGAAATCTGTGCCGTAGATGCCGCTGTCCAGCACGTCCCCGCACCAAGTACGTCGCCGGAAGCGAACCTGCCACCTCCTCCAGCCACCCCGGCACAATCCCCACCACCCCAGGTAACTCCGACCTTCACCCTCCCGCCGCCAACTTCCCCCACCACAGCCCCAGCCACCACCAACACCCCCCCCCTCCCCCTCAGCGGTTTCCCCCGCACCACACCCCCTCTTTCCGCACCCTATCCACTCCCTCCACGCCCCGCAGCACATCCCTCCAGCAGCCCGACCCCCGCGGTACCTCCCACTCGCCCCAGGGCCCGGTTGCTCCCCCTTCCACACGCCGCCAGCGCTCCCTCGCCTCCCTCCCCTTTCTGCGCCGCCGCGCCCATCAACCCCTCCCGACCTTTCTCTCTCCCCGATTTTCCCCCTTCTCCCGTAACCCTACCCCCCAACGCCGCCTTCTCTTCTTCTTCGTCCCCTCGCCACCCCGCCGCCTGCCCTCTCCCTCGCGCCTCCCCCTCCCCACCGCATCGACTCCCCGCAACTCTCTCCTCGCCTCGCGCGCCGCCGGCGCCCTCTTTCCTTGCGAGCCAACACCACCGCCACTCGCATCTGCCCCCCCCCCCTTGCCCGCTACTCACCAGCCCCGCGCCGCTCCCTCCAGACTTCTCCCGCGCCGCCTGCGCGATGGCTCGCGCGCCCCTCCGAGTCGCGCCGCCCAGTTGATCTCCGCCCGCGCGCAGATGAAGAAAACCCTAACCGGGTTTGCGGGATCTCCGGGATCTCAATCCCGTAGAATGTGGGAACTGAAATTAAATGGTAAATTTTGCAAAAAAAAAATTCCCAACTTCCGCTATTTACATGGAGGTCCAGAGCAGTGTGAAAAGAAAGAAAAAGAAAGAGGTGCGAAAATTGCGCCAACGACCCCAGCGACCGAAATCTTTGAAAATCAAGACTGCAATTGGAAAATCAGGGGCTAGTCCTTATCCAAATAGGACTATCATCTTGGGTTCTCCCTATTTAAGGACCCCATGGCTCCAATTTTTAGATACATCTCCTCTACTCCTCTCCTTGTGTCATTGCTTCATTATGGATGATTCAAGGGCCATATTCTCCATGCCGCATCAATTTTTTGAGCATCATGGGAAAGAGTCAACGGTCGTGACGCCGCCGCCGTACGCACCGCACATGTTTTTCAACCACGGCAGCCGCGCCTCTCCCGCCTGCACGTGGATTCCGCCGTTCACGCCCCACATGTTTTTCCAGAAGATAATTAAAGCCGCCGAGCCTGCAGTTCACGCAATTCGTCAGGAGCCGAATTTTTGAAAGCGGTGGAGAGTTGATGCAGCGTGACCCCAAATTATGGGGCCACATTTATTTAATTAGATAATTATCAATTTTATTTACGTTTTTTGGGTCTAATTGAATAATTGAGATCGCCTGTGATCTCAACGTTGATTTCGTAGATTTTAATTATAGTTGTTGGTCAATTAAATAATTAGAGTCTAATTAAATTAGTTAGAGGTCAATTAGGGTTAAATTAGTTGTAATTTGAGTTATTTACTATTTTTGTAAAACCCTCTCTCCTATATAAAGAGAGGGTAGTCTATTGTTTTTGGAGAGTCCATTATGAATTAAGAATTTGAGTTGATCTCATTTTATCCCCTCTCCTTCTCTTCTCCCTCCACGCGATCTCCGCGGTTCTTCCCCTCAACCCCGCGCATTCTGGCGTGTTCTCTCCTCAACCCTTCCAATTTCTCCTCTCAACCATTCTCTTCTCCACCAAAATTCCACCGCCCAATTTATTTATCAACGCCGCGCCAAAAATCATTTTGCATCAATTGGTATCAGAGCATGGCAACCGAATCGTCCCTACGACTCGACGATCCCGTCGCGCATTGGAAGATGCAATATGATTTGAGTTGCATATCTCATGATTCGCGTTCATGCGCACGTCGACACAAGTTCATGAAGCGCCTTATGTCAAGCCTCAAGGTTCAAGTAATTCGTCGGGAGACGAATTTTTTAAAAGCGGAGGAGAGTTTATGCAGCGTGGACTCGACATGTAGGGCCGTCTAATTATTTAAATTGTGGCCGTTAATTTTATTTATGTTTTTTAAGTTGTCGCAATTTTAAATAAAGAGATCGTGTGTGATCTCAATTAGTCTTAATTTGAATTTCAAATTTGGTAGTTAGTCGGTTAATTAGTTAGAGTCAGTTTAGGATAATTGGTTGTCGGTTTAAATTATTTTCTATTCTTGTAATGCCATCCCTCCTATATAAAGGGATGAGGGTCCAATGTTTTAGTCATTTCAAGATGTGATAAAATAGAGATTTATCTCTCTCTCTCCTCTCCCCTCTCTCTCCTTCTCCCCGCGTGATCTACACGTGTTCTTCTTCTCCCAAACCCCTCGTATTCCCGACGAGTCTCTTCTCTCTTCCCCTCGCGGTCTACGCGTTTCTTCTTCTCTAACCCCGCGCATCCGGCGTGTCTTCTCTTCTCAACCCTTCCAGTTTCTTCTTCTCAACCCCTCTATTTTCTTCTACCATCGAAAATCCACCGTCAAATCTATTTGCCGCGCCGCGCCGAATTCATTTTGCATCACACATGAATACCGTTTATCCCTTATTTAGTGACCCTTCTGACAAAATACCAAATACCAACTTTTATAACATTGGCAAACCATAAGGGGTGATGGGGTCGACTCCACAATGAGGATCTAGGCCAACAAAAGGTGCCCTTATGAGGAAAATGCACCATGTGTAAGACCATCGCTAGGCTTGCTTGCTTCGATGGTCTCATAAGACCAAATCCATAAAGGAAAAGGATGGATCTAGCTAAAATAATGGGCAAAGGTTGGAGCTGAAGCTTTGGAGAGGTGGCCCCAATCGCAAGGCAAAGTTCGCAACTGCATGGTCATGCATCTCTCTGTAGAGGAGGGAGTGGAGATGACCCTCATTGAGGTGTCCACAAAGGCATCGCCGAGAGAGGATCTCGCATAGAGGATGTATCATTAAAAGTATAAAACAAAGGTGGGGACTTGTAGATGTGGAGATCAAGAAGGAAGCTTATGCATGGAGGCATCTTCAAGGAAGGGAATGCAACTATGCAAGGGGGAAGGATGTGTCTGAGCTCCATTAATAGGACGTTGGAGATGTCCGAACTAAAAAGTTTATGTCCAAGGTTGTTGCTCATAAGGGAGGTGGAGGGAGTGGCCCCCTGGCCATTGGGGTGCATCAACAGTGAGAAAAAAAAGACAATGCACGTCGCAAGGCACAACTCAACGTAGGAAGAGATGCATGGGGAAACCTTTGATAATAATAAAAACTCTAAGTGGATTCCCTACATGAAGGAAGCTTGCATCTCCGACTGCAAAGGTCAATGAGGACTTGGAGTGTGAGGAAATCAAAACCATAAAATTAGACTTTTCATTCTCGCGAGCAATGCCAATCGTCAAAATACGTGAGCCACGCACTTTCACGACGATTTGTTTGAAGTTATATGAATAATTGCAAAAAAACACAAAAAGATACATTTTCACAAGATTTCCCCACAACGCATGACTAGTCCTCGACAATTTGAAAGGATTATTATATCTAACTGCTCCATTGTGACATTTATATGGATAAATAGTCTCCTCCATAGAGTGATGAGTAGGATGAGGAGAATAAACGGCGAGAAAGCATGAGAAGTGGGAGGACCCCTCCCCCAATTAAAAATTGCCATCATCGTCTCTTACATAGGTTCCAAGACGGATGGCCTAAAGATCCACAGACATGGAATACATCGGAGACATGTCCACGTAGCATGAGTGCTCTGCCTATTTATGATCCACAGCCAATAACCATCCCTTGGTCCTCCCTATCACATGGGTAGCATGTGACGAATTATTCTAATTCTCATAGTGTATCATTTGAGGAAGCAAGTAGAATTATCAGTGCTTTGGAGTTACATGTAAATCTCAGGATGAGCAGTGTATTATATTCAGCAGTGTTATTGATATGATCATTTGAACTTATGAATGTAAAGCTTAGATAGAAAAGTATAACTACTTGCGATCATGAGATACATTGTAGAACCTTCTCACATCAAATAAAGTTCGGAACATGTCTAGAATAGAAAAAACCAAACCTTAGCAACTGCATATACACCAAACAACCCAGTATCTTTGTAGTTGGTGTTGAATGCCATCATGCTCTCTGCGATGTCATTAGCTCCAAGTCTTTGTACAAGTTCCGAACTGTCCACCAGAAAGATAAAGAACCGTAATCAAAATAAACAAATGACAGTAAATGATAATTAGTCAACTAGTTGGAAACAACAAATCTTCCAAGTGATGATAAAGAGAAATGAAAATGGGAAAAATAAAGAATTGGCCAAGTAGGCAATGAGTGGCTAACAAAATTCAAATGTCACTGTCCCATCATCTAGGCCGGAAGGGGTTGCAAAAAAAATAGTCGAGATGGAAAATACATAACAAAAGGATGGCGTAAAAAGTAGACACACAAAAATGCAACACCCATGTGTTTCCACCACCAACATTCTTGTTCCATGATCCCAGCATGGTCTGCATGACCATCAATGGAATAGAGTCCGGATCTACCCAAGAAGCTCCTTGAATGCAACAGAAAAATGAGCAAGTGGAAGATAGTCATCTATCATGCGCACCTGATTGGCAAAATAAATTGGATTAAACTTTCAAACAGAAATTTTCACCAGAAATTATATTGATCGTGCGCAAAGTCGTCGACTGTGGCAAAATTGCTAACCTCTGATCCAGTAAAATAGGCAGGTTCCTTCTCCACGAGTTGAGCAGTTGTAACTCCTTCAGGTGAAAGCTTGGTAAATAACTTCTTTACTTGCTCTACCACATCCTCGTGCTTACAGCCCCAGAAGCAGAGATCACCTTAGAGGTAAAGCAAAAAATATATATAAACCTTCAATTACAACAAAGGAAAAGAATTGCTTACTTGCCTCAACAGAAGGCCCCCATTATGTGAGTCAAAGACTTAAAATTCAAAAAACTAGCCAAAATTCAAAAAGTTATAAAGATCGGAGTTATGTACCATTCTTGGTGCGGAATAGTGAGTAGAGATATAGTTAACAAGATGCTCTCTGCTGATTGTTTTTATGTTATCGGCAGGTCCAAGAATGGTTCGGCCCAAAGGAGTATACTGGAATGCCGTTGCATGCAAATGATCAAAGATGATTTCTTCGGGCTGTTCTTCCACCTATAATACAGATAAATATCATACGGCTACTGTCTACTGTAATCAAAGCAGCACAACTAGAAATATATAAGATACTCGCAGAAGCACAATGTTAGCAATGGCATACTCATTTCACTCAATCGTATGACATTTTCTTTCTTAGAAGCCGAAAGGTAGCTAGCGGGAGGTGAACAGACTTCAAAGATTCATTAAAAAAGTCAAAAAAAGGACATCTCAGCACACCCATTATGAACAAGTAAGCACACATCTCATACATGGTTTTAGCATTGTGTACCAAATTCTCAACACAATGTATCTCATTCCTGAACATTCCTTTGATTCCAAACTGCGCATAGGACCGCCATGAAATGGCATCTATCTAGTTTCCTTTCTATAGATGTGAATAAACCTTTACCCTTCCTGATATGAATACAGCCATATTTTTTTTGAACCAAAGATAAACATCTCCATATTACCAAAATCTAAACAATACATAATATAGTCAATTGTTTGCTTCTTGAACGTGGCAGCATCCCCTTCAATCCAAATTTCCCATAGGACTTCCCTGGAATGGCATCTATCACACTTCCTTTCAGTAAGATGTAAATACCACCTTCCACCCTTACTAATCGAATCCAACCACAAATTTTTGAGATCCCAAGATAGCCATATTATTGTTATTAGTGTCTAAACAAGACGACGAAGGGTCTTATTTTGTTATCAACGGTCTTGAATA